>OY728150.1:2082406729-2082739422 GCA_963277665.1 Viscum album
TGGTCTGAATCATGTTAGTGTTTTAGTAAATAGTGATAGGTTGTCTATGGGCCCAGACTAACCTGGTAGGACAGACCCAACCAACCTGGCCCAGTGGTCTCGCATGACCCATCCTGGTTCGTCCAACCAAAACGGACCTAGTGGGGTCTATTTCGTGCGATCCACAGGGCCTAACCCATTGGCCCTTGCTGGAACATAACTTGTTCTATCATGGGTCCAACCCACCAAGTCTCCCAATAACACAGTTTCATCCTACCCGGCGCACAATAGGCGAGCTAGTTTTTTTCCATCCAAGGAAACCAAGGGGTTTGGTATGTCCCTTCAGCTCGAACCACATTGGCGGCAGAATCTTATACATCCTCTGCTGCCCAACATTCAGGTTTGCACTACTGGTCCAGCCGAAATGGTGTTCCAAATCTCCCCATGCCCAGATTCCCATTGGGAATCTAGTTCATAAGTCATGCAACCATCAAAGTCCAACTGCCCCATATCTATAGGTTGTTCAGTAGGGACTGTATTTCATCCAAATTCAGCATCCCACCAATGTGGACCAGTGGTCCAATGTGACACCATATCGGTTCCACCCTCCTACACTAGTATTTACTTATGGTCCACTTTTCCCTAAACGGTCTGAAACATTTATTCATGTCCAACACATCACTACGGTGCACTGCCAGCACGTTGCCTCACCCCATTCGACACAACCATGGTTTTTCTCCCTTGTTCCACATTAGTTTCTGGGTGGAACGACCACCTACTGTCGCAGTGGCCTAATGCAGTGGCCTCCCACTAGTGTCGTGGCACACCTATCCATGACCCTTTCATCAGGCATATCTTTAACTAATGCATGAATGCCGTTGTATCACAATGAACAGTAATCATGAATGGAGAGAGTGGAGGGAAAGGGTCACAAAAATAATTACACAAATAACAATTCATTTATTTTTTTTGTTGACCTGGATGCATTCTTGTTAGAAGGATCATGATGACCAATGAAATAAATCGAAATTGTAAAAGAAAAATAAATCCCATTTATAAATCATAATATTAACGATATTTCACGAATGATCGATCAACAGTGTTACTGGTTTGTGAGATAACCCAAAATCATTGATTAAAACAAATAACAAGGAAAATAAATAATTCACATAAAGTAAAACCCCCTACATGGGATATGATTGTTGGTCGTGGAAGAATGGGATCACCCACCAACCTTCATCATTATTGATCTACAACCATTATCACTAGAGGTTATTCAATGGGATGAATAAGTTACATTATTCAATCATCATCATCACCCACCAAATCCTCAATGAAATTCATGGATTGTTCCAACACTTATGGTTTTCTATTTAGGCCATTAATTAACGATCGAGAATTAGAATTTCTGTTACCCTACATTGAAGTGTCATTATGTTGACACTTTATTGTGGTTTATTAATGAGAGTCATTGTCACCTCATATTTTCCCCACAATGCTGACATGCCACTGCTCAATGATGAAGAATAAAATTAAAATAAATTTTCATTTTATTATAATTTACCTCCAAAAAGTGTAAAAATTAACATTAACCCTTGACCTGTGCTGTTCAATGTTAATTTCTGCCTACAGGAAACATGCCCTCATGGGCTCAATGGTACTCTCATATATCACATCTGAGTTACTATTTGGGATCTATATGTATTTGAAAATAAAATAATTGTCACATAATTGTTTTACTTACCACCAAAACATAGCTTCCACTTATGGCCTCCACCGGACAATGTTAGGCCATATTTCGGTGAATTTTGATGCTTTGAGTTCATTGGTGTGTTCAAATTTTGGATTCAGTCACCATATTAAATGTTATAAAAACCCACTCACACGTTATTTAATAATCCTTAATAATAGTTAAAAAATGTGTTATTGAAACTTCGGGCCTCATAATTACACGTCATCTTAGTTGTGGGTCTCAATATAATCCCATTTAATTTTAAAAAAATTATGGAATTCTAGGGTATTACATTACTCCCCCCATTCAATGCCTTATGTCCCCATAAGTTAAAACAATCACTAATCACACAAATGGGGGTATTGAGCAATAATATGATCCTCAAACTCCCACGTGTTGTCTGGTAGATTTTTTTGCTTCCACTAAATTCACATTAAAGGTATCAACCATCCACATATGATCCTATCCTTTAGATACTTTATCATTATCTAGTACTCAAAAATGTTCACCACGTCATCGATCTGCAACTCAATGTGGTGAATTATGTGAGAAAAGTTCAACCACGTCTCTCCTTAGCTAGGATACACGGATGAATTCATCCACCCTCTGTAACTTCAATGGTAGAGCCAAGTTGTATGCCACCTCTCCCACTCTACATAGTATTAAGAATATCCCGATGAACAGAAATGATTACTTGCATCCCCACCCAAATAACTATAACCATCATCGAGGAGATACTTATATGAATATGTTGTTTCCTCATAGAACTCCAAGTTCTCAATATCTTATCCACATATGACTTATGTCAGCTCTTTGTAGTATTTATCAGCTATCAGATGACTAGGTCTTTCTCAGTGGTAGACAGTACAATCTATGGACCCATGAGTGCGGACTCCCCTAGGTCTATCAATTGTATCAGCAATATGCATTATTGTAAGTATAGTGCCTCAAATTGTTCCATTCCATTGGTGGAGTGGTAGAGTTTGTTTTACCCAAAATCCACTAGTTGTAATTGGTCCAAAACACTATGATAAAATTCAAGAACACGAGAACTAAGAATTTCCTCCATGGATTTTATGGTCTGCTTCATATGACCATCCATCTGTGGGTGAATGGATGTTCTCAAACTCAGCTGAGTCCCAAACACCTCATGTAATACCTTCCATAAATAGGATGTAAAGTGTGCCTCACGATCTGATACTATTATAGTTGGGACTCAATGGATTTGATCCATCTATTTTTTGTTGAGTTGTTCGAAGACTGGTACTACACCATGTTCTTGAATGGGTGGGATGTGGGGCCTCATGGTGAGTCGGTCTATGATCACCAGGATGGTAGCGTGCCCCCTAGACGTATGTGGTATGCTCTTCAAGAAGTCCATTGATACCCCATCCCACATCCACTCTTTTACCATGATGGGGTAATGTCAAACCTACTGAATCATGGTGCTCATCCTTCATGTAAAGACCTGGAAATTTCAATCAAAATTTTTTCTTATTTTTTTTTGGAATTTTATGAGTTGACATTTTCTGACAGAATCTAATTCCGAGGCCCGGTGTGCTCGCAATAATTATCTGAAATTTTGTTCAGGTACATTCATTAAATGTACAAGCAGGTCTTTCTATCATTTTAACTGATTCACAGAATTGAAATCTGAGGACACCGATGAACTCACATAGCCGGTATTCGCTTAATTGGACCTTTACCGCAGTTGCATTTTTGTACGGGTTGAAAGTTAATTTTGGGGATTCTTAATAAATTTAATAAAAATAATGTGTTACATAATTTTTGTTAAGTGGTGGTTATTTTATCCATATAGGTGTTGGAGGTGGGGACCACACCCCACATAACCACCCATGAGACGATATTGTGTGGTGGGGCCCACATGAACAAAAACTTCTCAACTCCCCTTGAAACCCCCCTTTAACTCCTAAAACCTTCCACCTTCATTCTTTTGAATTTTAAACTTTTCACCTCCTCTCATGAATATATTAATTAAATGCCAACACCTAGGATTAATTAAATTCCACATTTAATTAATCTTTTTTAATTCATTTGAAATCGTTTTTCCAACTTCAATATAAGGGATTTCATTCTTTTAATTTGGATGGGATAAACATGCTTTGGTGGAACGTGGGAGGCATGGGGGAATTCACCCTCTCCAACGAAGAACTCGAGGAAAAATTTTCATCCTAAGAAGATCATCTCCTCCACTTCTTCAACCAGGGAAAGAAGGTGTGGCTACACCAATAAGAATGCAATCTACCTTCCTCTTCATCTGCGTCAAGGGAGAAGATGCTGCCATCGCCAATGAGAAACAATGACGGAACGCCGTTCATCTTCTGTGGCGCTTGATTTTTGAAACAACGTTTTCTACCACTATGAAAACGTACCGTGAATCAAGGTAGGGGGATTTCAATAATTTTAAATGAATAAAATTATACCTCATTGTTGATGAATGCATTGGATTATCTTCGTCCGTTTGATATCGCCTAACGCGGAGGGTGCGGGCGAAATGAACATGACCCAATGACCATCTGTTGGTTCGTGTTTAATTTTTTTTCAAAAATGGATGGAGGAAACGACGACCAGAGGTGGTGGCGACTGGATGCGGTGGCCGCATGGATGAAAATTGTGGCCCGAAACTGTGGGCCACTCGGGCTGAAGAACCGGTCGGCTACTGCCGGTCTGGCGGGTGAACCGCGGCACCCGCAAGTGCCGCAAGGAGGAGGTATGGAAAACCACCGCAGGCTGCTTGTTGGACGCAATGACTAGCTACATCCATCCAGAAAGGAGACCGCGACACCACTTGGCGCTGTGCTGTAGAGAAAACGGCAGACCGCGTCGGGTCGGCCGCTTCGGCGGGCGAACCAGCCGGCCGCCTGCCGGCTGGTCGGAAGAAAACCACTGCACCCATAGGTGCCACGTGGGAGGAACATCGACATGCTATGCAGGCCGCTATCTCTGAACAAAACTGATCAGCTTTGGCTGGACGGGCAGTAAGGAGGGGCGGTGCCGCTCGGCGCAGCTGGGTGAGCCTAAACAGCCCGCAACCGCTAGCCAGGTCCTTGGGTGGGATGTGCCCCACCGGGTTGGGCCAACCCCCTAACCTGGTCAGACCCACCGGGCCACACCCCTGGGTGGGCCACGCTCCACTAGGTCCGGGCCAACCCCCAGCCTGGTTGGGCCCGCCAAACCGGGTCGGGCCGATCCACCAGCCCGCTGGGTTTGACGGGCCGGGCCCATTTGGCTTAAACGTGAATATCATCTAGACTGTGTGTCTGATTGATGCGTTGTCTGCAAAAATGGGATCTTCGGGACAAGGCTGTCCTTTTTCGATACTCTAAGTGAGTTTTTGGAAACATTTGAAAACGGTCGGGATTGGAATTAGTGTAATTCCAACCAGGCCCCAGTAACAGAAAAGCCAATAACTATCAGACCGGGCGTCCGATTGTCGCGCCATCTGTCACGTTGGGTTACTATTGATGAAAAGAAAATTCAGGATACATCAACTCTAGATTTTGTGATAGATGATGTATCGACTATTGGATCGCGGAGTAGAACCTCCCGGAATCGAGCGTGCTGTGTGCGGGAACCCTAGAGCTGGCTACGACTGCGACCACAACAGTACTGGAATCCTATGTGGGTTCGGTAGCAACTAAAACTATACATGGATCCTACGTGGGTTTGATGATGATGGCTATAGTTCCTGAATCCTCAATAGGTTCGACATCGATTACTACTATTCTTGTATCTTGTGTGGGTCCGACAGTTTTGACTTCTATTCTTGTATCCTGTGTGGGTTCGACAGAGTAGCTGGTCTTGTATCTTGTGTAGGTTAGATAGCTTAGCTGGTCTAGTATCTTGTGTGGGTATGATAGCTTAGATTAATTAGTGACTACATCTGATCATCTCTATCACTTTATGAAAGATATATAACTATGTGAGCAGAGTCATGACTTTCATTCACTGTCATTGATGTGATTGACATTACTTCATGTGTGGACTAGGTTGTGTTTGGGCTTTAGAGTTGGAGTGAGGTTGTGATTTGTAACTTAGTTATATGTATGGGCATATACCTATGTAGAGTTGGTTGATACTTCATCATTGTTTCTTTCCTTTTGTGGTTTATCCTACGTGGATTCTAGGAGACTTTCGGGGGTCTTAGGGTCCCTACTGAGTATCGTCACACTCACCCCTGCACGGGAATTTCCCGAACATTTATGGGTCGGTCACAGATGACGGACAACACTGATAGAGTCAGAGTATTGTGGAGCTGTATGGTACCCAGAAGTGGAACACATGGCGAGGCGTACACGGAGTAGACGGATGGACCTGAGGTGCTGAGGAAACCATATGTACCCACCCTTCAGGTGGAATTCAAGGAGGACGACTCAGTCACTGTTGTTCACCTATCTGCAGTTGTACTTTACTATTTGGATTGTATTTCTTGCACCTTTCCTTTCAGTACTTACATTTGTATTGAGTTTTACTTAGTTTTTATTTTTAGTTGTTTGGTCTACCGCTTTTGATCAGACTATGTGTGTGTTACAGGTCAAAAAGGCAATGCCTTCCCTTTTTATTGGGATTACGCCCTTGGTGCTCATCGCCAGCCCCTGGCCTAAGGAAGGCGGGCATTGGGTTGTCACGGCACGGTCCCCGATGATGGGTCGTGACACTTCTCTTGTAAACAAGTGAGGAATCTCAAGACAAACACTTCAATTTATTTTCTCATCCCCATCCACCAGTACTATCGTTGGAGGTCCTGTTACATCTTTTCCACAATAGGATTTACCACCAAATGGGATGTATAGAACTCTATCAACAATTACACTCATAATAAAATCGGTACCATGGTGTGTCCATAGAAAAGGATGAAGTTCTCCCCACCATTCGAATATCCAGCTGGGGCATTCCTTGTAGACATCTGGGCACATGTGGTCTCTCAAGTGTCATCTCCGAGTTGTGCCTCTCTAACACATTCTAAGAGTAGAATTGGAAATTTCTTTTATTAAAGACAAGCTACCTCATCTTTATCCATAAATGATATCTAAAGGAAGGAAAACTATTGTATGGCCTCGTTCAGTAGCAGTGGAATCGAACTTCTACTGGGAGAATCTTCCACCATGCTCCCCTTCCATAGAATTTAGACTATCTGGATCTTAGAGTCTTAGAGGAAGTTTAGAAAACATATCTATCAGAGATTCAAATCCTTCCAAAAAAATATATACTTCAAACTTTTATGATCATAGTAGAAAATTAGTCATTCATCATTAAGGTAGTGTCGCTTCATCTTAAATGTGATGACTAACACTACCAACTCAATATCATGAGTCAGATAGTTCCTCTCATGCGGTCTCAAATATTGTGATCCATAAGCAATCTTATCTTGATCCTGCATTAGGACACAACCAAAAAAAGTTCTTGATACATCATAGAACACCAAATATTTGGTTACATCCTTTGGAAACCTCATGACGGAAGAATTCTTCAATCTATATCTCAGCTATTGAATGTTATACTGGCATCTTCATGTCCACCTGAATGGTTTTACCTTCCGCATAAAAACCATTATTGGTTCGTACACCTTTAAAAATTTTGGTACAAACCTACAGTAGTTCCCAACCATCCTAAGGAAACATCGTACCTCGTTAATGCTCTTGGGTGGATCCCAAGAAAGCACTACCTCGATCATCACTAGATCCACCACAACTCTAGCCAATGAGATGACATGTCCCAAGAAGGAGCCATTTTATAACCAAAAATCATACTTCGAGAGATTACTAATAAAATATCACTCCCAGAGTGTGTCCAGAATGATCCTTATATGTATCACATAATCCACCTCTAACACCTAATACATTAAATTTTAAAAAATTAAGACCACTACAAACTGGTCTAGGTATGGCTAGAAGATCTTTTTCATTAGCACACTGAACACATCATGGGAATTTTTTACAACAAATACCATAACTATGTACTCATAGTGGACATAGAGACATTTGAAAGCCTTCTATGAGATTCCCTCATCTCACACTCGATGATGGTGATAGCCTGATATGGGGTATATCATTGAGAACCATCATTATCTCTTCTACTGATCAAAGAGTTCATCAATCCTTAGTAGAGGATACATTTTCTTCACAGTCACATGGTTCCTGCACTAGAAGTCCACCCATAAACAAAAAAAATATGTTTTATTTCATGGAAAACAAAACCAGGAGCTTCCCATGGTTAATCGATGGTCCTTATGAACCCCCTCTTATACAAGTCCTTCAACTATACCCTCCACTCCTAGAGCTCTGCAAGAGACATCTAATATGAAAGTGTATATATCTGTGATCTCCCAGGGTACACATCTATGTCGATATTTACCTCTCTAAGAAAATGTAGTCCTGAAACATCATCTTCAAATGAATCCTCTACTTAATCCACCAATGTAAGAGATTATGGACTCATCTCATCCGCTACACCGAGGGTCAGGTTATCCAACTGATGGAAGATCGACTACACCCTCCATTTTTCTTGTCCATTTTTCACTTATCCATTTTAATTCTCACTGGAAAAGGAAAACCAACTCCCATATATGTTTGTACACCACAATGTGTGCCTAAAGAATTCGATTTGAGCAGTACATTGGATAACCAGTCCATACTAAAGATGACATTGTAATGCCACGATGCTACTACTAGGCGATAATAGCAAAAGATATCTCCTCCAAGAGAAATATCACACTCTCGACACCAATGTGTCCTTGTCAGACCCCTCCTGTTGAAGATACTAATCATAAGGATCGAGCAAACATATCGATAGGAATCTGTAAGATTTGAACAAGGTATGTGACAAGAATGGATTGAATGAATCCTATGTCTATGAGAACAACATCAATGGGGTAGAATATATAGATTGTATGAATAATAATATATTGAGTGTCGTGTTTATAGGACTCCATCTCTAGAAGATGTCCTATCCCATTTCCACTAGATCTTGGAACCTAAGGAGGACCACATGGGGTGGTTGGGGTAGCACGTCAGACCTCCATCAACTACATGCTAGTAATCCCTCTCCCCTACAACATCTGCAACTATGTAGAGCACCTAACTCAAACCACTTCTACTGAATCAACATCCCTTCGACCAGCCACTAATCATCTTTATGGTAGGTCATAAAATCACAATCCATGTGTCCCTTACCATAGAACGAGTACCACACCCTACTCCTCAGCTGAATCCCTATTCCCTTGTAGCCTCACAAAACATACCTTAAGTCTTGGGGTCATCCTCTCAGTGGTCATTCCCACAAATACATTAGAGTCATTTGTTGGCTAACAACAACATACGACTCAGCCACATGTGGCATAGTGGTGGCTCCAACTATCAGTGCTCTGCTCTGCGATGAACCTATCCACTCATAGAGATCTCTCACACACTCCTTCTTGTGTATGTTTACTGAGTGAAATCATCGATGTTATGATCTCTCGTCGGTGTCCCTTATTCAATGCATGGGCCATGAATAAATGTTCATGCCCCATATATTTATAATAATAGGAGGGGTGTATGAACCTCCCAATGTACTCAACCAATATCATGCTGTCAGGCTATAAGTGAAGCATCTCTTATATGTACACTGAGCAAAATGTCTTTTCTAAGAACATCTCCTAATGAATTCACTCGATGTCAGACCATATGTTGGTCACCTCCTCATGATTCTGGATACTCAAACACCTTCGTCTCCCCACTAATACTGGCTGAAAACTTGCTGCTAGAACCGCTATATGGTCATGTGGTGTCCTCGGTATGCGAAATACTCTTGTCACCTCATCGATCCAATCCTTAGGGATTTGAGGATCTATCTCACCACTAATTATGGGAGGTCTCTATCACAAAACTCATGTAAGGAAATGGGACTATGTGTGTCCTCTATCGATAGTGTAGGTAGTAATTTCGAAACAACGAGCCACAGTATCATTGGGACATCTCCCGAATGTGACGTCATGGGAAACTATTTTTATATTAATACCTCATCACTTTGGGTACCATCATCATTATTAAGAAATGGAATCATATTTGGCTATTTTCATGGAGGCATCTTGAAAGGGATCATGATGGACCCCGATCAATAGATTATTTATGAAAAGCTGACATTGACCCAAAAAATCATGGTATAACAATCAAAGATACATGAAGCTAGTGTTTTCATATACCGAGTTGTAAAAAATAATTCAAGGTTTTGGTGTTTGGATATGTCGGACACCACACCAACACAAGACTCCCTAACATGATAGTTGGACTTGAAACACCTAACATTATTTCCCCATAAATATTTATTCACTCATAATTCATTTGGTAAAACCAACCTCCTCTAATACTACATTTTCACGACCTCCCTCCCGATATACCATGCCATGAATACCCCATGCCTGACTTCTGTACTCCAATTGATATACAATAGCACTAAATTTTAAAATCCCACAAAGGGATCAATTTTTTTTAAACCTGTACACATGCACACAACACAAACTATGAAAAGTTAATCATTATGTAAACCATAAAATTCACATGACAACTAATATGAATATAATATAGTCCAAAATTAAATGGGCCTAAGTAAAATGACAAAAAAGAAAAATAAAACTCAAAACAAAAAGGTGTACAAGATCATTGAAAATCCATCCAGTGAAACCCCCACTAGATGGGTAAGTGTAGAGTACCTACCAGAATTTGTCTATGTACTCCCATCCTAGCTGATCTCAATAAGCACTACCTAGTCCTAGTCTACTGATTCCACCATCAAGGGATCATTTTTCTGCATGAGACACAACACATGTGGGTGAAGCTTGAGCAAGGGTCAATAACCCGATACTCAGTTTGGAACCCAATATACAAAGAAAATTTCCCAAAGAAAAACAACAAAGGGAACCCAAAAAGCATGATCACAGAGAGAAATTGATCAAACTATATATATCTCAATCTATGTGTAAAATAATTATCAGTCATAATGGCGATGATTTGTACTGCCCAGAGATTCATCATTTTGGCCTGCCCATCACTTGGGTCAGTTGAATCACATAGACATGCTCGAATCATGGGAAAGATGGATCACATAGACCATTTCAACTATGGGAATGTTTTATCACTAAGACCCACTCGTCTATTGGCTATCTATATCAATAGGACCCACTCATCTCTGGGAAAACTAGATCACTAAGACCCGTCCTCTGTTGTCATGATAGATCAATAAAACCCACTCTCCTATGAGACAACTAGATCACATAAACCCACTTGTCTCTCAGATAACTGGATCACTAAGATCCTATCATATTTGTGCCATCTGGATCACTAAGAACTGCTCATCAGATCCGTTATGTCACAACTAGTCATAGAAATCCTCCTTGTAGAGTGCTTGATTCTAAGAGAATCTACGCCTCAAAACATTAGTCACTCTTAAACATCCACGAAATCACATTTAGAGTATCCCCAATTGAGTGACTCATCGCAAGGGTCCCAAAACTGATGATGGTGCATCAGTAGATCACTTGGTCTGAAAGATATTAGTGTTTTGGTAAATAGGGGATGGTTGATTCTAGGCCTGAGCAGACCTGGTCAGACCAACCCGATCAACTCGACCTGGGGGTCCTGAAATACTCGAACTTGTACAGCAGATCAGACCTGACCTGTTGTGGTCTGGTCTAGCCTAGTCTAGCCTGACTACTCAGCCAAGCCCATTAGGCCTTGCAGGACCGGGCTTAGTTTGATCTAGGGTACTACCTTCCAGGTCGCCAAGATAACAACTTTCATCTAGCATTTCTTGCAATAGGCGGGGCGATTCTTACCTAACATGGTCCATCCAGTTGCCCAATTTATCCCTTCGACCTAATCTGTATTGGAAGGCTATCTCTACCCTATCCTGGGCCACCCAATGGCCCAGTTCATTCTATTGGACCATCCCGCTTGGCAGACCATTAATACACATTCCTATACAGTCGATGGGAGTTTGGTTTGTGCCGTACACGGTCGACCGCCCCTTCACCGCACGAGGTCCCACAAGGACCACATACAAGCCGACTGTCGTTGCCCTCCCACATAGGTCACTCCTCCAATGTGGAGACCTAATGGCGGTTCCCTCTAGCATCGTTCCACTAAAGCAGAACAGTTTCCTCGACGTACCCCATGAATTTTTCATGGGTCCAGCTCGCTACCACAGTTTGCATGTAGTGTGGCACCTCTGATGCAACCAATTGGTCGCATACTGCCTCCAACTATCGAAAACCATGTTTGCATCCCCTGTCTCTGTCGTGACGTGATGGATGCATTCCGAATCCAACAATCCACCATGTTTAGAGTTCTGCATCTTGGTTGGGACACCTCCGGCCACCACTACGACCTCCCACTGGTGCCACGACTTGCCTTGGCATGGGCCTTCCTCTCGAAATCTCCTCAACTGATGTGCCGACGAAATTACGTCATAAAGAATGGGATGGAAAAAAGGAGATTGGAAGGGTCACACATAGAAACACCCAATGTATGATCTGGGTCATTATTCATGTTGACTAGGATGTGTTCTAGTTTTCATTATCACAATGAAACTAGAAATAAATAAGAATTATCACTAAAAAAGATATCCCCTTTTTATCCCACCGCACTAGTCATCCAAAATAAATGATAGATCATCAAGTCATATTCTTTGTGAGTTAACTAGCGTTAGATGTTTAATGGAAGGAAAGAGAAATGAAAAAATTCACATCAAATAAAACCCCCAACCTAGAATAGGATTGTTGGTCGAGGAAGAATGAGATCACATCCATATGTTCTTCGTTATTGATCCACAGCAAACTATCGATATCAATTCATGGAAGGTTGGAAGAAGGTGTATTATTCATTCGTCATCATAACCCTCCAAAGCCTCAGTGCAATTTTATGATTTTTCCATCACTCATGAATTTCTTGTTAGGATAATAATAGACGAACGAGTATTAGTGTTTCTGTTTAGAAGCATTGCATCATCATTATCCTATCCCATTAATTTGGTTCATTAATAAGATTCATCATTGCCTCATCCCTACCCCAAATTGATGTATTTACGCTTCTCAAATATGAATAAAACAATTAAATTATGTTTGAAGTGTTTTTATTTTTCTTCTCATATGTCTGAAAATTAATTTTCACCCTCAACCTGTGTCGATCGAAGATAAGATATTCCAAAGAGAAACATGACCTCAGGAGGTCCATAGTACTCTCAAATTTCAAATCTGAGTAACCATTTAGGAATTATAAGAATTTTAAAATAAATTAATTATTAATTAATTATTTTATTAATGGCCAAAAACAATCTTCCACTATTGGCCCCCTCCGGAAAATGTTAGGCCCTTTTAATGGGAATCCAAATTCTCTATATTCAATTGTTCCCTCATATTTTTTATCCTGAAACTGGTTTAAATGTTATAAAAACCTACTCACAAATTTATTTAATGAACAATATAATGTGTTCAAAAATATGAAAAAGCTATTACGAGGCCTCATAAATATGTGTCGTCTCAAAGCATCTTGACAAAATAATCCCATTAATTTTTTTAAAAACATTATTGGAATAACAGGGTATTAAATTTTAGAACTAAAGAATGATCTCTCTTATTAGGAAAAAGAATTTGATATAATTGTTCGTAGATACTATATTTTATAAAAAACACCACTCAATTAGTCAAAGTGTTTTGGGGAAACCATCAATTTAATGATGTTTGATGAGAACATTATGATATGATGTGGATGCGTTATTTAATACTACTTTTATGGGAGAAAAATAATTTTAGGTAATTTTTTTCAGTGTGGTAGAATTTGACACATCTATATTATATGATTATTTCTAAAATATATTTCTTTTTTAAAGATAAATTGAACCCAACAATAATTTTTAATTAATCATAATATAATATATCTAATTTTAAAATCCACTAAACAAATAAGTATGAAATAAAAAAAATATAAATGGAAAATTTAAATATTTAGGAAGGTATATAGTTAATTCTTTTGTTTTTAATATATTATAATGTAAAATGATAAAATATTTTAAAAAAAATAAATGTTTACATAAAACTATTTTCATGGATGATAATATATTGTATTGATATTCAATTAAATTATTCACTATTAGTGTATGATTTTAATGAAAATTATATATTATAATTTAAATTTATTGTTTTATCATTTATCTAATAACATTATTAACATGGGATAATATGAAATCAAAATTTACTGTGATGAATATTTTTTCTAAAACATAGTTTTATAGTGTCCGTAAATGTTATATTAAAATTAATTTCTAGGATTTTCCAAAAATTATAGGAGAAAAATAACCACAATTGTGGTATAAATAATTTTATATTATTATACATGGATTTTTTTGGGAATAAACTGAAAATAATAATTTTTCAATGAATAGTGAAAAATAATAATATTTATTAAAAAATATATCCTCATTTAATGTATTTAAAATGTTAATTTTTATTGTAAAACTGTATAAGCATAAAATTAGTACAATTATATTATTTATAATCAAATGTATGATTTTAGAGTTATTTTCATATAATATTTTGATATAATTTTTAAAATAATTTAATCTTTTTCTATGGAAAAGATATTTTTGTCACATCTAATGATACAATTTTATAATATATTTTCACATTAATTTTAATTAGATTTCATAAAATAAATAAAATATTTGAAATGATAAAATTCAATATCATATATTTAGTTCAACATATGTTTTTTCTGTAATTAATTATCAATAATGCTAATATTTAATTACCATGGTGAAGGTTATCACAAGATTACCTGTGATTAGAGAAATATAAAACAGATAATATGAAAATAATTAATGTATAAATACTATTTATTGGGAATATTTTGAACATATATTATTCAATTTTCATATATATTCAAATTTGAAATCATTTTTTCCTAACCACTTTATTATTTTATATTCTTATAAGAAACATCCAAATGGGTTCCCCACCCAATGTATATAAAGACATATTCTGTCCACATTTATTCATAAATAAAAAATATTTTGATAGGACAAGGCATTCTCCATCATAAATATCCACACATGATGTATATGGGAATTACATTTATTTTGCAGAATACTTAATACAATACACAAATATACGCCAATCGACTATATTAGTTTAGTGTATTTGGAAACATGGAACATATTCTTCTAACTTGGTGAGTGATCTTTAACATCTCCCATAATGATATTCCACTTTTGATTACCTACCTAAGATTTATCTTCATATCATAGGGAAGTGAAATCATAAAAAGGGCGAGCTCAAAGGCTCAATAAGGGTAAACATAGGGAATATAAAGAAACTATAAATATAAGAAGTAAAAACATGAAAATAATGTTTAAACAAAAAAATATTGAGTCATGAATAATATCTTGGAAGTACATGAGGCATAGATAATAATGGGACATTTACAATGATAAAAGAGCATCGACATAGAAAATAGAATTATGGCTCATAAATAAGAACATAATATGATTTCCATATTAATCAATGCATTTCTTCTAGGACCATCATATTAGAAAATGCCCATTTCTGAAATGAGTATACCTACCTTTGTAGGCTTGTTTTAGTCAACCAGATTATCTTTTTGTTCCAATAATGTTGATCTAATGAGATATAAATCTTTAACCAATGCATTGGAGGGATATGTTGTTCCCACACATCTAAAAATTAAATCATTATAACATGTGCCACATAAACCTAATGAATTTATCATAACATAACCCATGAAATAATATGGTTTTTTTAAACATCATTCTATCATAACTTAATTTATATCAAATAACATTCCATCATTAACATGTTAAAATAATAGTAATAATAGTTATAGAAACATAACAATATATAAATACAATCATCTTAGAAGCAAAATAATTTTGATGAAAAACATGAACTTAATTATTGAGTAAAATATACTTTCTTCTTCAAAAACATTTTCTTTTCTCAAAATATCAATAAATATTTAATGAAAATAATTTAATTGAAAATAAACATGAAAAATTGAGGAGGAACATTCATGAAAATAAGGTGTTATGAAAGTGTAAAAATCAGTTCATGAAGTATAGGTTAAAAAAACATCATCCTCAAACATTTTCTAGAAATGTAAAATATTATCGAGTATGGTAAATAAAAAATTATTCCTCCCATACATTATTATAAAATTCTGAAATGGGTAAAAATAAATTTATACATAAATGGAATAACAGTAAAAATTTTATTTAAATTTTTTAGAAAACATGGACATGGATGATAAATATATTCCCAACAGATACATAAGTATAAACAATTTCAGATAAATATGAGACTGGATAATTTTCCCTTAAATTTGGTCCGATTTCTCCAATGCATGTCTTAAAGTCCTCTTTTTTGGGTTTATTTTTTTGGTATACACAAAAGAAATCCATAAAAATGATTTCTGTCTAAAGGGTGGCCTCTATGATGAAATGAGGAATTTTTGGAGGATATATTGGTAGGGTTTGGCCATGACAAATGGAATTGTAGGTATGATGAAAAGAGAAATAGAGGTGCATATTTTTATTATAATGGTGGGGAACATTTGGAAAATCATGAAATATTAATTTATTAAAAACTCATTTCCAATTTATAATGCTTGAAATCTAATTTCATTGAAATATACGATAATTATTGGTCGTTATAGACTTAACAAAATTAATTTGGACATATTTTGATTTTATTTTAATCCTTAACATTTTGATTTATCAGTATTTATTAATTTCAAATTTATTTGTGGTAATAATTTTCTAATTATTAAATGGATATAAATATTTACTTATGTTTTGTAAATTTTACATAATTATATATTTTATGACATTAATGACAATATAATTTTTATTAAATATTTTTTCGATTATTAAATAATTTAAAAAAATTTATTTTTTAATAAACATTAATAGTGTCAATTTTGACACTATATATTTATGTGAAATTAAATAAATTCCTAACAGAAGATAATTTTGAAAAAATTATTTAATACACTCTTTACATGTAAAAGTAATCAAAAAAATTCAGGGATTTCAAGAATTATTTCATATGATATTTATTTTATTATTTTAAAAACCATTTATCTGATATTTCATCTAATAAAATAATTTCTACATCACTATTGTCTCATCATTAATGATAAATCTTTAATATAACAAAATTGTAAATAAATTCACATGATGAATATAATTTCATTAGAATTATGGATTATATTTATCTTCAACATTTTATAATGTTTATAATAATATTAAAGTTAATATACTTATAAGATATACGTGAGTGACATGTTTTCACATTATATTATTTTAATTATAAATAAAACACATTCAAAAAAAGAATTCAATTAAATTAATAAATGAAAACTAATATGTGAAAATGATCAAATATATTTCATCCAATAGGATTTTGAAAGCTGTTAAGGTAATTTTATTATTATTATCATAATGTTACCTTAATTTACAAGATTTACCTTAAACTATGATAAATAAAAATTACCATATTTACAAGTTGTAATATCCCAAAAAAACACATCAACATAATTTGGACCCAATAGTTCTAAATATTTAATAAATATTCATTATTAGAAATAAATAATTATAAAAAGTTAATTTAAAATAACAATTTGTTGTCAAAACCAAAAAGAAGGTTTCTAAGAATTAAAAACTTATCCTGAGATTATCAGGTGTTTATGTCCAATGTAACTGTGAAATTAAATACAATGACATTAATTAGATTAAATAATAAAAACATAACACAATTACACATTAAATACAATTATAAATATAACTAACTATATAAAAATTTTGGGGAAAAGGCAGTTTTAAATTATAATGTTGTATTTTTTACTATTCATAAAAAAACTTTCGTCAAAAAAATAAAAACAAATTTCAACCAATATAAATATTAATGTCTCGTATTCAATTGATATATTTATTTTTTCAAATATAATATATAAAAATGATAAAAATAAGATTTAAAATTTATATTCCATCAAAAGGATGATAAACACCATTAAAAAACATCTTTCATCCAAGAAATTGAATTTGTTCATATATCATGTTCTAGAAAACACATTAGATGAATGATATTGTTTTATAAAATTAAAAATGTGGTTAATACTATTCATAAAAGAATTTTTGTATAATATATCATTGTTTATTGGATCTTGGTATTCCGTACAACACATGCTATTGTGGAACGTCGTGATTGCGAGTAATGAAAGCCATGACTGGGTTTTGATTAACACAAGCTAACCAAGATGTAGAATAGAAAACAAGACATAAAATAAATTAAAATGAATTAATCACTTAAAATCTAGTGTTGTAACATTATACACCCTTAAAAAGGAATTTCTCCCTCTAAATTAGATGGTTTTATCAAAGGATTACAACTTGAATGTTTGTTTCATAGAAACCCACATAGTAAAAATTAATATTAAAAAATCATTTTAAAAAGTAAATTTAGAAACATAATTCATACTCAAAGTAACTCATTAATTGTATTCCACATATGATAACAGATATGGGAAGTGAAAACAATGATATGCAAGAGAAATATAACCTTAATTTTCTGATGAATAGTTTTGGAGAACAATGTTGGAGAATGTTAACAGACAGAAAGCACTAAATCTATGATGAATTAAGGGACAATTTGATTCATCGGATATGAAGGTACTATGATAAACAATTTTTTAGGATGACTTTCCTACATTTGATGAATTTTTCATGAGAAGAAATACTTAATAGATTTCAATACAATATCACTATTTCCCACTCACTAAACAATTTCAACATCAACTTTTTTTTTGAAGAAATGAAGTTTAATTTTTCATTCATGAAGTGTTATAATATCATAAAATAGAATGATAGGTCATTAAATCTTTCTCAACAAAAATTTTAGGATATGTTATACAATATGAATAATTCCACATATAGTGATATAATACATTTATCTTACAACCTTTAATTGAAATACCAATTATACAATCGATAAATGAATAACATTATAATCCTTACAAATACAAAAAAACATTAGAAAGAGATGAAATAAATAAAATTAAAAAATTTCTTACATATCTCATATGTTAGTTCTTGTTTGTCACATTCCAAACATTTCAATACCTTAATCATGTATTAATTAGTGAAAACATTAATTCTATCAGAATTAACTCATTATACAGAACAAAAATACAAAGAAAAAAATCTATATACTCAAACCAAGATATGAAATATTCTTTATATTAGTCATGAGGTAGTACATACAATCAAACATCTCATTATATACTTATCCATTCATTATTCACATATCATGTGCTTTCCTAAAAAATTACTTTCACATTTCATGGTTACCAGTACCGTATAATAATGTGGAACCTTAATTGACCAATACATAGATATTCAGATATTCTATAATACCATAAAATGGATTCTATAACCCTATTTAAGAATTACATTACATAAACACTTAATCATTACACCACAAAATTATCATACTAAATATAGCCAATATTAATTGAATTTGATTTTCCATTTTATTTTATTTTATGATATTATTGACATTAATCAACATCATTAACCCTTAGTCTTGGGAATAGGTTTGGATAATTATCCATTTACATTCACTTGTAAAATTCAAGTGTGGGTGGTGAATTCTCTATTGTATTTTCACTATTCACATCATGAGAAACCATTTTCCAATATTTTCAGCACTCAAATGCAAAATGACCATATTTTCATCATGTAAAACATTTTCCAGTCCTATTAAGATAATCTCTACCATGCTTATTACCAAACAGTGATCATATAGAAAAATTCATCTTCATTTCACCATTGTTTTGATATTTTTCATTGAACTCTATATTTCATTTCTTTTCAATACCATGACATTGATATTTAACACAAATAAATATTTCAAACTTAACAGAGAAACACACAATATCTTCCTAGATACTGAGGTCACTTATGGATAAATAAATTCAATGTGCTATTTTAAAACCAGTGTTGAATCGATCTAATATACTTTTAGGATAGATGATAAAGCTATAAAAATTCCTTTCATGTCTTATAAAATGTCCATCATATATAACAAATAGACTCATCATCCTTTTTCTTAAGATCAAGTAACTCATTTTATATCTTTTTTTAAATAGTGTATGGCGTAACATTATTGATTAATTGGTTCATGAAATCATCACATTTGATGTATCCAATTTCATCTTGCTTCCTTTTATTCTCAATTAGAGTCCAGCACTGCTCTGCATCGCCTTCTTAACAATAAAAAACCAAAATGTATTATACATGTTTCGAACTGTGATGTATGGAATATATCATATAAATGGTACAGATACATTTTTCAGCAACCAGTGGATCAGAAGACCCACTAAAATAATTTGGACATTTCTTAATGAAGGACTCTACATAATTTTTTTTCCTTCTCTTTTATTTGAATGTCCATAATGATTCATAGCTTGTGAATGTAATGAAATATGATTATTCATTACATCTCCCATAACATTTGGATAACCAGAAGATTAATCATTTCGTTTCATAGTGTATTTATCCTTAACACAGTTTCTTTGGGTTCTATACGTTGTTTAAAACCCAAAATGAATAATGTGAGAGTAAAAAATAATTATAGGAAAACAACATAATCAATGGTTGGAACATTCAATCACTAAAAATGTTGGATTAATACTATATTTTTCCTGATCATTAAAATAATTGTATGACATTAACCAATAGTTAGACTTACCCTTATAGACATCCCAAGTCATAATTTAGAAATTTCTAGAGGGATCTCACTAAAGATTTCACATCCTAGTTTCCAAAGGTTAAATAAACCTTTTTCTATAATACGAACTGTAAAGTCCCTTTCATGACGTACATGCACATTAATTTTCTTTTTTCAGAGTACATAATAAATTACAAAAATATATGCCCATGGACTGTATTATTTTACTATCTTTGGAATCATTGAACATAACATTATAACCTAGTGAATGATCTTCAGTATATCCCATAAATATCTTCACCTTTGTTTACCTACCGAAAACCCATTTTTATATCCTGGGGAAACAAATACATAAAATGGGTGATCTAAAATTCTTATTATGGGTAAACATAAGAACATAAATCTAACCATAATCATAAGAATGTAAAAACATGAATATAATGTTTAAAATCAAAATCTTAAGTTTTGAATTAAATTATGGTTGTTCATAAGGCACATATCATAAAGGAACATTCCCCATGATAGAAGAGAATGGGCATAAAATATTGAATTTTGGATAATAAATAAGAACATGATAAGATTTCCAACATATTTTAGCCATTGATGTCAAGACAATGATAGTGGAAAATCTCCATTTCTGAACCATGATTACTTATCATTCAATTCAGATATTACTGAACAGTATTTACATGTCGTTCTAGTCATTTCTATATCATGAGATTTAAATCATAATGAATGCATTTGAGGGAGATATATGTTCTACTAATCATTCAATTAAATCATTATAACATGTTACAGAAAAATAATAAAGAATTTATCATAGCATAATCCATGATATGAAATGGCTTTCCTAAACATTATTCTAGAATAACATAATTCATATAAAATAATATTTTATAATTTACACAGTAAAATTATAGTAATAATAGTTATTGAAACATTACCCAATTTAAATAATTTTATATTTTATGGAATAGAATATCGTTAAGCCACATTATCATAATTCATAAAAAAAATATCATTTCATCATCACAAAACTTTTCTTTTCTCAAAATAACATTTAATTCTAATAGAAATGAATTAATTTGAATATAAACTATAAATCGTATAAAGGAATCTACATGGAAATAAGGTGCTATGAAAGTGTAAAAATATGTTCATTTAGTATATGATAAAAAAATTCTCCTCGTACATTTCTCCAATAGTTTGAAAAGAATACCTCTTATGGTAAAAATATAAATATTCCTTCTATATCATTTAGTAAATATAAAATATAGGTAATAATATATTTAATCATACATTGAAATATAGTAATAAATTTATGAATTTTTTTTAGAATTCCTGGGAATTAATGATAAATACAACACTAGTAAATAATTTCATATAAGAAAGCTCTTAAAAAATATTATATTGTAGAATTTTCTATTACCCAATGTCTGATTTATTCCATATGTGTTTAAAACTCTTGTTTTTTGGGTATCTACTTTTGGTGTTTCGAAGATTACTCCATAAGATTTATTTCTTCCCAAAAGGTTGCCACTAAGATGAATTGAGTGATGTTTAGAGGGGATTTGGGTTGGGGTTGGGTAAGCCAAAGGGAATTAGAGGTTATATTTAAAGAGGAGAGGTTCCCTTTTAAAAGAGTGTGTATGTGCACCATTGGAATGTCTTGAAATATTAATTTATTTTAAATAAATATTTGGATAATAATTCTACAAACACATTTTTTTTGAATATAAGATGATTTTTTGTTGAAATATTTTGATCCAAATAATTTTAGATATGTTTTTATTTTATTTGAAACCGCGTCAGTTTTATTTATCATTATTCAATCTATATAATTATATTTATGGTAATAATTTTATAAATATAAAATGATAAAAATATTATTTATGTGTCGTAAATTTCCCATAATAGGATTATTTATGACGTTATATTAGATATAATTTTACCTTGGTAACTTTTAAATATTTTTGTTTGTTTTTAAATAATTAAATATTATGTTATTTTTATAAAATATCAATTATGTAAAATTTTACACTATTAATTAATTTAAATTCAAATAATATTAAAATAAAAGATAAATTTGATCCAAAATATTTTATACACTCATAACATTTCATAGTATTCTATAAAATTAGTGGAGAAGATTAATAAGTTCATATAATATTTATTTTAATATTTTTTTGAGAATTATTTTATATTTTTATCAAAAAACAATTCTACATCACTATTATGTTTTCACTAATAGAATTTATTCAATATCTAAAAATCATAAAAAAATTTACATGATGTATATAATTTTATAGTATTTCTTGTTACAATTTCTTTTCTATATTTTATCATGTTTATCAGTGTATTAATAATATTATGCTTATAAGATATATGAGAGTGGCATGTTGTCACCTTCATTTGTTTGAATTATAATTACATCACTTTCTTGAAAAGAATTCCCTTAAATGAATCAATGTAGAACCATAGAATATATTAGTCTAATAAAAAATTTAAAACATGTTTTTGGATGGTGTTATGGTAAATTTATTATCTTTAATATATTGTTAGTTACAATAACTTACCTGATTGATGTTTAATTGTGGTAAATACAAATCACCGTAATTACTATTAATAATATCAATAAAAATAACAATAACCTAATAAATTAATTTTGACACACTTAATTAAAATATTAAACCATTTTTCATAATTCAAAACACATAATTAGATGGAATTATTATAAAATTAATTCATTTTTTAAACAGAAAAGCTTGTTTTTAAGATGAAAAAACTTTTTAAAAGGCTGTCATGTGATTATGTGGATTTAAAATGCGAAATTATATCCAATGGAAAAAATTAGATTAAATTAAAATAACATTATCTTAATTACCTTTAGAACCAATTAAAAATATAATCTAACTATATAAATAAATAAGTTGAAAATGTTTTTTTGAATTAAAATTTAGTATTTTTAAATATTCATCAAAATATAATTTTCAATAGAAAAAATAATTTTCAACCATGTTAAATTTTGATGTCCCATAGCCAAATAAGGTTCTTATTTTTTCTAATATTATATATAAAACAGTTAAAAACCAAATATAAAATTTTTGTTCCATAAATATGTATCATGACTATATTTTTAAAAAAATAAATCTTTTATTTGAAAAATCGAATTTGTTCTTATACCATGCTCTATAAAATATATATGTTTAATGTTAATGTTATATAAAATTAAAAATGTGGTCATTAATATTTATAATTCCTACTTTATATAATATTTTAATAATTTATCATTGTTTATTGAATCTCAGTTTTGTGTAAAACGCAAGCTATCCAAGAAAAATTCTTTTGCGATTAATGCAAGCCAAGTCAGTAATGAGATTATTGCAAGATAATATTGACGTATCATACAACACAATACAAAGAATAAATTAATAATAAACTATTTCATAAAAACATATAGTGTTACAATAATGGTCATAATTATATCCCTTTCCATGATATAGATCTCCATTATTGGTTATAAAACCTTCAAAGAAAAGATGAATAGTTAAACATAGAGATATTTTTATAAGGAGAAGTATAGTAATTGATAATGAAAGTTTTTATTTATTCTTCTAAAATAATCAAATATTATTAAAAAAATTATTCCATGATCATTTAATTATCTAAAATATACTAATATTTTATTATTTTAGTATAATAACCTAAATCTTTCAATATTTCCATAAAATGGAGAATGAATTTTCAATTCTTATTCATGGAAAACTACTACATCACGTAAAACTATAATTTGTTATGAATAACCACATATCAATACTATATATAATGGTGGATTTGAAACATGAATATATTTATCATATTTTTCAATTATTTTACTTCCTAAATTATATTATCATACCGACCATATTACCTTCACAATGCATTGAAACATAATTATATTGTTAATGTGTAAGTGGGGATTACCGCTTCCATAAATGATGTTATACATTTCTTATTTTATTTTGAAAAGGATGTAAATAATAATATATTTAATGATTGTGTATTATATATATGATATTAACATTATTCATAAATTCTGTAGTATTATTTACATAACTTTTTTCCCACCTATCAAAAAATCAATGTGACATTCATTCATACATGCATTCTACCATCCTGTGATGACTATAATTTATTTTTAAAAAATTATATTTTACATATGGAAGAAAATTATATAATTTATAAATATGAAATTAAAATCATTTGTATTTTTTGGTAGATGGTGGAACAATAATCAAAGTTGAAGGAAAAAACATCTAAACTAAAACAAACATAAAAATGAAGCTATTATCACCTAGAATATTAATTTTAGTAATGAAATTAAAAAAAATTGAAGCTAAGAGATTATAAATAATCTTATATGAAATAATATATATTTATATGGTTAAAATATATTTCTATATAAAAACTAAATTTATTATATAGGATTTTAGAGCATGTACATTGAACATTGAGACATGATGATACAGATTTTTACTTCACTTTGACATATATAAAACACACAACATATTCACAATATTTTTATTTTATTTCTAATATATTATTATGAATAATTTATTTTATGATATTTCTCATGAATGTTATTGGGATATTCATATCCATTAATAGTTATCTTTTTCATGAGGTTTTGATTCAAAAGATACCATTGTAATAACACTTTTATGTTACAATATCATTATTTAAGGTATTTAAAATGGTTATGATAGAATGATGATATTAGAGGATATGTCACTCCATAAACTCATGAACATTTCTTAATTGGGTAATTTCATGTTAATAAATGTTTTAATTTCCTTTTTTTATTAAAAATAATAGAATGAGCATATATTTATTAATGAAAAATGCACAATATATTTCACTTCCGGTGAAAATCCATTCACATTAATGTAAGTGTTTTGTAAAAATGTATTATAGTTTATATGTACTATTTAAAAAATATTTTTAAAAGAGGTTAAATATAAAAAAACATGTCTTAATAATCATAAATTCTCATGGATTAAAAGGAATTATTATCTAATTTTTTAAATGATGATTTTTTAAATTTTTATAAAAAATGTCCTATAAATATTTGTTTCAATAAATATGACATGAATGAAATTTTTTTCCATCATAACTAGTGAAATATTTAATAACACATTCATATTGTTCAATGGATATTTTAAATGAATAAATTTATTTAATTTTTTGTAAATTTCTATACTTT
Organism: Viscum album; assembly: GCA_963277665.1. Lineage (NCBI taxonomy): Eukaryota > Viridiplantae > Streptophyta > Magnoliopsida > Santalales > Viscaceae > Viscum > Viscum album. The sequence continues at coordinate 2,082,432,476 of OY728150.1, forward strand.
CAATTGTTGATATTACTGTGAAATTTATATTTTACTCAGGATTAAATTTAATGAAATTTTAATGGTATTTCAATTCATCAATGAAGAGTTTCATTTATTTAAAATTTCCCATATTGGGGATATTATACAATTATAAGATCCTTATTTTTTATTTTCATCATTTATGATTATGTTAATAAGGGGTTTATAAACCCTGCTAATATTCCACGGGTTATTTGATTATTATATGTAAAAATTTTTTTGAAATTTTTTTCTTATCCATGGGGTATTCTATGATATTTTTTTTAAAATCAATTTTTTTTTTGATGTTATGATTTTATTTATGTTTTATGTTATTATAGAATACATATATATGGTTTCAACTATTTGATTCATGGACCATGAATTATATATCAATCTATTTTATGGGATATTTAATGTCATTTCATGAGATTAAAAAAACTTTAATGGTGAGTGAATCCTATTGGATTTTTAAATTTTTTCACTATAATATTCTTGGGTGTAATCCATGGATATTAAGATGGTTTGTTATTTTAACCCATTCCACTACATGAGGTTTGGAAATAATCTCATACTGCTAAAAAATGATTTTCATTCTTTATGTATATTCATTTAATTTATAACTTATTAAAATGATTTTCTATCATATCCAACGTTAATTTGTTAATTTTTTATTTGTGTCTTTTCAATTTACATGATTTATTCCATTATATATAATTATATTATATGATATATAGGTTTTGGTTTTATATATTTATTCTCATGTTATCAAAACCTTATTCCCATTATATTTTGTTAACTAATTTATTTACCATTATTGATCATCTAATATAACTCTTTTTTCTAATTACATTCTCTTGATTATGAAGAATGTTAATAATTACGACATGTCTATGAAGGGAGATAATTTTCCAGAACTTAGTAATATATTATCTAGTTAACTCTTAAATGAAATGTTTATATACTATATTTCTAAAGATATTATAAATATATGATTTTGTCATTAATTATTATGTTATGAAGTAGTAATTTATATAATTTGATGTATAATTTATATATTAATTGTTTCCTAAATTATAATAATTCTTGCATGAATGTGTTATCCGTAAATATGATACTATCTTCTTAAATGATAATGATTTTTCTGGATAGTTTTTCTAGATTTTCATCCATCTACTCAGAAATTCACCCACCCCCCAAATCAAATAATGAACATGATCTTTATATTTTCTTATGAATATCCATATAAATAACAGTTATTCCCCTTTAATAAATTTAGTTAATTACAATTTTTCTTAGTAATAATAAAATTTATATCTTCCTTCTCCTCTAATATTCCACATGTCAAATATTTATGTTACATATATTATTTATTTTCTATTCTCCCACAATAATTCACACATTATTGAATAGTATTATCATTTTATTTTTCAAAATTATATAAATCCTTTAGTACATTCCAAATTTGTTATATCATTAAAAATTAAGACCATAATAATATGGAATGTATGTTTAGTAATACAGTAATTTTATCCATCATAAATATTTTCAGGTACAATTCATCTTCAACAATACATATCAATTTCTTCCATAATATTGAATATTAATTTTTTTCTCAAAATATATTCAATGAAAATATTTTATTTTTTAACATTTAATTAAATACAATACACAATAAAATAATATAATCACAATAATAAATATATCTTTATCCTTGATAAAATAAACATAAGATCCTTTCTTCCAAATCAAATAGGAACCCTTTTCATATATTCAAATAATTAGATATTATGTAAGTATTAATTCACATATTCTAAATTTAATTGATTTCTTATTCATAAATGAACTACACCTTTTTTATTTTTTTATTGAAAATGTGATTCCATTAATTATTATTTCATTTCCATAATCATTTTTAATAGTAATTTATAGTATAAAACATTTAATTTTAAAAAAATTATTAACCAAAAAATATTCAATCTTTTACAATTATCTCATTCTATATATCCTAGAATCATGATAGGTATCATGATGTATGCCATTTGATATTTTTATTTTATATTCACTAATTATTAATCATATTTATATCATCTATTTAATATATCAATTTTTCTATATGTTCTAGTTTATCCTATATGATAATAGGTTTACTAGGCCCTGGAGTATGTGTATTCATATTTAATCTTATGTGGCTCTTGTAATTTTGAATATATTCATATTTATCATTGTACCATCATTCTAACTCCAAATAATTAATTCTAAATATTCTCCCACACATTATAAAATTCAATATCTGAATTCCTAAGAAATGATTAATTTTATTTTGAAACATCTTTATGGAAACCCATATATTTATATTATACCATAAAAATTATCCAAATTTATTATTTAACATAAAAAAATTCCTACCTACATATTTTAAAATATATACCCCCTAATTCTTATACATAATTACAAATTTTTTCTTCTCCATCATTGTCATCTAATATATAACATCATATTTTTTTTAATTTTATTTTTCATATTACTAATTAATATTTTATAAATTCGTTACATAAAATTATACTTCAAGAAAAACATATGACATATTTCTCTTCAATTAAAAAAAACATATTTACCATGGTAGTGCATCATCAACTTCTCTAAATGATATATTAAATTTATTAATAGCATGATGAAACCACAATTTCTTATAATTTTTATCAAGATAAATAAAATAAAATAATTTAAATATTAGGTTACAATATAATAATCATTTTTTTATTTTCAGAAATTTCCATGCATATCTATTATAATCATACATATTGGTTTCACTCATTACCTTCAAAAGTAATATGTTTTATATCTCTAATGAATTTTTACAATTATACCATCATTAAATTAAATATTTTGATCTTCAACAACAATGTAATTATATTTATTCTTTAATTTGTAATATAAATATATATATTGCAGAAAGATAAAATGTTCGATTGTTTTAATCTTCCATGGTATCTTCCACACATTTAGTACACAATTTTATTTTTATATGGATAGATTTTCTTAAAAATTATTTCTTATAATACCTCTTTGAATCTTATCCTAAATAATTTGACAAAATATAATATATATATATATACCATTTAATGAAATTTTATAATGTTTTTTCAAATACAATTCTTCAACTCCTTTAAATTTAATGGGATTTGGTAACATTATTCTTACATACATGTGAAATACCACATCCCCAATGAGAGGATATTAATATTTCAGCATCAATTAATAAGATGTGTAAAAAGAATTAAAACGTTTATATATTAAATTCAAAAAATATTTCTCATTTTTAAAATATTATATAAAATCTTTTTTCATATAATTACCTCTACTAAAAAATATTATTATCATTCAAGCGTACATGTGTAAAATAACATTCATAAAGAAATGTGATTCATTTTTCATTTTTATCAGATAAGTATAATAATAAAGATGTATATAATTAATTAATATATATATTTTTTAAAATAAACTAATATAAAATTTTTAATGATTTAAAAATTTATTAAACATCACCCAAATAAAGAAATGAATATGTCATTTATGAATATTTATTGACTAAAATATCTATGATAAGATGTTGAAAATGTTTTTGGAGTAGATAAAAATATTTTTTTAATGATTATATAACTTATAAATAATAGAAATAAAATATTATTATGAATCCAAATATTATGAAAAAATATACACTTTGACCATGGTCAATTTTTTGAATTATATTTGTGGTTATAAACTGATAAACTACAAAAATCTAATATGAACTATGTTTCTTAATTAACAAATAAAACATGTTAATAAATGAAGTAAATTGAATAAAAAAAATTAAATGAGGATTAAAATATTTATTAATAATCAATTAAACAAATGATATTGATTATTATATATTCATACAATGTATGAAGTAATAAAATAACAAAGACGAAGTATATTATTTTAAAAAAATATTTAAATTCTTTAAACTCTTTCACATATATATCCGTTTATATTTAAATTAATCATAAATATTAATATTTATTATTCAAGGGTTTTTAATTTACATTTCAGATAACACTTTACAATGTTAATAATGGGTTTTTGTGGAATATTTTTTATATTTTCTATAATTATTAATTTCTACGTCGTTATATAAGAATAAGGAGAATGTTTTAAAACATATATGTACAGAATTATGTTTCTTTTACTCAAATAAATTATTCAATAGTATTATTTCAAATAATGTTTGATAGTTTTTAAAAAACAATTCACACATTTTTAGATATATATTAATTAAAATGATTTTATATGGAAACAATTTTTTTATCATCATTATGAGATTAATGAATGTGTTTTTATTTTGGGATCAAAATCATTTTCATGGTATTTATGGTGAAAATATGAATGACTAAAATATTTTGTTCATTATATGGTACATTATCATTATATATGATGAGATGTGACTCTGATTAGTATTATATGATTTGTGATTATAATACAAATTATACAAAATGATTGCCTGATTTTTCTCTCCAATGCATTGGGTATTGATTCTAGTATTCATAACAATTAAGTTGGGAGTAAAAAGGAATGTTTATCTATTCAATTAAAACTAAATCTAGTTATTCATAACAGTATTGAAAAGTTGTTATGAATATAATTATATAAAATCATCAATATAATTTAAATTTATGTGTTATTAGATTTAATGTTTTTTTAAAAAAATTGGTATCCTAGTGTGGATATGATTTATTTTATATTCTCAAAAAACAAGGTGAACAATGTGAAAAAAATCATTCTTTTTCTAATGGATAAAAATGTTAATTTTATTGACATCAAATACTATGAATTTTTCAGGCACCATGTTTTTTAATTTATTGTAATTGTATTGATGATTATTAGTAACAATGATGAAATTAACCTTAAATTCCTGATGTAGTTTTATATAAGGAAAAAATGTTTCATTTCTAATGATTTAAATTTAAAAAAAAATGGATACCTAGTTTAATTTTCCTTGTTTTAAAATGTGGAATAGTTATCTAATTGTGATTATCTAATTTTTTAAAACATTAAACTTAAATATTCATTATAAATAGAATAATGAGAATTCCATTTTAAAAAAGAATATTGTGAAATGTATTAATGTTAGTTCCTTATAGTTTATATCACATGGATGGTTTTGATAATGTTATAGGATATATTAATTCTAATACAATACCATTGATTGATTATACTATATTAATATTTTTATATAATAAAGAATTTTATGATGACCATATATTTTCATCTATTTTTTATATATTTTGAATGATTTTCTGTACACTAAACATGGGTATTCATGTTTCAAAAAATATCAAAAGAAAAATATACATCTCTTTTATTAACCTATAATGTATATAATTGGACCCTAGTAGTTTTAATAGAAATGGATCAGTCTGAATAGGTTAGAAGTGGTGGTTTTATACATGTTATAGCAAAACTAAATTTACAAAAATTGAAAATTTACATTGAAAAGTTATTAATTAAACAACATCGTCCAAAATAATATAGAACCTAACATCTAGTTTTATGCAACATATCAATAAATTAATTGGAATATGTATTCAATATCTTGTGATTCTTAGAATAATATAATGTAACCATTTGAAATTTTTGATTTTAAGGTGAAGATGAATGTCTTATGACAATGGTTTAGAATACCTAATATAGATAGAAGATACAAATTCATTTTAATGAGACAAATTTATCAATATAAATATTGAATTAAATTTTTTAAAGAGAAATAATTTTTATTATCAATTTATTCATTAATTATTTTTAATTTATTAAATATATTTTTAAATTGATGTTGAAATTTTTTCAAATAATGTTATTTTATTTTTACAATAAAAAAATGGAATTTTTTTGGTTTGATATTATATTTTTAATATTTTATATATCTTAAAAATAATTTAATTTGTGTTTTATTTATTTAATAAAATTAAAATTACGTAACAAATATTTTTTAAAGGCAAATATTTCAAAATCAATCGATTTATAAATTTTTAAAATTTGTTGGTAAAAAATTATGAAAATATATATGAAATTTATTCTTATTTTTATATTTAAGAATATTTTAAAAACAACTTTATGACTACATGGAACTGAAAATCACTTCTATATGTTTCTGAAATACTAATTTTCAACATACCACACACAAAAAAAGTAATGTGACTGCATGGGATTCAGAAAATTAATTGAACATACTTACGATGCTTACATACCATGTGATGAAATTTAAAAATTAAAAGTGTCAATGTATAAAAATTTCTGAAAAATGGAACTGACCATATAAATAATATATTAACATACACCAACTTATCTACAATTATCACTTAAAAAATTGAATGTGAAAAAACAATACCAACTTCATACATGACCACATGAACAAATTTAGAATCTATATCAATCCTCTATAATGAAAATGTAAAAACCTACCACATCTTCTTGGTAGAATAACCTACCATAAAGGAAAAATGAAGCTACAATAACCGTATTTGAAACTGATAATGATCTATCCTCATTATCACTAATAATTTCATGCCTTCTCCTTCATCATTGGTGATCCCCTTCCAGGTCCAAAAATGATGAACCATTAAGTTTGATTTCTATATTAAAAAATTTGTGAGGTGGCTGAGAAAAGAACACTATTCCAAAACATAAGAACAAATAGAGATGAGTTGTTAAGGCCATTCTAATATACATGTTTCCTAATCCTTAATATTCAATGCAGTTGGAGACAAAAAATATATTCCCATATAAAGAAGAAGGATGTGACATATTAGTCTCATTTAAATCCATATATATTCCCACATCTGAATATTATTATTTCAAAGATATTAAATAAATATTTATATGATAAACCGAAATTCCAATATATTTAATTTTACATACATCTATGTTCATAATTATGATGGATATAACCTAATAAAATGTATTGTGGTTTTATTAATACCATGATCGCAAGTTTACATCATCCAATTCAATGGTGTAAAATGAAGTCTAAAATTTCATATCTATTGAAAAGTGTAAAATAATATGTTGAATAGATACTTGTTGAAGCCAAGTTTTCTATAGATTTGAGTGGGGAAAAAACATGATATCTCCACAGTAAGAGAGAAGACGGTTTTCCTTGCTGATATGGATAAACCAAAAAATCCATAGATTAACACAACCAATTCAGAATTGAAGGAAAAAAATATAATCATTACTAGTGGGTGAAGAATACTCCACAACTAGACATTATAGACCAAGACATAAGATAATATATGTTGTGAATGACATATTAAAATTATAATACATGAAATCAAATTTAAAAATATTTACTATAATTTATTCATATAGGGATTTGAGATGGCGGATACCCCACTGAAACCTAATTCAACAAACATGCCTTTAGAAAAACATGCACCCAAAATGCTCACAAAAATTCCTCAATGAATTCATCATAATATCAAGGATATGACCATGATCCAAAAACAATATAAATCCATAATTTTTTTTCATCTAGTTTATTTACAATTTTTATTGGGAATAAGAGAAAATAAATTACATTATGAATACCTAAAATTGGGAACATGACATCATAGAACCCAACCAATACTCACAATGTTTCTCAAATTTTCATTTTAACATTCATGAATGATTAGTATGAACATTGGAATAAAATTCATCAATTCCATGATGAATTGAACCTACTCAATCACAATACTTATTGTAACACCCCATGATTTCACAGTACACTATTTCTTCAAAGTAATTTAATAACTTGCACTACACGCAACTCCGAGTTTTAGCGTACCATGACTTACAAAACTAGCCGTTCAAAAGTGGTTATGAATAGTATTAACTGAAATTTGACCTTTATATAATCCTTATAATTTTAGAATCTATATTATGAGTTTCTTAGACATAATTTAAGAACAAATACATTTTTTCAGATAACAATAGTATTTTTCAAAAATTGAAATTTTACCGCCTTTTAATAGAAATTCCTTTTTAAATCCAATATTTAAAACTTTTATATATTAAATAAGTCAAAATAAACATTTATTTATAATCTGGACAAAATAATTTAGCTTCAATAATGTTTTGGTGGTATTCTGATAACTTTCAGATTTGGGTGAATTGTGAAAAATACTATATTATTACTGAAAACAACTTTTTTAATCAGAATAATTTATAATATTAATTTATTAATTTTAATGGTTTGGAAGTATAAATAGATTATATTTTTATAATTTAATCCAATGATTTTCATTGTAAGTAATTTCACATTGAAATTGGATATAAACAAGTGTCAAACATATGATAGTTATTATTTCTTAAATATACGCCTTTTTGTTTTGATAGCGGGAATTAATTTTAAATTAAAAAATCAAACATATATGTTTTTAATTTGGTAAAATACATTTCATTATTGAATTCATAATATCAAAATTATCTTAGGGTAATTTTTTTTTATTTTTATGAAAACTTTTAATATTTGATGAATTGTGAAAACACTGAGTTATAGTTTAAAATTGAATTTTTATTTAATAATTATTTATTTTAATTTAAATTTATTTTAATTCAAAATAGATACATAATACCTATATAAGTTCAATGTAATTAATTAGAGTCAGTTTATAATAATTTTAGATATATAAAAATTTTATTGAACTTTTCACCGTCTTTTACCTACCTCCTAAGAGAATTTGTAAATTCACATAAAATATAATTTTACCACTTCTGTGAGTTGAATTTTGAAAATACAAGAGACACAGTTAATTTCAAGGAGTAAAATGTGGTTCAATAAGATAAAAATAATTTTTTATGAATAGTAACTTTTTACTTTTAGTTAACACGGTTAAAAGTAAATACGGTAATAAAGTGTAAAAATGATATTATTATTACTCTATCACATGTCCTAATTCTATTGGATAAGTTTAATTCTACCAAAACAAACCTTAGGAATAAAATATGACCCTTTAGGTCCACTTGGATTAGATTATGACATTTATTATTATTTAATTCAAAGAAGAGTTAAAAGAGTTAGAATCAATGTTTAATAACTAAAACATTTATAATATAGGGTTATATATAAGATTAATAAGTCTATAAATATTCATTTGTAAGATAAAATGATTTAATAGATCATGGTATTTTATTTATAATTTTTAAACATTATATATTTAAATTTATTTATGACACAAGGATGATGCATTAACTACCTTTTTAATGAAAGAATCAAATAAATGGTATTATAAATATTAAAATAAATATAATTTAAATGTTTTTATGACAAAAAAAAATGTTATTGGTGACTCTGACATGTTAGGTATTATTCAATGTATCTTTTTTGAAGTAATTAATTTGTGATGACTATCACAAAAACAAAATACCGAATAGTATCAAAATTGAGATAAATTATTATTTAAAACAAATACTATATTATTGGTTGATATAATATTCCTAAAAATGTAGGGATTGGACAAAGGGATTAAATAATATTATATTTGTTATTAATGATCCACTTGAGGTTCTCTTGGAAGTTTAGAGAATGTTTATTAACCATATATAGTAAGAATACAAGAAGACAATGTAAATGTTAAACTATTTAACTAAGAGTTAAATCTAAATGATAAGGTTAAAATGGTAAACTAAACTTGTCTAAAACCTATTTTATAAGAGTATTAATACCCATAACCACCTATTCATCGAAATAAATTCATTTGGAACCGTTATAAACAGAATATGATTTTATAAAAAGTTAATACTTTAATCTTTTTCTAAAGTGACCCTCACCCCTCTTATAAAAGGGCACTTCCCCTTCTCTCAAAATCACACCACCAAAGCCATTTGGCTCGGCCAACCCCTACCCAAATATCCTCCTAACATTCCTCAATTAAACCTATAGGCCTTATTTTGATCAAAAGTCCAACCTATGGAGCCATTGTAATCAAATCAAAAGGAAGAACCCGAAGAAGAGGTAATGATTTCACCACCATCTTTAAAGTTCCTTTCGTCTTCCACTTCTTATTTCTTTGTTACTTCCATTATAAAATAATAACTCCAGTATATTCTATATACTATGATGTTATTATAAATATTTTACAACTATATTCGTTATTCTATCCATATTATGAATGATAATGTCACCATGCGTGCGTATGTACGACTTACCATCTCCACGTCGTGGTGTAATTTGTTATTCAACACTATGTTATTTGGATGGAATAATGATGAGTAACATGTATATAAATAATGAAAATAACATGATAATGTCTCTATAAAATTAATATTCCTTCCAATTCCACACCTTTAAGGAAATTATATTGTTTCTCGTGCGTACGTACGGATTACCGTCTCCACAACGCAATGAGATTCATTTCCACGATCACCATTCATCAATGATTATAAAAATATATTTTACTAATATGTTTGTAATATATGAAATAATAATTATAATGTAGATATATATATATATGTGTGTGTGTGTACTTACATATATTATATTCACTTAGTTCCGTTCAATACGTTATGTAAACGGATACAATGTTTTTGCGTACATACAGACTACCGTCTCCAAAAACGGTGTATTCCATTCCATATATATTTCTATTATACATATTTCTATTCTAAATATATATGATATAAAAATCATGTTTTTAATTCTGGAAGTATTTAAATCATGATCTAAGTGATACAATCAAGAGTAAAAAAGTTAAAAAGACAAACGATAAAGAAATCAATTATTACCCAAAATGTTAATTTAACATGGAAACTATTATTAAATGGGTAGTATAAAGTCATAAATGAATAAATTATGATATCATAATATTAATATGGTTCTGGTATAATTTAATAACATACTACGGTCTTCATAATGGAGGTTAAACATACCCTAAACTAAAATAATGTGCAAGGTAAGGGGTTTTAATCTCACTCCTTATTCTCGTGAGATTCATGCCATATTTCCACTATGACTTTTTGTGTGGTGTATGTACTGCCCATAATTGTATGTTTTGTGTAATACACTTTAATTTATGTGTATTTAAAAATTCATTGTATGATACCTCTTTCAAGGGGTGTATGTTTCGTATGTTACCAAAGTGGTAAGGGTTAATTTCACAATCTCTTTGTTATCTGAGGTTGTTTTTATGTTAGTATATAATGGGATATATTTATTATCCATGTACTTGTTTCATAAAAGAGTTTTCAAAGCGATTATTTTTAAGAGTATTTTTACAAAAACATCATTATAATTTTTTTAAATATTTATTCTTCTAAATATTTCTCATTAATGTCCATGTCTTTAAAATGGTTTTTAAAGATTTATTTATATGTACATGAATGTTTTTAAAATGTTAATTACATTCAAAAGATTCAAAGTGGTATGGGACACTTTGATTCAAAATTTTCTTAAATGTATTCCTTTATAAATTTTGTGACATTTAAATGTTTTCATGAAAAAAGGTATATATCTCTCAAAGAGTTTTAAAAACCATTTTCACCTATGTCAACATCCTTTGATGGATTTTAAACATGATTAAAGATGATTTATTATAATACAAATCTTCCATATTGTATTGAAGGTTTTGTGATATTTTTTACTATGTATTTGTTATTTTTATACCATTCATGGTTTAGGGATAATGTTTTGATATTTCGTGTGCTAGTTTTAATAGAAATGTTTATGTTATGTTTAATCCTTTTTATATGAGGAATGCATTGAACTTATTAAGTGATGAGTGGAGCCCGCTAGTGCTTCTCGATGCATCAGTAGGTCTAATGAGACAAACTAGTGTCTTGGCATAAGGCCTTGACAAAATCTTATTTGTAGTCTTGGCACAAGGCCTTGACTATGTGGTTATGATAGTCTGGCATTATGCATTCCATCATTATCAACGTGGATAGTGATATTGCATGTGGTTATTCGACTAGTAGAATATCAATGTGAATGAGTAAATAGAATTAAATAATTTTATATTTTCCATATAATTCTGAAGTTAAAGTTTAAAATGGTTTTGTTTTAGTTATAAATTGCGTTAAATTTTTATGATTACTTATGAATGTTTACACAGTATTGTTATCCTTACAGAACATCTAAGCTCACCCCTTTTTATGTTTTGTTTTTACCAATATTCTAAGAATTGTATAGGGAATGATATGTAGGGTTAAGCCAAGGAAATAATGGCATTCATAAAGGATTATTTATGTTGTTTTTTATGTTATAAAGTGTAATGTAACATTAATTTATGTAATATATTTTCCAAGACTGCTAAACAGATCGATCATTCGGGACTTGATTCTTTGTAATCATGCCATCATATTAAAATAATGCACTGACTCTTGGTAACTAGTTTCGGGGCATTACAATTGGTATTAGAGAATGTTTAGAAATAACCTATGAATCTCGATTTAGATAAACTCTAATTCGAGCACATAGACCTAAGATAGACTTTGAGGATTAGTATAGAATAAATTCCTAGAATTTTGGTAGTTTGAGATTTTGTGAGTTTTCTAAGCAAATACGTCCTTGTTTGGATACTAGTAGGTAGAGGCGGCTCTGGAACAGATGTACCAAGGGGTAAATCCGAAATCACTTCTTTGAGCTAGACTCGAACGGGAACTGGTGCACGAAAATGGGCCTTGCTGCACTCTTGGTTACAACACCGCCAGGGGATATGCTTAGGATAAATCTCATTTTCTTTAAAAATCATTATGAATGGTTAATGAGTATATACATCCTCAATGAAAACATCTTTATTATTATGGATTATATACATAAACAGTTCAATTTATGTTAGGTTTTTTTACATGTTTGGAATTATTAATTTCAATTCATAAACTAAGCTAATTTATGATATTGTATAGACATGTTGTTCGGTGGAAGGAATGTGAACTCCAGAAATACGTATGATGCAAAGAGTAAGAAGGATCATATCTTACATGGTATTAATATAACATTTAGAAGTAAAATAGTCTCCCATGTATTCTCAACATATGAAGAAATAGTATCATATGATAATAAGATAATTAATGAATTATCTGAGTCCTATGGCTTTGAAGGGAAGAAAGACATGAAAAGGATGTAAGAGAGAAAGATGGATAAAGGGAAGAGGTAAAAGAAGAATTTTCCCATATATGATAACTGAGAGAAGAAACACCCTGGAACATGACTAAAATGGATGAGAGTTTGTTATAAGTGTGAAAAAAAAGGACAGCATGTACATGACTATGGGGGAAAGAAAAAGATTTCAAATGTACAATGCTTCATCTACAAGGAGTTGGGACACTACGTGAACCAATGTCCAAATCATCAGATTATGCCCTAAATGTTGCTATTGGATTATAATCAAGTTCTGATACTAACAAAGATTAGAAGGAATGATTGCAGTTATTATGTTTTTATGAGAGAATTATGTCATTTGATTTTTGTATCAACAATGTACTGGTTATAATAATTATGGTGTATATAAGGATTGTAATGCAGTACTATTTCATTAAGGACTTGAGATTGTTTTAACCTAGAAAAGTGACACAATAGTAGGTTAATGTTTTTCAAAATATATGGTTGAGAGAAAGATAAAACAGAATATGGTTCTGATACCGATGTAGTGGTTTTGGAATAATACATGATTGATTTGGATAACTTGTATTGGATATTCTTGACTACCTTGAAATAGATTAATGATTTTTATATTCCACCATTTTTGGAGTTTACATCATTTTTGGATAGAAGGAGTGTATCCAGTATTCTATAAAGAATATGGGATCATGAATGTAATCAATCAGGTTTTATGGTAATTCAGGATGTTGCAGTGTTTTAATAGAATACATGGTGAAGGTGTTCACATGTTATTGCACCGAAAAAAGGATCTTCATTGTGTTGAACTTTCTTATCAATTTTGGATTGTGAGATTGGACAGAAGTATTTTTGATAATTCTAGTTTGAGATTATATTTGTAATTCCATAAAATGAAAACCCAGAGGTCAGGCAACCACCCATCACATCCGGAAAGGCCTCGACACTTGAACATGCTACAGAAGGGTGACAAGGGTCTATCACCTAGCACTGACTGGATTGAATAATGTAGTCTTTTTTTTAAAAAAAAAATCAGGTATTTGAAATATAAATTCATTTTTTTGAACCCTATACGAATATGATAAATTGAATATTATTTTTCTGTTTTATTATCTTATAGAGTGAAAGATGAGTTTGTGGTAGAAATTTGTTAAAGGATGGGACTCTACATGTCAAGAATATATATTTCCTCTTATCTTATTCTATGAAGAAATTAATTCTTCTACTTTAGTGAAGGGATATTAAAAACAAAAATGTTTTATCCTAATACCATATGTTTTGTTGAACCGATGGTATTTTAAATCATCATAGATTTTTGAATTTAAGGCCCTCAATTTTACACTTGTTTTTGATTGATGACATCTATCACTACCTATAAATATTTACATTTTTCCTCCAATTATATGTCTCTAATTGCCTCTAATGTTCTCCTAATAGAGATCATAATTTTGTGGTGACCCTTTCATTTCCCTTTTCCCCTTATTAAGACTAAATTTTATTAAACTAATTTCTGATGTGGGTTTTCCCAAAGGTATTTTATATTTTCAATCTTTTATTTTTGAAAAATAATTTCAAATTGTGAGGATGCAATTTTTTTAAGGAGGGAAGAATGTAACAGCCCAAGATTTCATAGTACGCTATATCTTCAACGTAATTCAATAACTTTCACAACACGCAACCTCGAGTTTTAGAGCACCACGACATAACAAACTAGCCGTTCAAAAGTGGTAATGAATAGTATTAACTGAATTTTGAACTTTATAAAATCCTTATAATTTTAGAAACCATATTATGAGTTTCTTAGACATAATTTAACAAAAAATTCATTTTTTCAGATAAAAGTAGTATTTTTAAAAAATTACTATTTTAATGCCTTTTAATGGAGAAGCCTTTTTAAATCAAATATTTGAAACTTTTATATATTCAATATGAAAAAATAAACTTCTTCTTTATAATCGAGACATAATAATATAGTTTCAATAATGTTTTGGTGCTTTTTTGATAACTTTCATATTTGGGTGAATAGTGAAATATACTATATATTAACTGAAAAGAAATTTTTTAATCAAAATAATTTATAGTGTTAATTTATACATTTTAATGGTTTGTAAGTATACATAGATTATATTTTTACCATTTTAATCCAATGATGGTCATTATAATAATTTCACTATGAAATTGGACTTAAACAAGTGTCAAACTTTTGATAGTTATTATTTCTTAAAAATACGCCTTTTGGTTTTGACAGTGGGAATTAATTTCAAATTAATATATAAACTTCAATGTATTTATTTTTGTAAAATAGAGTTCATTATTTAATTTAGAATATAAATATTATCTTAGGGTAAATATTTGGTATTTTTCTAAAATCTTTTTATTCTGATGAATAGTGAAAACACTGACTTATTGTTTAAAACCAATTTTTTTTTAATAATTATTTATTTTATTTAATTTATTATATGTCAAAATAGATACATAATAACTATATAAGTTCAATTTAATTCATTATAGTGATTTTATAATAAATTTAGATATATAAAAATTTTATTGAATTTTTCACCGTCTTTTACCCACATCCTAGGAGAATTTTTAAATTCAAATAAAAATTAATTTTACCACTTATGTTAGTTGAATTTAAAAAATCCGAGAGACATGGTTAATATCAAGGAGTAAAATTTGGTTCAATAAAATAAAACAATTTTTGGTGAATAGTAACTTTTTACTTTTATTTACAACAGTTAAAAGTAAATAGGGTAATTAAGGGAAAAATCATATTATTATTACCCTAAATCACGTCCTAATTCTATTGGATAAGTTTAATTCGACCAAAAAAACCTTAGAAATAAAATATGACCCTTTAGGTGAACTTGGATTAGATCAAGAAATTTATTATTATTTAATCAAAGAAGAGTTAAAAGAGTTAAAATCAATGTTTATTAACTAAAACATTTTTAATATAGGGTTATCCATAAGATAAATTAGACTATAAATATTCATTAGAAAGATAAATATATTTCCTACATCATGGTATTTTATTTATAATTTTTATACATTATATAATTATATTTATTTATGACACAACAATGATCCAGTAACTACCTTTTAAATGAAAGAATCAAATAAAGTTATTATAAACATTAAAATAAATATAATTTCAATGTTTTTATGAAATCCACGAATTTTATAGGTGACTATATCAGTTTATAGCATATTAAATGTAACTTTTTGGATGTAATTAAGTTTTTATGACTTTCACAAAATCAAAATACCAAATAGTGTCAAAATTGACATAAATTCATATTTAAAACAAATACTATTTTTTTTTTGATATAATATTCATAAAAATGTAAGGTTTGGACAAAGGGATTAAATAATATTATATATGTCATTAATGAGCCACTTGAGGTTCCCTTGGATGTTTAGATTATGTTTATGAACAATATATAATAAGAATACAAGAAGACACTGTAAAAGATAAACTATTTAACTATGAGTTAAATCAAAATGATAAGGTTAAAATGGTAACATAAACTTGTATAAAACATATGGGTTGAGATTATTCCGACCCATAACCACCTGTGGATAGAAATAAATTTATTTGGAACCATTATAAACTGAATATGATTGTATACTAAATTAATACTTTAATCCTTTCCAAAAGTGACCCACACCCCTCTTATAAAAGGGAACTTCCCCTTCTCTCAGAATCAGACCACCAAAGCCATTTGGCTCTACCATCCCCTACCATAATATCCTCCCAAAATTACTCACTTAAACCTAGAGGCCATAGATTGATCAGAAAGCCAGACTATAGAGCCCTTTTGATCAAACCAAAAAGATGAACCTGAAGAAGAGTAAATGATTTCACCACCCTCTTTCAAGTTCCTTTCTTCTTCTTACACTTATTCATTCATTGTTACTTATATTATAAAATATCAACTCCAGTATCTTCTATATACTGTGATGTTATTATAAATATTGCACAACTATATTCATTATTCTATCCATCGTATGAATGATAATGTCACCATGCGTGCGTTCGTACGGATTATCGTCTCCCCACAGTGGAGTAATTTGATATTCAACATGATGTTATTTGGATGGATATAATGATGAATAATATGTATATAAAGAATTAAAATAACATTTTAATGTATCTGTAAAATTAATATTCCTTCCAATTCCACACCTTTAAAGAAATTATATTGTCGCTCGTGCGTACGTACGGATTACCGTCTCCACGACGGGATGAGATTCATTTCCACGATCACCATTCATCGATTATTATAAAAAAATATATCACTAATATGTTTGTAATATATGAAATAATAATGTTACTGGAGATATATATATATATATGTACTTAGATATATTTTATTCCCATATATTCTTTCAATACATTATGAAAACAGAAACAACGTTTATGCGTACGTATGGACTACCGTCTCCATAAATGATGCTTTACATTTCATATATATATTTCTCTTATACATATTTATATTTCTAAAAATATATGATATAAAAATAATGTTTTATATTCTGGATGTATTTAAATCATGATCTAAGAGATACAATCAAGAGTAACAAGTTAAAACACGTATGATAAAGAAAGCGATTATTACCTGAAATGTTAATTTATCATAGAAATTTTCATTAAATTGGTAGTATAATGTCTTAAATGAATAATGTCTGATATCATAAATATTAATATGGTTCTGGTATAATTTATTAACATACTAAGTTCGTCATGAAATAGGTTATGTGTACCCTCGACTAATGGAAAGTGCAAGGTAAGGGGTTTTTATCTCACTCCTTATTCATGTGAGATTCATTCCATATTGACACTATTAACTATTGTGTGGTGTATGTACTGACCATAATTGTATTATTTTTGTAATAAACATTAATTTATGTGTATTGAAATATTCATTGTATGATACCTCTTTTATGGGGTTTATGTTTATTAAGTTACCAAATTGGTAAGGGTTAATTTCACAGTCTCTTTATTACCCGAGGTTGTTTTTACATAAGTATCCAATGGGACATATTTATTATCCATGTCCATGATTCATAAAAGTGTTTTCAAAGGGATTATTTTTAAGGTACTTTTTACAAAAAAATCATTTTAAATGTTTTAAATATTTAATCTTCTAAATCATTCTCATTAATTTATATGCCTTCAAAATGGTTTTTAAGGAATTATTTATATAGACATCAATGTTTTTAAAATGTTAATTCCTTTCAAAAGTTTCAAATTTTTACGAGACTCTCTGATTAATAAAATTAATAAAATGTATTAATTTTTAAATTTTGTGAATTTTAAATGTTTTCATGAAAAAGGGATATTTCTCTCAAAGAGTTTTACAAATCATTTTCATTTATGTCATCATCGTTTGATGGATTTTAAACTAGTTTGATGATGATTTATTATGATACAAATATTCCCTGTTATATTGAAGGTTTTGTGATATGTTTGACTATGGATGTGTTATTTTTATACCATTCATGGTTTAGGGATAACTTATTTAGATTTCATGTGCTAGTTTTATTAAAAATGTTTCTGTTATATTTAATCCTTTTCATATGGGGAATGCATTGGACTTAGTATGTGACGGGTGGAGCCCCCAATAGCTCCTCAATGCATCAGTAGGTCTGATGAGACAAAAAAGTATTTTGGCACAATGCCTTAACAAAATCTTATTTGTAGTCTAGGAATAAGGCCTTGACTATGTTATTATGATAGTCTAGAATAATGCATGCCATCATTATGAAAGTGGTTAGTGATATTGCATTTGATTATTAGACTAGTAGAATATCCATTTGAATAACTAAATGGTATTACTTTATTTTATTTTTTCCATATTATGCTGATGTTTATGTTTACAATGAATTTGTTTTAGTTTTACATTGCCTTAAATGGTTATGCTTATTTGTGAATGTTTCCGCTGTATTTTTATCCTTACTGAGCATTTGAGCTCACCCCTTTCTATGTTTTATTTTTCCCAAGATTTGAAAAAGTTTATTGTGATTGATATGTAGGGTTAATCCAAGGGAATAATGGCGTTCATAAAGGATTATTTATCATGTTATGTATGTTGTAAATTGTAATGTAACATTCATGTATGCAATCTATTTTCAAATACTGCTAAACTGATCAGTCCTTTAGAACATTATTCATTGTAATCGTGCCAATGTATTATAATAATGTATCGACTCTAGGAAATTGGGGTTGGGGAATTACACTTAACAAAATGTTTTATTTCATTATATATAACTAATAATTTTATTCTCATATTTTCTTTTTATTTTACTAAATTACAAGACACCAAGACTATTTTTTAGGCCCCGCATATTGTGTAATTCCAACTACAATCCCAGTTTTCCTTATTTAAATCCCATGGAATCCAGTACTGGTTTCCCTGTTTCTTTATTACTTAATCAATCATTAGATTACATCAACTATGTTGCGTTGTAAAAAATAAATTCATATACTAAATACAAGTATACTATTCATAAGTGGAGGTTGATTTAGTAGGGAATTATTCTAAATGTTAATCAAAGAAACATTATAACCCTCAAATAAGAGATTTTTTAATGATGTAAATATCATTTATATTGGGAATTAAAGATGTGGAACACTTCTAAATCCAACTGAATAAGATCCAGATACATGTGATTTTTATGTATTGAATTTCAAAATACACCATGATAATCCCACTGTTTATTTTAAAAAAAATCACAACTCAATTCCAATAGAAATAAATCTATCTTAGTTGATGTTATCTATAATTTTATGATGATGACCCATAATTGTTTTTTTATTTTTTTAATTTTTGTAATAAATCCAATTACCACAAACTATATAGTTAGCTGTTGTGATAAAAAGATTCTCCTCATCCAAGTTATATAATTCTTCATATCATTAGATAATATGTTCATATATTGTTCAAATAATTATTTTATGTCCATTTACATTTGGGTAATATTATTTTATTAACATTGAATTTATTATATCATCTTCAATCAATAACATGAATTGCTCACATAATTCATCTCCATTTCTGGTAATAATGATAAGAGGATTATATTATTATTAATTAGAGATCATAGATTACTAGGATAACATAGATCAAGGATTACTTTTATCATTATGTTCATCTAGTTAAACAGAAAAATTTGGAGAGGGTAGTTGAGTGATGAATAATTTTATTTGAGAAAAAACATGAGAGAAAAAAATTTAAAAATTGATTTTAACAGGGCATGTTAATAGTTATAGGGGTTATTACACGACTCAATGAACTAATTTATAAACCAATAAATATCAATATTTCTATCAAAAATAATATAATAAACCCACCAAAAAAGTATAACACACAAATATCATTATCTTCTTCAGAGGAAATTAAATGTCACACTTCTGCAAAAAATTAATCCGGATCAGAAATTAATTTTACAACACCTCATAGTACTTTTAAAATAAATATTCTCTCCCATAAAGGTTATTATCTTTTTATAAGATTATGTCATAGTATTTTAGATATAATTAATATATAGTTACTTATGGAATGTGTTTCAATTATCACCTTTTTGAATAATTCATGTACAATTTCACAGGGATACAATATATGTGTCCATTAACAAATTGTGATGAATTTTTTAAATAAGTATTGATTATCTTAGTGGTGGAATAATTTAGATCTTGTATATATGTTTTATATTTTATTGATTAAGGTATTGAGTATTTTTTTAATTTTCTCATATTAATAAACATTGTGTTGTGTAATCATGAATGGTAATAAAATGGGGTTGTGTACGTTTTTCATTATTTTGACTTATAATATAATTAAATTAATAATTAATTAATTAGAATAGTGTATCTCTATAACTAAATGTGTAAGATTATAGAACCTCCTTTGGTATTTAATCATAATAATTTTTTCATATTGTTTGTATTAATCTTTTTAGAACAAGAAATGTTTATACTATTATATGATGTAATAATGACATTTGATATGATTCTTTGAGATGTTGAAATTATTATAATTAATTATAATATTTTATAGTATTATATATTTTTATAATTATATTATGGTACAAATCGTGTAGGACTTAATAGATTTAGAATATTTTTAAAATTTCATATCTCAAATTGTCTTAAGGGATAATGTTAATATAAACATGTTCTAATATATAAACCTTGTCATTTGTATAGACAATAATGGATAGAATGGATTTTTTTAGGCATACTAAAATTTATATATACAATATATGTGGGTGAAAATTTTAATATATGTTTGTGTGAGAGAGAGTAAAAAAAATGAACCATGTTTAAGACATGTTCAAACATTTATATTTTTTCTTTAGGTTTATTATTTGTTCTATGAATGATTTAGGTAATAAAAAAATTCCAAAGATAGATAATTTAATTTTTTTATTGATATGTATGTTAAAATGGATCTAGATTTTCGGTAGTGGGGGAAATTTTGTAGTTATGTATTATCAGTGGGGTTATGATATGGTATTATTTACGCTGATCTAAGATTTGTTATATACATATAACAAAAATGGAAATGAATTTTTTAAGGGTGATATAAATCTTGGTATATTAATTTTCTTCGACATGTCTGAATAAATATAGAATAACTATTATTTTACAAAATATAATTGTAATGATGTTACAATGGTTAGACTATGATGCATTAAATAGTAGTTATTTTATTACACAATATTAATATTTTTTATGATTCAAAAAATAGATATATAAAGTTTTTAATTATTATTTATCTAAAAGAATTATTACTGATAAAATATTTTAATTTGACAATGATGTGACACTATAATTTCATATTTTCATTTATATTTTCATTTCCACTTCATTATTATCTAGGATTTATCTTATTATGTTACATAATTTTTTAAATATTGTCCATCTTGACACATTTATTTCAATTTTATAGTAGAATTTTTAAAAATAAAATACTATATATATCTTATAATTTATAACAAAATTTAATTTTTTAAGGATATCTTCTAATATTGTTCAACTAATAGCGGTGCCACTACTATTTATATTATTTATGTGGGGTCTTGGAGCTAATGAGTATTTTTTACTTGATTAGATTGTAAATATTAACATAAAATGGATGTATAGCGTTTAGTTTTTTATTTTTTTATGCATTGATTATAGTAATGGATAATATTATTTTTTATATGATTTTATATTGATAATTGTTAAAATATTTTTAATATATACACTTTGTATTATTTTGTAAACAATGGCCTAATATATATGGGGTCTAGGGGACACACATTTATAAATTATAGTCTCATGAAATATTTTAGTCAGTGAGGGATGTCAAAATGTTATATCAGATATTTTTCTAAGAGATATAATGGAATTTAGATTTTATAATAGGTGGTTCATGGAAGGATTTTCTAGGGATAAAATATCATCTAACTATACCATTGATAGAGGTGTGTGATAGAATTAAATATAAATATTTTGGGTATCTTGATATAAATTATTTCATAACCATTCATATTAATAGATAAAATGTACCGTGTGGGTATCATGGAACCTACTGATCTAATATAGTGATCATTAGAACAATATAATAAATATTTCTAAAAAAATTTAAATCTATTTTAATAGTTCAAAAATCTGATTGTGCCCTTGAATCATTAACAGATATTGGATAAATGATAAAATTTATAATTGATAATAACTCAACTATATCTCATTTTTTTACATGATTTAACCATTAATTTATACTTTATTTATTCATTATATGTTGACAAATTCTAGTTTATGCATTCTTCTGAAAAATTATTCTGTGATATTAATTTCTATTCTGATATTTTCTAGTAATAAATAAATTAATTCTTTGTTTAAAGAATTTTAAATAACATTAAAATTGGAAAATGTTATGAATATAATTGGGGATTAATCTATATTTTTAGTGGAATGTTGATATGTTCCAGTCTATGAAGAAATATGTCAAAAAAATTTCATTTTTAGAAAAAAAACATTTCATGGATGACTGAAAGAGTGTGTGGTACCTTGATTTATAATTATTTATTATTTTAAAATATCTTGAATGAAATATTTTAAAATATAAATTTATATTCTATACATCCTATTTTAACTATTTACTCAATGTTTAACAGTAATTTAAAAAAATTCATGATATTATTATAATTGAATTCATTCATTGTGAATGAATTTATTTATATAAATACGATACTAGAGTATAAATTTCCATAAAATTTTATGTAATTATAAAAAAAAATTCTTCCTGATTAATGAATAATTTTAATAGAAGTAACTAATAACAAATTATTTAAATAAGGATGTAATTTAATATTCATAAAATAATTTTTATTTACAATAAGTCCAATATAACTAAATTTTATAATAGATTTATTATAATAGAACACTAATATAGTATACATGTTAATTTATATTTTTTATATGATCATGAAATTATTTTTATGTATTAAAAAGTTATTTATATTTTGTACATTGCTCAATATTATATATATTAATATAGATTTCATAATGAAAAATAAATGTGTAGAAATTAATCGATGATGTAGAAAAATGGTAATATAATATTAGATTATTTAATATATAAATTGTTTTATGACAATAGTTATGTATGTTTTTGGTAATCAATCAAGCCTTACATATAATTATTCTATATCGATCACCACATATATGTTCACCATATTAACTGTTTACAATAATCTGTCAGCTGATGAACTGTGTTTTGTTTTGTTTAATATTAGTATCCATGTTTTTAATATCCTTACTAAGAATAAAATTTAACTAATATGGGTATTTATCTTTCATTTCATGCTATATTAGATGATGAATTTTAATAATGTTAGTAATATATATGGGAAATATTTATAAGATAATATGAAATTGAGGTCGTCACTAATGGAATGGTGTGATGTACATGGAAAGGTGTTGGGTATGGAATTTAATGGTTTTATTGAGGTTAAATAATTTATTATGTACATTTTTTATTTAAAACTTTATATTTACACAATTAATTGATACCGTTGTAGTTAATAATGGTGGAAAACTATGATCGATACTTCTTTACTTATTCTTTCATCATCTAAATGATGATAATAAATTTATTTTTAATGAATTTTTATATTGTTAATATTAATATAACTCTATATATTTTATAATTTTGAAACATTATATATAATTAACACCGAAATCCATATTTATATTTAGTAGTGATTAGTATTTTTATGTAATAAAATTTGATTAATATATTTTTCATTATATAATATGAAATTATCTTTGT
Source organism: Viscum album (assembly GCA_963277665.1). NCBI lineage: Eukaryota > Viridiplantae > Streptophyta > Magnoliopsida > Santalales > Viscaceae > Viscum > Viscum album. Next base: position 2,082,456,914 of record OY728150.1, read on the forward strand.
GTTTAATGATATATGATATATCCTTGTTGTTATTCTGTAGTGTTGAATGTTTTTGATGGAAAACAATACAAGGGTTCACAAATGGCGTTCCACTGTCAATGCCTCTTGAAATTTTAATATAGTATGTTTTTTATATTAAATATTGAATGTGTTACGATTCAAAAAGAAGACCAGGTAGGTGTGAAACAAATTCCAATGATTATGAATATTGCATCCCAAAAAAGTAGATTTTGTGACAATCATGTAGTGTCTATAATTGACTATGATGATGATATTCGTTTTTCCAATGTGTCTATAAATATTATTCATATTCATACAATAATAAAATGTGTTTTTAAATCATAAATATTAATGAAATATGGTTGGTTTCATTTTTATAAAAAGAGGGACATAATATATAGTTCAATAAATGTGTTGTGTGATTGGTTTGATGCATTTAAAATTCAATTTTAATATCTAAAATGTTATTCATGTTGAAACTAAAATAAATATTTTAAAAATGGTACACATTATATTTTTATTATTATATGAATTATTCTCTTAGTAAGTTTATTATGATCTATATTTAATTATTTTAAAGGGATTTCATTTCAAAAAATTTTATAAATAGTAAATATTTATTACATATCACAATTTAGATACAATTTTAATTAAAAAATTGGAGTGTAGAATAGAGTAGTTGGATAATGGAAAATCATGAGTCTAGAATGGATTTCAATCTAATAAAAAATTATTATTTTTTTTGATTTTGATTATTGAATATGTCCCTATTTTATAGGTAATTCACATTTTTTAGCATTCTTGATGTTTCTTGTTGAATTTTAGTTGGAATTGTTTCCCCTCTCTCCTATAGAGAGTGTTGGATGTGTATTTTGTGTTTGTGTGGAATATCCCAATTGTTGATATAATATGGGATTTTTTATGATTTTAGGATAGTTTGGAATCACGTGAAAGATAATCATTTGGTCATATTAATGTTGATGAAATGGGTTTCAATATACATTAGTTGAGTGTATTTTTTTAATATGTGTTGTATTGTTATATAAATATAAAAACAATTCCAGTAATTTTAATGTTATGGTTTTATTTCTAATTGGAATTTTTTTAGATTTGACGACATATAGGGGTAATATCTTGATTGAAAAATTATTTTCATTATAAATAACTGGTCAAAACAATACATATAAATTAAAATATTTATATCATTATTATATTCATACATACACATAAACTATGAACATCTTCATTTAAATATAACTTATATATTTCATTCATCATACATGTTAACAATATGTATTATACATTTTCACTGTGATTCCCCACATAGGATCACTTATCTTCAGAAGTTACTCTTATATATCAATATGAATATTTCCATTCTAAAATTTTATGTAAGAATAACCACAATAAATTATTTTTAGAATCTTAATAAATGCATGTTTTTTATTTATATGTAATTTTCATTTATTCGTACATAAAATTAACACTAAAACAAGTTGGAGAAATTAGGATTGTCTATAATCAAGTCATATGTAAAATTAAAATATCAATATAAAATAGTAAAATCATCATTGTGTAAGAGTTATATGAAATAGATAATATTACACCCGTGATGTCTAAAAATAATTCTTTTATACATAAAACTATGTTTTAATATATAATATTAATTTAATAAGGAATAAATATTTGTTATTGGAATCCAATTTTATGAATGATAGAGATATAATAAATAATATGCACATATTTTTAATGAATTATATTATACATATGACACTGATAATGTCAATCATATGATATGAAATAATAAATCATTATTCATAGACCTTATCTTGTATACATTTTAATGCCATCTTAATTATTTTGAGGAATTTTAATGTTATTTTATGATCTGTAGAACTACATATTATTTTTCTATTTATGTTCATATTTAGACTCTATTTATATTTCATGTTTAATGAATTTAATGGTTGGGGAGTTTATCCCTTGAATCATAGGCATATAAAATTCGAAAATGAGTAAGTCATGGATTTTACAATATGGTGAATAGTTAGCGTATTATGGGGGAATATTGTTTCCCATGATCATTCATCTAATTATTAGTGTATTAATATTTTTGTAAAGTGTGCAAGGAAGAATTATAATCATAGGGATGGCTCCATATACAATCAAAAGAAATCTAAATGGTTTGAAAATTTAGGTGGGTGGTCCAAGGGTCCATGACAATAATGTATTTCAGAGACTATGCGAAATAGAAAATTGGCTCTTAGTATTGAAAAAATGTCAACAAAAAAATGTACATTATTAAAACTTTTGAATTTATAAAATTTATTTCATTTCCATAATGTGAACTCACCTAATATTCTCTTCCATTTCACCACCCTCCATCATCATATGCATGTACGTCACTTTTTTATCCCTTAGGTGTTTAATCTCCTTGAATCGTAGTTTGTGTGTATGACTTTTCTTACGGTATATATCCCTATGTATCTCTACGATTTCATTTCATTCTATTAATTGGTGGTTTCAATGAATTTCTCTCTCTCATCATCTATATTTTGTATTCCTTATTTATTTATATTTTTCATTATATATGATTTAAATATTTTTTTCTTGAAAATAACTCATGGATGGTTTTGATAATATCTATGATCCCATGGTAGGTAGTATAAAAGATACTACCCCCAATATTGCTGATAATACATGTCTATATATTATGTGTTAAAAAAATTGTAGTTTTTCTTCCATTGATTAATGAAATAAAAAATATTCCCTTAAAATGACATGATATATTCTTCATAGGCTCTTTCCAGTCTAAGGATGGATATTAGTATAGACATATGACCAGATATAGTGGGTATTAAAACCTCAGAAAATATCGAATATGAATTTAAATGTTGAAACAAGTTGTTTAAAAAAATAATTTTGTTAACCATATTATATGTCTTTATATCATGAAAAAAGGGGTGAAATTTTAATAATATAGAAAAAATAGATTTATTACATATTAAATTTATTTTTTTATGTGATATATTCATTGTTATATTACTTTAAGTATAAAAAAATATTTTATTGTATATGCTTGTTTTTAAATTTGTTTTGTTTATGAAAGAGTTAAATTTGTAATATAATGTGGAGGTTAAAAAAATTAGTAATCAATGTAATTTATAAATTTCATCATAAAATAAATATTAAATATTTACCTAAAGTGAATTTGTGGTTTCACCTTAACTAAAAATATCATAATGGTTCACTAATGAGAAATGAATGAAATGGAGGAATTTTTCACTTGATTCGTATTAAAAGAGTGATAAGATAGATTAAGGGTGGATTTTATGATTGAAATTTATTTTGGAATAGTATTTTAGGTTTTTAATTTTTTGAAATTGGAACCGAGTTCATCCCTAGAATTTTTAAAATAATGAATTAAATATAGATTTTTGACATTGAACCCCATATCCATGTGTTTTCACCAGCATGATGATATAAGAACTAGTATTATAATGAATGAATTAGGATATATGACATTATGAAACACATCAATTGTTTTGGTTACTGGATATTTATCTATGAACCCACAGAAAGTAATTTTTTTTTGGATATTGGACTGACACTTTGACTATATGGTTTAGGATTTAGTCTTCTACTCTATGAACCAATAATCTTGATGAATTATTTAGATACTATAATGATGATCTAAGAACCAAAAATACATATATATGGTGTGTATCCTTTGGAAGAATCTAAAAAAAAATTAAAGGATGGAAAAAAACACTCTCAATTTACAAATTTATGTAAAAGCAGTTGATTAATGAATCTAGAAAATTATATCTATCAAAAAAGGTTTGTTGTCCCCTATTTATTTTTAGATCCCAAGTGAAATAAATGATAATAAATAATAGTTTTAATTTAGAAAAGGATAAAACTTATTTGAAAATTAAAAATACTATTTTTTATTTACATTCATTATTTCATAGAGAATTTCTTAATTTAGAAACATGTTGTATTTCCCAATCATGTTATTCTCACAATCCTAATGGGACACTATTAGTAATCGGGCTAAATTCATGATTTCCTGTTATGATATGGGAAAATGCCCTATAATTAATTTCTAATTTTGTAATCATGGGATGGATACATGATAGAGGTATCATGCTTAGACTCATGTCCCATTTCTGTGTTTTTAGATAATTATTTTAATTTTTTGTTCATTATCAAAATTTGGATACTATGACCTTGAAGTTTTATTTATTGGTGTTGTTGTTACATACCAAATTTTAGGGGTGTGGTTATTATGTGTGGTTAACTAATTGTTATTATTTCATATTATTTTCATTTTTATTTTACTCTGATATATATAGTAAAATATCCATGCACTAATATATATACACTCACAAATATTTAGTATCAAGAGGTTATATGAAAACCCAATTGTTTTACAATTATGGGTTATTCAAGCCACAATGATATACTGTAATATTATATCCAATATTTTCTATTTATATAGATCATATTGAGTATATATATTTGATACTAGGATGGTTTTGCATGTTGTAATGGGATTCAATATGGTATCACTTATCCCATGTGAAGGGTAAGAATGTTTACAAGGAATGTATTATTGTTTTAAATGATGTATTATTACATTTAATATTTTATTTGACCATTGGTGACACATTTTTTTATAATTTTCATGATTTATATAATATTAATCATCAGATAATATGTAATTATATTGATTATTCATGTATTTTTTCATTATATATATTTTAATGTGACCAAATTAATATTTGGCCCATATAGAATGGAATTAATTGATCCATTGAATTTTGAAAAAATATTATTATGTGAAAAAGAATAATTTTTTAAATATTTTTTTGGAAAAAATCAAACTAGTCCACATGATGTGGAATATGATATTTTTTAAATATATAGATGATAAATTTATTTTAATAATTTATGACAATAAATGATTGAAATATAAAATATTACGCTTTCATTTGGGTAGATAAAGACCTTATATTTTGATTAGTGGGTGTATTGATAATATTGTGGTCATAAACATTGGTGTAATGTATTTGTGTTTTCTAGATTACAGATCTTTGTGAAACTAGTGTATGAATTCATGAAAATTATATGTCTTCAATTCAATGGTATGCCTACTGCATTTAATTTTGATTCATTCACATCAACATTTTATGGTAGGTAAATTTAAGGACATCATAGAGAATAAAACTAAAATATATGGAAATGATCCCCCATAGGATAATGTTTATATATAAGAGGATTTTTTCCATGATAAATATTCATGTTTCATGAAATATTTTGAGATCGACCCAAAAGAGATTTTTTATACAACATTTTAATTTTACTAGGGAGTTCCTACTACAACATCCTATAATATTATCCTGAGAGTATTATCTGAGGGTTCTTTTGTTCTAGAACAAGTCAATATAGATGATAATTGAACACATTTAAAATCATCTAGAGTTGAAAACTATGTTGAAAATAGTCATGTTATAGGATAAAAAAATATATTCTTGAACATTCACATCCAAGATGTGTAATTTGAGGGAATTGTTTGAAAGTACATCTAGAATAATTTTATACAATATTTTTCATAAAATTAAAATACATGAATTATATTTTTGGTTTATATATTTATCTATAATGAATATTAAAATTTTCAATTATTTTTCCTCTTTAATAAATACTAATGATATTTAATGATATTTTTATGGGATGAGAAATACAGACAGATATGATTTCAAAATTTTGTCTAATTTCAAATCAAGACATTATGCAATTTTATTAAATTTAGAAATTTTTATGAGGTATAATATCACTATATAATTATTGAAGTAGAAAAAATCAGGCCTCTAGTATTTAAAAAAAACTTTTCCGATCTTTTAGTACATATTCCTGTTGTATAATTCCACATTTTGAGGACTTCTATTGATATTGATACAAAAAGAGAACCCCATATGGAGGATTTTCACGTAAAGGAAGTTGTCTTGTGGTCTCTCCTAATATGGTAAGGTAGGAAATATTAGTGATTTTTCTAGTGTATGTTCGTGTGGTTCCATTGTTGTCATATTATGGGAACCATACATTGGTTTTATAAGAACCATCGATAGATATAAAGTGATAATGGGCATAGCCTAACATAGGACACTAGGAGGGGATTCTATACCCGACATTAATATATGAATTTTTAGTTCAAATATACATACTAGTAGTTTATAGGGATGTGTAGCATTTTGAAAATAAATACAATATCATGAGTGTAATGTAAGACACAAGATTTGTGCCTGATTTCACATTAGAGGGATAGGTCTGCTGCGTTTTTCCTCTAATAATGTGGTTGGGATGTAAACTGTAAATGGTAAACAAAATATATGTATTTTACAAATTATTATTATTTTCATGATAAATAAACATCACAATCAATAATATCTATGTGTTTTTTAAGTAGACTAGGAATTATAGTGGAATTATAAAATAGGATTATATTGAATAATATGTAATTTGGGGAATGTCCATAGGGTATATTTCACTGTAATATGTATCCCTTAAATAATATAAGGAAAATTAATCTATTTAATTTTATCATTCCTGATAGATAGTGTATTATAAGATATTTGGAGTTATAATTTGTATTTAATCCATTATCACAATGATTGATATCTTAGGATGGTTACTTTAACATCTTTTAATGGTGATAGTTATTTTCATCTTATAGAATGTGATACAATGGTCTTATGTATAGATATATTTCTTTGGGTATTTTTTTAGAACATAAAACAAAATTTTATTCTTATTATATATCATGTTTAAATGGATTATAATTTTTTACAACCTGTAGTTTATTTGTTTCATGATGTGTTTTATAATCAGTTTTTACTATAAAAAACATATATACAGATTGATATTACCATCAAAATGGTTTATACTATTGAAATAGAATGTATTAATCCTTATACAATGGAATAATTAAATATTTAGGATCTTATGTATCAATTATTTTAATTTTGTGGGAAACATTCCATTTGGATAATTTTTTCACTTTGGGGATCTCTCGTAGTACTTTTTGTGAAGGATAATTGATCACTATAATAATGTGTAGAATATAGAAAGACTAAAAATAAAATTATGAATTTGTATCTTATTTTACATATTTATAATCTACAAGATTATATGGGGGTGTTTTTGTATTATGCTTGACTAATATAATCTCCACATACAACGAGTGGATGGTATGATCTTCCTATATACTACATGCTACATTGAGATGTTTTTATGGGATATATGATCGTTTTATGATTACATTGTGTGGAAACAAATATTTATTTTTTGGTCTTGATTAAATGGATAGATGAATGTAATTTTTTTATTGTATTAATTGATAAAAACTTAGTGTACACCTATTTTAGAGACAATCATCAACCACAATTTGATATCATATAGGGAAATAGAAGAGAGAATAGACTATAATGTTTTCATTCAAATTTTAATTTCTGTATTTATACAGTGTATGAATAGGGAGACATAATAAATATTGATGTGGAATTTTCATGCATTGAGAATGATATATCAATAGTTTTTTAAGGGAATATCTATAATGTTTTTGAAATGAAAATATTTTTGGGTTAACAAACATATTTGAAAAGGTTTAATGTGGAATCTTATTGAATGGGAAAATATTTATTAGTCTTCAAAAAGTAGGATGTGACGTTCGAGTGCTCTTGTAACGTACCATATCCGGGTACCACTCCATGGGTTCCCCGAACCCAGTTCTCCACGTGACCTCAAGTGAATTTCCCCAAACCTTAGAGGCTTCCAACTAGCAGTGAGGGCCCTGGTCTGATAGTGGGAAAACTATGCCCTCATTTGTCAAAGTGTAGCATAGCGGAATAAAATAGAAAGCATACAAAAACAACAGAAGTAATAAAAATACACATTAAGTATAACAACTACAGTAAAAGATAACCAACCAGATATATAGATATGATGCAACATGTCTCAAGTTCTAAGAAAACAGCTAGAACATGTTACATTGCTGTACAATACAATACAGAGTACAAGTACAGAAAAGAAAAACAGAACAGCCAGCGGCATCGCGAGCCTGAGCCTGGTCCCATGCTTCCCTACACCTCACCAGAAATCAAGTACCTGTATAAGGACCTTTTCCCTTATCTACACCTGTAGAAACATAATATGTTTTTTCCGAAACGCATGACCCAAACAGGGTGTGAGAAATATATCTCAGTAAGCACCAACCAAAGACTAGTGCCCAACTGTGTGAAATTATACAAAAACCGTGTGAAGTAATAAAATGAAATAATGTAAATAGTACTAAAAGTAACTAACTTAACTAGTTATATTGTAATTTTAATATTCATTTAATAATTTAATTTAAAATACCACCACAGTTAATATTAAAAGTAAACAACCAATGTCGTCAGACACGTAAACTCCTACCCTCAGGTAAAGAGAAATTCTAACACATGATTCTGCCCACAGGCATACAGATATTTCACACAGGCATAAGAAGTGTTGCCCCCAGGCACAGAATCAACTGCCCATATGCACGGAAGAAGTTTCCCATAGGCTACGTAGTACAATGCCCACAGGCTAATTTCAAAACCGCCCTCAGGCTAAATAGGTAACAGGGCGAAGCCCAACATGTAAACAAGAAGTAAACAAGAAATAACTCTCAAGGAAATTCTACAATCATTACATTAAAGGAATAATATAAACAAGGAATACCCTCAAGCATCCTGGCCAAACGGCTAAACAGAGGAATACACCCCTGGGGTGGTCCTAGATCCAAGTGGCGATCCCAAACAACATTTTTATAGCACATTCAATTACCTATTCAATTTTAGGTATTTAAAATAGCTACAGCCTCATCCACACGACACCCCAAATATGGGTTCTTATCTTTAAACACACAAAATGCATGACAGTTGGAAAATAAACACCAAGCCACCTACCTTAACTCCAACTAATGTTATACGTGAATGAAGATTCTAGAAAACCCAAGAACGATGTAGATCTGACGTAGAAAAAACTCCGTTTAAACTCAAATAACTTCCATTATAGAAATAATTGGCAATAGACACACCAAGAGATGAGAGGGCTTACCCACGCAGTTCCAACGAGATCAATGGAGGTGGAATCAGATTCCCGACGTGCACTCGGTGGATCCTTGAAGCTCTGGGCTTCCTCTCCAGAGCTCTCTTCCTGTTCTAAGACTTCCCTATGAACAGGGGAGACTACTGCCTATTTTAAGAAAAAAAACAAAGTACACGGAGTGTACATCCAAGAACACGGCTTGTACTTCACATTTTTTTAATTGTTCCTCTGGCGGCTTCCCGCCAGCATGGCACTGTTCATCTGCCGACGTGACTACTTGACATGTCTCCCTGTGTACACTGCGTGTTCTATCACACAGCTGGCCACCACCTTACTTTTGCATGCCGGCTGACTACACGGCTTGTAAGAGACAACTACATAGAATGTAGTCCGTTCCTACACCATTCATTGCAGACATGGGTACACTCCCTGTGTACTCATCCCGCACGGCCAAAAGTACACGGCGTGTGGAAAAAGCACACAGAATGTACTTTCCAAATTTTGGGATTTTCCCCATTTTCCATATTTTCTCAAAAACACTTAAGGAAAAGAGAAAAGAAGAAGCCCATACCTCATAACTAAGAACCAGGTTCTTACAAACATCCCCCTTAAAGAAATTTGTCCCCGAATTTCCCATCCAAGGGTGGCGAAGATAAAGCCGTGAACAAATCTAGCCACTGAGCACGTACATCGGCCACTCGCTCCCAGGTTTTGTCCTGTGCTCGGACATGCTGCCAAAGCACCCATATGAGAGGAACTGACCAGCCTCAGAGAACCATCATGCTCCTGTCAACGATACGTATCAGATACTCCTCAAAAAATGCATCTACCTGAAGCTCTACATCCCCGGGCTAAAAGATGTGAGACAGGTCTGAATGATAGTTTTGCAACTGAGATACATGGAAGACGTCATGCATGGCCCAGTACCTCTGAGGTAACTGCAACCGATAAGTAACCGACCCGACTCTCTCCAAAATCTCAAATGGCCCCACATTCCTCAGTGAAAGTTTACCCCATATCCTGATCCGTCTTTGTCCCAACCTCGGCAAAACATGCAAGATAACCCGATCCCCGACCACAAACTCCAAAAGTCATCTGCGACGATCAACATAAGACTTCTGACGAGACTACATGGTAGCCATCCACTTCTGAATCAACTAGACCTGCTCAGAAGTCTCCTACACGAGATGTGGTCCCAGTAAAGCTACCTCCCCTGCCTCTAACCAGCACAAAGGTGAATGGCCTGGCCTACCATATAAATCCTCATATGTTGTCATATCAATAGTTTCCTAAAAACTGTTATTATAGGAAAACTTGGCTAGGGGTATGTGCTTCTCCCAAGAGACCCCAATGTCTAAGACGCATGCTCTCAGCATTTCCTCAAGCACCTTTATCGTACGCTCTAACTGGCCATCGGTATGAGGGTGGTATGCTATGCTCAGAAGCACCTTTATACCCAGTGCCCTCTAAAAACCCTGCCAGAAGTGAGATATAAAGCGGAATTCCCTATCTGAAATGATAGAACGAGGAACCCCATGAAGACGTATGATATCTTGGATATAAATCTTTTTTAGATCATCAACATTGAAGGTCTACTTGATCAAAAAAAGTGAGCTACCTTCATGAGACTGTCCAGAATAACCCACACGACATCATTGCCTCGAGGTGACCTCGGAAAACCAGTCACAAAATCCATCGCGACATTATCCCATTTCTACTCCAGAATGGGTAACTGCTGCAATAGTCCAGATGGTCTCTGATACTCCACCTTCACCTGCTGACAGGTGGAACACCTCATAACCAAACCAGCCATATCTCTCTTTATACCCTTCCACGAGTACTGACGTCTCAAGTCTCGGTACATCTTGGTAACCCTGAGATGAACTTCCCATGATAAAGAATGAAAATCTCGCATCATCTCCTCGAGTATATCCCCTGGAACCCACACTTGTCCAAGGAAACACAATACCTCACCATCACTTATCGTCCAACCAGGATGAGGGTCCTCACTTTCCATAGACTCCCATAGAACTAGGCCTTCTGAATCATATAGCTGTCTCATCCTCACTCTATCTAGGAGGGTAGAAGTCACAACTAAAGATGAAAGATAAGTATGCCCCTGACTATCATGCACCTCCAAATTCATCTCAGAGAACAAAGCCATGAGCTTCCACTCGCCACTGGCCTCCTGGACAGCCTGTGTCTAAGTCTTCCTACTCAGTGCATCAGCTACTGCATTACCTTTACCATGTGTATAGGAAAGCTCAAAATCGAAGGACTGAAGGTATTCAACCCCCCTTCTCTGTCTCAGTTTCAAGTCATAGTGATTAAATATATAATTGAGACTTTTTTGGTCGGTGAAAACCAAAAAACGTTCTCCCAATAGATAATGTCTTCAGCAATGCAACACATGCACAAATGCAGCCAACTCGATATCATGTGTCGGGTAATTCCTATCTTGTGTCCTCAACTGCCGAGACCCGTACGCAACAACTCGATCGCCCTATATCAACACTACTCCCAGCCCAATCCCTGATTCATCATAGTAAACCGTATAGATCTTCCCCTTCTCTAGGAGTATCAGGATCAGTGCTGATGTCAACCTTCCTTTCAGGTCCTGAACGGTTGTCTTGCAATCTTCTGACCAAACGAACTTCACACTGTTCTTAGTCAAACCCATCAATGGTGCTGCTAAGCGGGAGAAGTCCTGTATGAAGTGTCTGTAGTAACCTGCCACACCAAGAAAATCTGTATCTCAAACACGTTCTTGGGAAGCTTCTAGAGAAATACTACTCTCACTTTCTCTGGGTCCACGACAACTCCTGCTTCTAGGATGATATGACCCAGGAAGTGAATCTGGTCCATCAAAAAGTGGCACTTCGAGAGCATAGCATATAGCCGATGATCTCTCATTGTAATCAATACGATCTCAAGATGGGTGACATGGTCTTGTCGAGAGTGAGAGTACACCAAGATATCATCCCCAAATACTACCACAAAAGATTCCAGATATGGATGGAACACATGATTCATCAGAACCATGAAAACTTCTGGTGCATTCGTGAGTCCGAACGGCATAACCGTATTCTCATATAGACCATACCTGCTCCTGAAAGCGGTGAGAGGTATATCAGATGGTCTAACGCGCAGCTGATGATATCCTGATCTCAATTCAAACATCGAGAACACTCATGCTCCATGAAGTTGATCAAAAATACCATCAATATACATCAAGGGATATAGATTCTTAACATTCAACTGGTTCACCTTCCAATAATCCACACAGAGTCTGAGGTTACCTTCTGCATTCTTTTCAAAGAGGACCGGAGAACCCCATGTAGAAGTACTGGGTCAGATGAATCCCTTTGCATGTAACACCTCTAGCTGCCTCTTGAGCTCCTGAAAATCAGGTGTGGCCATACTATAAGGAGGAATGGACACTGGTGCTGCCCTTTCAACACGCTCAATAGATAAATCCACCCCACGCTCTGGTGGAAGACCTGAAAAGTCGTCTGGGAAGACATCCATGAAACAATCAACCACTGGAGGGAAATCCTTCTGACAAGACCCCTGGTCGTCCAGATATAAACTCACAAACTGGGTTGTGACTCCTCCTGGACCATGATGCTCTGGTCCAGCTCGAATTGCCTGAACATCACATTCGCCCTTGTATAGAATCTCTCAGACCTCTGGTGATGTGAAACTCACCCTATGATGATAACAATCTATAAAGGTTCGAAAGGGATCCAACTAGTCCATCCCGAGAATGAAATCATAGCTCGTCATCTCCAAGACATAGATGTCTCAAAGGAAGTGACACCCACCAACCTCAAGGGGGAACGCTTTTCACTAACGCACACCAGCCATTCTAGTCCCCAACGGAGAGTCTAGATTCATGATATCCTAAGAAGTAGTAACACAGATCCCAAGGATCTCCAAAATGGGTATAGAAATGAAACTATGTGTAGCACCCATATTGAAATGTACTAATGATAAAACAGAAGCTAATAGAATAGTACCTCTGACAGTAGATGGTCCGGGATCCTACTAATACTGGGTCTGTTGAACCGCATATGTCTGCCCAGTGCCACGTCCATGCAACACAACCTGACTAACCTGAGCTGTCCCATCCTGCTGACCATGAGATCCTGGGGTCTGACAACCACAACCACAACCACTATCTCTATCTGCACGCCCTGACGTATTACAGTTCCCTGACTGGTAAGAAGCCACTGGTCCTGCTCCCGCACGCGGAGTCTGCATAGAACCCCTCTCACTAGCCATTAGTGGAAACACCCTGCAAAAGCGCTAAAGATGACCAATCCTGCAGCAAGCTCGGCACTCCACTGGGTCTTGTGGACACTGTGGCCTCTTGTGACCCTCTCTGACACACTGGTACCACATGACCTAGCCACCTGAAGCATTCTTCTTACTGGTACTTCTACCCTGAGAGAATTCCATCTGTCTCTTCCACTTGCCAGTAGAAATAGGACCAGTAACTGGTGCTGAACTGCCCTAGCCCACATCACTAGATTCCCGCTGGTTTCTCTCTATAATCAGTGCCTGATTTATAATTGTGTGTAATGATGGAAACCTGAAAACATTCACCAGTGCTCAGATGTCATATTGAAGACCATCCTTGAAGCACCTGGCTCTCATCGTCTCATCACCCACCAGCACGGGTGCAAATAACTGAAGCTAATTAAAGAAAGAAGAATAGTCCATCACCGACATAGCGCCCTGTTGTAGATTCATGACCTCTCAAGCTCTATCTTCCCTCAACATATCTGGGAAGAAGAATTCATACAAGACTTCTTGAAAATCATTCCACGCCATGTCTCTGTGATGCTTTGACTGGGTGGTAACATCCCACCACCTCTTGGCGTAATCACGCAGCATGTAAGTCATGAGCTTGACCCTCCTCCCTGGAGGAGTCTCAAGATGCTCAAAAATAGTCTGCATCGATCCTAGCCAAGACTCTGCAGCCTGTGGTCTTCCATCCCCAGAAAACATAGGCGGATGCTGTTGCTGAAAGATACGCGTCATCTTAGCCACATATGTGGAAGCCGGTGGTGCTCCCTGAACAGTCTGCATGAACCACAATAAGCCTTCACGGAACTGTGCCTCCACGCCTGTGTCCGGTATAGCAGCTGGGGCAACATCTGGCCCTGCTGGAAGATCAACTGGTAGCCCTTGGCCCACCATCTCTGGAGTAAAGTAGTTTCCGCTCTCCTAGAGAAGAATCCACGGTCTTCCCGACGAAATGACTCTACAAGGTCAAATGCACACCCTAGAACAAGATTAACAACGACCAAAAACAAAGAAACCAAAAAAGGGAACATAAGGAAGAAGGAATTCAAAATTTTCAAAACAAGATTACACGGCGTGTATACTGACTATACGGCGTGTACTTGACTTCCCTTCCCCTGCCTGGGTCCTTCTCCATGGCTAACCCACATGGCTCCTGTTGAACAAAAACTACATGGCGTGTATATAACCTACATGTCGTGTATGGTGTAATTTTCCAACTTCCCATGTCATTTTTGACACGGCCGACTACCCGGATTGATATTACACCGTGTTTTTACACTCGCACACGGCGTGTCAAAAACCATGTTTCCCCATCCCACACCTAAGTCCACACGGTCTGTCCTCGTACAAGACTACATGGCATGTCCCATAGGTACACGACATGTACTAGACGAGCTATGCCGACTAGTGTTGTTAGTTACACGGCCAGAAACATGGCTCCAACTACACGGCGTGTTCATTATACACACGGTGTGTACACGAAGGATTACAGTGACCCGTGCTGTTACCTACAAGGACGGGTCCCCAGGTCAACACTACACGACAAGTATAGCGGGTACACGGTGTGTTCAGCCCAAGCTCCTCCCTTCTCCGTGTCTCCGCCCACACGGTTTGTGACACAGGTAGAGACTACACGGCGTGTACTCAGGGTACACGGCATGTACTCAAAAAGTTTATGTGTTTAAGTACTACACGGCTTGTATTCTGGGTTTCCGGACAGTATGCCTCAAAAACTCCCCCGTAAACCAGAAAATACCGCAAAACAACACCTAAGTGTCAAATTATGATCCATGAGGACCCATACTCCCCACGAATCAACGTTTGGCATCTTATCTATGTTATAAAAAAATAAACAGTCAATGATCCACCAAATTTTGGTAAATGGGGGCCCATACTCCCCAAAAACCAATGTTTGGTGTCCATTAATTTAACTAGTTTATACAAAAATACCATATCACATAGCAAGTATTTATCAAAGCAGCTATCACAACAACATGCTTTTATAGCACAATAACTATCACAACAACATGCAATTCATAATGTACTTACATGGCATTGAACTATGCATATAATGTGATTCCTATCATGTGTCTAATTGATGCATGAGATGGAATACCCTCATCTCATCGGGTTAAACTAAATAGAACCCAAGGATAAAATATCAACAGCATAATTCAAGTGCATCACCATTCGGTGAAATCAATCCAACAGTAAAATTGAGAAATTAGAAAAATTGCAACACGAGGAAAATTGTCTTTTCCCTATACACGGGTTAGCTACACCCAGGTACAACTTATTACCAACTACCGTTCTCATCCTATCCCTGAATAAGGATCCAAATAGTAAGTCAAAGAATATAATTCCCTTTAATACAACTTTGTAATTTCCTGGATCCATGTACAACTCCATGGGTTCCCTGAACCCAATTCACCATGTGACCTCAATTGCATTTCCCCAAATGGCAGAGGCTGTCGACTAGCAGCGAGGGCCCAGGTCTGATAGTAGGGAAACTATGCCCTCATTTTTCAATGTGTAGCGCAGTGGAATAAAATAGAAAGTATACAACAACAGTGGAAGTAATAAACCATACACATTAAGTATAATAACTGCAGTAACAGGTAACCAACCAGATATATAGATACGTGGCAACATATCTCATGTTCTAAGAAAACAACAAGAACATGTTACATAGCAGTACAATACAATACAGAGTAAAAGTACAGAATATAAAAACAGAACAACCAGTGGCATCACGAGCCTAAGCCCTATACCATGCTCCCATACACCTCACCAGCAATCAAGTACTTGTAAATGGACATTTTCCCTTATCTACACCTGCAGAAACGTAATCTGTTTGGGCCGAAAAGTGTGACCCAAACAGGGTGTGAGAAATATATATCTGTAGGAACCCACTAATGGCCTGTGCCCAACTGCGTGAAATCATGCTACATCTATGTTTAGTAATAAAATTCAATAAAGTAAGTAGTACAGAAAGTAACTAACTTGACCAATTATATTGCCATTTAATATACATTTAATCATTTAATTTAAAATAACACCATAGTGAATATTCTAGGTAAACAACCAATGTCTTCAGACATGTAAACTACTACCCTCAGGTAAAGAGAAATCCAAACACAAGAATCTACCCACATGCATATGGATATTTCCCACAGGCATAAGAAGTGTTTCCCATAGGCATAGAATCAGCTTCCCAGAGGCACAAAAGAAGTTGCCCACAGGCTAGGTAGTACAATGCCAACATGCTAATTACAACACCGCCCTAAGGCTAAACAGGTAAACGGGCCAAGCCCAACATTTAAAAAAGCAGTAAACAAGCAACTCCTCTCAAGGAAATTCTACAATTATTACATTAAAGGCATAATATAAACATGGAATACCCTCAGGCATCATGTCCAAATGACTAAACAGTGGAACACACCCCTGAGGTGGTCCTTGATCCAAGAGGTGATCCCAAACAAAATTTTTATATCACATTGAATTACCTATTCAATTCTAGGTATTTAAAATAGCCACCCCTCATCCACACGACACCCCAAATATGGGTTCGTAGCATTAAACACACAAAACACTTGACAGTGGGAAAATAAACACCGAGCCGCCTACCTTAACGCCAACGAACGTTGTACGTGAATGCTGATTCCAGAACGCCCAAGAACGACGTAGATCTGACGTAGAAGAAAATACGTTAGAACTCAAATAACTTCCATTAGAGGAAGAATTGGAAAGAGACACACCTGGAGATGAGAGGGCTTACTCACGCGGTTCCAACGATATCGACAGAGGCAGAATTAGATTCCCGACGTGCACTCAGCGGATCCTCGATGCTCCGGCCTTCCTCTCCCGAGCTCTCTTCCCGTTCTAAGCCTTCCCTGTGAACAAGGGAGGCTACTTCCCATTTTAAGTGAAAAAAACAAATTACACGACATTTAATTCCAAGTACACAGTGTGTACTTCCAATTTTTTTAACTGTTCCTCTGGCGGCTTCCCGCCAGCGTGGCACTGTTCATCTGCCGACGTGACTACATGGCGTGTCTCCCTGCGTACACGGCGTGTTCTATTGCACAGCTAGCCGCTACCTTACTATTTCCTACCAACTGACTACATGGCTTGTAAGGGGCCACTACACTGCGTGTATTCGGTTCCTATACCCTTCATTTCCGACATGGATACACACCCTGTGTACTCATCCAACACGGCCAAAAGTACACGGCGTGTGGAAAAAGTACACACCGTGTACTTTCCAAATTTTGGGATTTTCCCCATTTTCCATATTTTCTAAAAATCACTTATCGAAATGGGAAAAGAAGAATCTCGTACCTCAGAACTAAGAACCTGGTTGTTTAAACTCTAGTATATGCGATGATTCATTTTAATATCTAACTATGTGTTTGACCAAAACACTATTTCTTATCTTACCAGAATCTGGTGAGGTGTATAATATGTTTTTTGATTCATCCAAAAACATAATTGATGTAGTATGGATATATGTACCTAATATATTTGTATATATATATATATAATAATAGTTGGTACATGAATAATTTAACTATCATACACAAGACTTCATGTCGGTTGTTGTAGTTCTAGAATTATTATTTTTAGATATTATCTTCTGAATGATATATTAATAATTTAGAGGGATCATAATATACTCAATTATATCCATTCATACCATGATATATATATATTATATAAATAGGTTTATTTTTTGATATTTTCCTATTTCATTTTTGTTACATAAATAGGTTAATTTAAATAGTGTTTCAAGTCCCTTATTTACATGACATAGAATCGGGTGGTTCAGGCATCTGGTTCAGAGTTAAAGAAGATGGCATTATTTATTTATATAAATATGGGTTTTTTGGTGGATGAGGAGAATATGACATAGATTTTATAGTTTTTTGTACAATCTACCCAAAACCAATACAAGAGGATGTTATATATGTATCTATAGTGTCTGGTGTTAATGTATATCATTG
Organism: Viscum album; assembly: GCA_963277665.1. Classification (NCBI taxonomy): domain Eukaryota; kingdom Viridiplantae; phylum Streptophyta; class Magnoliopsida; order Santalales; family Viscaceae; genus Viscum; species Viscum album. The sequence goes on from OY728150.1 coordinate 2,082,475,363, forward strand.
ATGGTGGAGAGATACCTATTGATTGTAACATTGATGGGGGGATGGTTTTCCATGTAAATTGACATATTTTTGTATCATTGGATCAGATGTTGGAGAAGATTGAGATTTTAATGATTCTAAATGTGATGATCATCATGTTTTAATGAAAATGCACCATGATCGTTATATATTTAATAGGTGACCTGGAATGATAATGGAGATTTCATTTTTTTATAAAGTGATGCTATACCGGTTAACATGTTTATGGTTTTTATCAATGAACATAATGTATTTTATAATATTATTCCATTTAAAAAGGAATGTGGCATGATGTAAACAATGATTTTGGGTTTTTTTTAACAAGTTCACCTCAACGTGTGATAATATATGGGTCATTATAGACTGATTGATAATGGAATCACATTTCTTACGAGTTGGATGTAATCCCACCATAGATGAATTTTGTAACCTATGCATTTAAGATTTTGTAAGATATTATGGGGTAATAGAGAATATATTATCAAATAATGAGTTTAATTATATTTAAGGCTGTAGGTATGGTTATAATAAGATAATCATTACTTTGGGTTTTTTAGGACTATATACACCTTACAAATAGATATAAATCCAATTAAAATATATAGTTATCAGATGAATGTTTGAGAGAATGTTACATATATTTTTTTGACCCTATAGAAGAAAATAGTTTATTAAGGGGTTTACTATAAATACAATTTTTTGGGGACTATTTAGTAAAAACACTATGTAAAACTATATGGTAGGAAATAATGATTCAATTCCAGATGGATAAAAGTAGTATAATTTGAATTTTGTGGCCATGAAATTTATATGAGTCATCCTGAAATGTGTAGTTGATGTTGAAATATATTGTTACAGATCATAATAGACAATGTCATATGATGACCAAGAGAGTGTTCCACTCGAATTTATAGTGGGATATAGTGGTTATGACGTATCATAACAGATGTTTTTGAGGGTAAATGGACTAAATTAGTTTTTTTATGTTAACTCATAGGTTGGGTATATCATCCCAAGACTATTAGACATGTTATTAAATGAATTTTAACATGAATATCAAATAAATTAGGCATAAAGGAACACGAGGCCAAGTTTATTTTTAAGAAATGGATCATAATTCAGTAATAATATATAAAACACAAAAATAAGTTTTTCCATTTATTCATCCGGTAGATCCCATTAAACTCCAATATCCTTATTGGCTTCCATATTGAATACATTAATGAATGGGGTGATCTATAATTCTAGTCAAGGAATAATAATTATATCAAATAAAAACCTGTTAATCAAACAACATAAAATGATATTATACAAGATAAGGCTCATAAATAATCACATGGGATAATTTCATTAAAAACACTATTTCATACAATTTGGAAAACTAATAAATTTGGAAAAAACCTATTACATTAAAAATGAATTTTAAAGGCTAACTCCTAAGGAATCATCACAAGGTGGATAAGGTATCATCAATAATTAATGTAATTACATAACACCATAGACACTATCTCATGAGATAAAAAATTACCTAATGAAAAGTATTGTTAGGAGTATTCCCATAATGAAGGCTATATTCATATTTATTCAAAATAGGAAAAAATAAGGCATGAGAATAATTATTATCCTTAGAATTAAATGGATATGGTAATAATGTAATATAGAACAACTAGATGTAATTTCATAATGGGATCCATGACATAATGTGTTAAATCATTTTCATGTGTTTACAGGGGAATAAAATGTATATCCCTTGATAATTGATGTCTAACATAATAGAATACTAGAATTACAAATGATATGTTAATAACGATATGTAGTGGGGTTTGAGGGAAGATGATAATGAGTGTTTAAAGGGTTTATGATCGTAATACATTCCAAAAAACATATAATGACATATAATAGTATTCCATTTGAAATTAATTTTTTATAAACATTATATATTATAAAAAATATTATTTTGTGCTGTATTAATATATGCATAAGAAAAATTCTGTTTTTCTTTAATCAAAATATTTATTAATAACAAGATGGGATCCTCAAAAAAATATATTTCCACACCATGGTGTTTTTAATTACTATAGATATATATCTATTTCACATATATATTTAATATAGAAGAATTATATAAGAATAATATAGATATAATATGATCTGTGAGGTAGAAATCGCTACTGAATAAAAATGGGGTGGTACCGAGAGATCCCATACATTATCTTCGAGAATCGTTCATCACATTATCTTATTTTCTAGAGTAATAAATTAAAATTAACTAGTATATTAGTTCAGACTGTTTTAAATATATAAAATTAATTTAAATAAGTTTATAATGTTGAATTATAAATATTTTAATAGATATAATGTTCAATTTCATTTTTCCAAGGGTTTTGTTTCATGGTTCTAATGACGATTTACTTGTTGATAACTATTGATGATTTTCTAATATAGAAATTTAAATCCATAATTAAATTGAAAGTTTATTAATATTCATATATAAATTAAAATGGTTCCACATTTAAATATTTTTCTGATACAGGAATAGTCAAATTAGTTAACTTTATAATGATATGTTGCATCTCACTTAGGTCATATTAACGACAATCATGAAATAGATTTATTTAATATAGTAAAATAATTTTTAAATGAGTCATTAAATATATAAGATATAGAGTTCATAATATAGTAATACTTAACCATAATAATAATTTTTTATTTATCCCTAACGGTAGTGGAGAAATACTATATACATTTTTCATGGATGTTTTGAATGAACCATATCATAATCAAACATTTTTTTATTGATTCATTTAGGGGAAAGATAAAATACATGATGATAAATGATGTATTATGTCAATATGATAAAATTTTATATAAGTTATTTGAATTACTATTTTATTATTGATGGAATTTTATTTTGAGGTGGAGAATCATGAAAAATTAAATGAATGGATTGAGGGAATATTAATCTCCTTGGATATCACCTATTGATATTACACATTTGGTACATTGGAAGGGTCCTTTTTTTATAAAAAATTCTCTAATATGTGGGGGAGTGTAATGGGATGTTAATTAAGATAAAATGTGTCATCGTCTGAAAATTACATATTTTTATGAGGAGGTGTTGCGAGAGGTGGTATTTATACGGGAAGGTCGGGATGTATTGTCACGACCCGTCCTCAGGGCCTGTACCGTGACTACCCCAATCCCGCCTTCCATACACTAGAGGATAGAGAATAGCACGAAAGGAGTAAATACCGATAAAATGGGAAGTCATTGCCATTATGAAACGTAAACACACCCACACACCCAGAGTACAAGCGGAAGAAAACAGTAAGTAAAACTGAAAACAAAAGTAGTGCTGAAAGTAAGGGGCCAGAAATACAAGCCCAACTGTAAAGTTCAAGGTAAAAGACAAAATAGATGGAAGGTGACAAATAGCTCCTGGATCATCCATCACAGATCCTACCTGAAGGGTATGTATTGATAGCGCATCTCCTAGATCATCCACCACTTATCCTACCTAAAGGGAAGGTACAGATAGACTCCTCAGTGCCCTCGTCCGTCAACCTCCTCTGGGTACCGACTCGTCATGAGGTCCAACTCCAGGTGTCGTCAAGTCCTCGAACACTCGGCCTTTGTACGCACTTCCCGTAATCTACATCCAACACAATGAGGTGTGGGCATAGCCCGTATAGGGGTGAGTATAACGATACTCAGTAGGGACCCCGAGACCCTCAAGGTCTCACTAAATCAAACAAGGATAAACCAAAAAGAAATATCTTAATTGATAAAATTTACTTAGTTATATTCCCATACATATACCTAAGTTATAAAATAAACCATCTCCATCATGAGGAAAATACAAAGTTCATTGACTCATCTCAAACCCGAATTTTATTCACGATGACGAAAATGCATGTGCTGGAGAACTCCACCTCTTTTGAGCATAGTAGTCCTTTCACGACACCGAGGTACCACTCAATAACCATAGACTGATGATTTACTCCTCCTATGTCGAGTACCGCGAGTCTGCCACCCCAACACAGTAGTGCTCTCTGCCATGGGTCTGCCCCCCCAACACAGTAGCACTCCCACTAATAGCCAACATAGGTACTCCTCTTATCGATTATTTCAGCTCTTCCCCCCAACACAGTAGCGCTCTACTGCCATGGTTATATCACCCCAACACAACAGTGATCCCAACAGGGCTAGTCAAGTCACTCCGAATTGAATCGGACAAGAAGTCATCAGGTCTCAGCCAACTACAAGGTCACTGTACTCCATATGCTCGTCTCTAGGAGGATCCACTCCACAAGCTACCGGTTGAAACTCCAAGGGTCACGAAGTCCCACAAAGAAGTACCTCAATGTACCGCCTCATTATAGGGGTCTCAACGCAATAGACAACTCATCAATTAGACGCCTGGTCTGTGAGTTTTTAGCATTTCCGTTCTAGGGGCCCGATTGGTTTCGTGTAAGAACCAACCTGACCGTACTCAAACCACATCTGAATCCTATGTGGAGAATGAAAAAAGGACCATCTCATCAATAGGAATCCAAAGTAGTCAACGACACTTCAATCGGGCGTCCGACCCTTATATTATAAGTGTTTCCGCTCTGAGGGCCCAGTTGGTTTCAGTTTCAGTCCAACCCAGCCGTTTTTCAAAATTCATCCAAAAATCACTTAGAGTATATCTATAGGACCACCTCATTGAAAGGGTCCTAGTGTTGTAGACAGTGCGTCAATCGGACACACGGTCTTTATGTTATTTGTGTTTGAGTGAATAACGGGCCCGGTTCGATAATTCCAGTGGGCTGGCGGGTCGGGTCATCCAGTTTTGGAGGGTATGTCCCAGTAGGGGTGTCGGACCGGCCCGAAGGTTCATGCGGTCCGGCTTGATGGGTGTGGCCCAACCCGAAGAAAGTGTATCCATGCCTGAAGTGTGACTGCCCGACCCGGATCAGCACGGACTGGTGCGGTGCGGCGGGGCGCGGCTCGGCCCGAAGGCTGAGTGGTCTGAGGGGGAGCAGCCCCCCTGGCTTTCCGAACCGGCGGCGCCTTATGGTGCCGCCCTCCCAAACCAACTGGCTAGGATGACCAACCTTTTGGAACAAGAAGCCCGCACGGGCGGGCCACGTGTTCTCCAGCGTGGCGCCCTCCGGGTGCCGCGACATTGCTCCACCCGGCCGGCCGATGGGCCCACCGGTAATTTTGCCGAAGCGGCCCGTAATGCGGGCCGCGGTTCCTGCTGCACAACCGACGCGACGACGCCAGATTCCTCTGTCACGGCCTGCACTGGCTGCGGCTCTACATCCCCGGCATGGCATGACAGTGCCATGCTTCCTCAATCTTGGACCTCATAGCCACAGATTTTCTTTGCGTGTGTGATGGCGGCCCTTGTGCCGCCGGTCTCTTTGGCATTCTACCTCCGATCGTCAATTCCATATAATTAAAAAAGATCAAACAAAGGGTCGTCGGGCCTTGTTCATTCATCCTGATCCCTCCACGTTACGAGATATCAATAAGCTAAAAAAACAAGGTTATACGACGATGAACCAAGGGAAAATTTTAATCCATTAAAAATTGAACTTAGTCCCCAACCTCGATAATTGACAACACACATCGGGCGTTGTGGAAGAAGGCATCGTGAGGAAATGATTCGTAGGCGACGCTGGAGTGCGTCCGAGGAGGAAGTAGCGTCTCCTCGCTTGTCGCGAAGAAGAGAATGGTTAGTGCGTCATCATTCTTCGTGGAACCGGCATTCTTCGTTGAAGATGTCACGATTCTTCTTTGGAGAAAAAAACTGTCCTCTCAAGAGATATCTCTTCATTAACACAACGAAAGCCCTCCCAAAATAAAGTAATAAGCAACCCTCATTATTTTATTAACATAATCCATTTAATATTCAAACATTAAAACACTTAAATTAATTAAATGAAGAGGTTCCATTCATTAATTAAGGTTTGTTGGCTAGAGTTAAAGAGAGGGAGAGGGAGAGGAAAGGTCCTCATAAATTAAAGTAGTTTTCAACAATTAATGGAGTGAATACGGTGGAGAGTTTGGTAATTAATGGGGTGTTTCCAATTTAATAAAAAGGGTTTAAGGAGTTTAGGGGAAAATGAATGGTTGGGGCTTGTGTGGGACCCACCTCTCAAACATCCACACTTGGGTAGTTAGGTGGTTGTGGGTCCCACCCTTAACTCCCCTTTGTAGGATATAACTACCTCAGATATAAATAAAACTGTACACACCAATTTTATTTATTTTAAGCTAATTATCCAATTATTAACTTTCAACCCGCATAAAACGCATCTATGGAGAAGGCCACCTTAAGAGAATACCGGTGTTACGAGTTCATTGGTGCCCTCAGATTTTAGTTCCGAGCATCGGTTTAAATGATAGAAGAACCCACTCGTTCGTTTACTGAATATACCCGAGCTAAACTTTGGAAATTGATTCCGGGCACACCGGGCCTCGGAATCAAGTACCGTCAGAAACTGCAGACTAGTTAAATTCCAGAAAAATTAAGAAAAAAATTTCCTTGAAATTTTTGTGTCTTTACATTACTCCCACCTCAAGGCTTTACGTCCCCATAATGCTTCAACAAACACTTGGGATACTAAAGGGGTGAGCACACATACGAGCCTCTTTCTCCCATGTGATCCACTAGAGGTTCCTATGCCACCAGCGAATCTGCACTAGAGAAATCAACCGTCCACGTAGGACCCACTCCTGTCGAACCACAATCTCCATCGGGACCTCCGTAAAAGGCACCCCATCATTGATAACTAGCTTTCCAGGGACGATGCTATGGAATGGGTTGAGTACGTATCTCCTCAGCTGAGATACGTGGAAGACGTCATGCACACAGTGCATCTGAGATGGAAGGGACAGGCGGTAAGACACCTCGCTTACTTTGATGAGGACCTGGAACGGTCTGATGAAACACAAGGATAACGTTCCGCATCAGCCAAATCTCTTTTGACCTCATCGAGTTGAGACCCGTAGGAATACATGGTTGCCATCTTCGAGCTCCAATGATCTTGTCTCCTATTAGCATAAGACATCTGGCTACTCTGCCCAGTCTTTATATGCTTCGGGATGATCCACACCTTCTTCGTCGTAGCCTGAACCATCTCTAGTTCTACACATGCTCACTCCATCACTATCCACAAAGTTTATCTGAAACACATCCTGATGCTATCTCGCCACTCCTAATAGCTGAATTCCCGATCTCCTACTTAGATAATTTTCAACAACGCTCCCCTTCATAGAAGTATAAATTAACACGATGTCATAGTTCTGGAGGAACTCATGCTATCACTGCTATATTAGGTTCAAGTCCTTATGTGAAAATAAACACCTGAGACTATTGAGTTTAGAGTAAACTGTAAACCATTCACTCAATGAACAATGGTGAGACTAGCCAATTGTAAGAACTCATCTCCACCCTTCTTCATCTGCATTCTAAAAGAGATGCTGAGATTTCTACTATGTCGAAAAGAGAAATATGTCCTCATCACCTGTTTGAACCACGTTATTTGCCTAATACAGTCAATCCTGACATGAACAGTACAATTCATGTCTTGAATGATGTCGTAAGGCCTCAATGCTACTACTAAGAGATCCAACTGTTACTTTCACCTCCAAGGGTCGAGTCACACTGTCGGCATCAGTGTGTTGTCACTGGGTCTCCTCTAGTAGTAATCTCGAAAGTGAGGGTCAATTCAACGGTTTTAAAATGGAACTCTTTATTATTGACCACACATAAGGCAGGAAAGAAAATTTCAGAAAGATATGTTTCTTTTATTACTGCATCTGGAAGTACAAAGACACATAACAACCACAAACAACATAAACACGGAAACTAGAAGAACCAAGTACAAAGGTCGCCATGCCTGGAACTAGTCTCACTCCCACCCACATGCTTCTATAGCTCCTTAGTCGTATCCTTCAGCTGCCTGAAGCTGTACTCTTCCATATCCACTCGTTCCATGCGGTCAGGGTGGACCTCCAAGTGGTGGTGGTGGAAACACCTCGAAGCTTCGTACACCACCGGCTCTATGGCTAGATCCTCTGCCCCAGTCTGGTAGGTTCCTCCACTGCTTGCTGCTCATCTTCTGGACATGTTGGTCAGTATCGATCCAAGTGACCCTACTTTCTGCATGCAAAGCACTTCCTGATCCTCATATGGATGGCTCCATTTCATGTGCCTCACACAAACAAACATGTATCCTAAAGTCGCCCACCTGCTGGTCTAGTCCTCTTGGACTTCTGTGTCATTTGTCTAATGTCGGCTGCAGAAGAATCTTCTAAGGTCGGAAAACCCTACAGCAAGGGCAGCAGCTCATGAGCACGCTCACAGTGTAGAGTCGCTGGTATAAACTCCACCCTGAAAAAAGTCTCAATGTTTCAAAAGGTGAAGGTCGTCTCATCGCAAAACTAGAGCATATGGCCCCACCACCTATCATATTCTCCCTAAAATAGACTAATATGTAGGTACACCATCAAGTCAGCGGGTGTCCCAGCTATCTGGAAAGCTCATTCTACAAACTCCAGCTAGTGACCAGCCTTCTGAAAATATGACTCACCTCGAAACCTCAGAGGCCTCTGTCGCTGGAACTCATGCAACATGATTTCGAGGCTTTTACTCTTGCTAGTGTGTCAAATGGGAGAGAGCACTGTACTGAGGACTCACTGCTCGGTGGGCTATTATCACGTTCTCCACTTGGTACCCAGGCTGACTGACTCGGTGAAGAAATCTGGAAAGAAACTGATGTGACACGGTCAAAAGACTATACCTGGTGATCTGACCAGGTTTGAACTGATTTAAAAGAAACTTTTGTAAACACACACGCAATCAGTGTTTTCGTGCACTGAGTCGGAAATCAGAAGTCAGGGTCCTAGTGTATGGATACGTCGGCCACCTGCACCAACACTGGACTCTTTGAACTGAAATCCACACTTAGTACCCTTAACACTTTTTCTTCAGAGAAAGATAATATCAGAGTCCTATGTTATGTTGTAGGAACCACTCCTCTGATACCAATTTTTCACGGCCCGTCCTCGGGGCCCATGGCTTGACTACCCAAAGTCCGCCTTCCATAGGACAGGGTTTGGCGACTAGCACCAAAGGTGTAAATCTCGATAAAATAGGAAGGCATTGCCTTTAAAAAAACAAAAGTAGTGCTTAATATAAGGGGCCGAAAATAAAAGACTAACTATAAATTACAAGGTAAAGGAAAATACAGATGGAAGGTGACAATAACCTCCTGGATCGTCCACCACGGATCCTACCTAAAGGGTAGGTATAGATAGGGCAGCTCCTAGATCGTCCACCACGGATCCTACCTAAAGGGTAGGTACAAATAGCCTCCTCAGTTCCCTGGTCCGTCAACTTCCTCTGGGTATGGAATCATCGTGAGGTCTACCTCTAGGTGTTTTCCAGTCCTAGTACACTCAGCCTCCATCAGCATTGTCTATCGTCTCCATCCAATACAACGAGGTGCGAGCGTAGTCTTTGCAGGGGTGATTATAACGATACTCAGTAGGGACCCCGAGACCCTAAAGGTCTCACTATATCCAAAAAGGATAAACCACAAAGAATGATCTCCACAGATAACATTTACTTATTTATATGCCCATACATATACCAAAGTTATCAAATAACCAATCTCAATCATGAGGAAAACACCAAGGTCATTGACTCATCTCAAACCAGGAGTTTATTCACGATGACAAAAACGAGGCTGCTGGAGAACTCCTCCTTTATCCAGCGCAATAGCCCTATCATGACTCTGAGGTTCCACTCACTATCCTTAGATTTCATAGGTACTCCTCCTCTGTCGAGTACCGTGGGTCTTCCACCCCAACACAGTAGTGTTACCCGCCATGGGTCTGCTGCCCTAACAAAGTAGTGCTCCCCCTAATAGCCAACAGAGGTACTCCTCTTTTTGAGTACCGCGGGACTGCCGCCCCAATACAATAGCACTCCTCCGCCATGGGTTTGTCTCCCCAACATAGTAGTGATCCCCACTGGGCTAGTCAAGTCACTCTAAATCGAATCGGACAAGCATTCATCAGGTATCATCCAGCTACAAGGTCATCGTACTCTGTATGCTCATCTCTGAGAGAATCCGCTCCATGAGCTATTATTCGATAGTCCATGTGTCATGAAGTCCCATGAAGAAGTATCTCAAAGGACCGCCTCTTAATTTTTGTCTCAACGCAATAGACGGCGCGCCAATTGGACACACGGTCTGTGAGTTTTTAGGATTTCTGTTCCAGGGGCAAGGTTTGTTTCGTGTACGAACCAACCCAACCGTACTCAAAACACATCTGAATCCTATGTGGAGTATTCCAAAAGGACTATCTCATCAATTAGAATCCAACGTAGTTGATGGCACATCAATCGGACGTTCAATCCTTTTGTTATAAGCGTTTCCAGTCTGAGGGCCCGATTGGTTTCGGTTTCGAACCAACCCAGCCATTTTTCGAAAGTCATCCAAAACTCACATAGAGTATCGAAAAATGACAGCCTCATCAAAAGGGTCCTAGTTCCATAGACGGTACGTCTATCGGATGAGCGATCTTTATGTTATTCACGTTTAAGTGATTAAGAGGCCCGGTCCAATAAGCGCAGTGGGCTTGCGGGTCGGGTCACCCATTTTTGGCGGGTCCGTCCCGGTAGTGGTTTCGGACTGGCCCGATAGATCGCGCGGTCTGGCCTGAGGGGCGCGACCCAGTGGGGTGCGACCTGGCGGAGCCCGGATTAGCCCGGCCCGGTGCGGCCTTGCTTGGTGCGGTCTGTGGGGCCCCCCGGTTGTACGAACATGTGGCGCCTTATGGCGCCTCCCTCCCAAACCGCTCGGCCGGCCATCCGGCATAAGTGGTCCACATGGGCAGGCCGTGGGTTCTCTAGAAAGGCTCCCTATTGGTTCTGCAGCCTTGCTCCGCTTGGCCGGCCGACGGGCCAGACGGTCCTTCGCCGAAGGGGCCCCAAATGCGGGCAGCAGTTCCTGCTGCACAGCGGGCACAACGATGCAGGCTTCCTCCTCCGCAGACTACGCTGGCCGCGGCTCCGCGTCCTCAGCATGTCGTGATGGCTCTATGATTCTTCCGCCGTGGACCGCTTGGCCGCGAATTTTCTTTGCATGTGCGACGGCTTCCCTTGCGCCGCCAGTCTTTTCCGTGTTCCGCCTCCGATCGTCAATTCCATATAATTAAACAATATCAAACGGAGGGTCGTAGGGCCGTGTTTGTTCGCTCCACGCCCTCCGGGTTAAGAGATAGCAATAGGGCATGAAAAAAAGAAGGTTTTACAATGACGAACCGAGGCACAATTTTTATCCATTAAAAATTGAACTTTATCCCCTACCTCGATAATTGACGTCGCAAGTCAGGCATTGTGGAAGAAAAGATCACAAGGAAAGGATTCATAGGTGACGTCAGAGTGAGTCCGAGGACGAAGCGGCATCTCCTCACTTTTCGCGGAGAAGAGAATGGTTGGCACGTCGTCATTCTTCATGGAACCGACGTTCTTCATCGAATAAGTCATCGTTCTTCATCGAAGAAGAAAACTATCCTCTCAAGAGCTCTCTCTTCCTTAACACAATGAGAGCCCTACCAAAATAAAATAATAAGCTACCCTAATTATTTTTTTAATGCAATCCATTTAAAAATCAAACATTCAAACACATAACTAATTAAATAAAGAGATTCCATTAATTAATTAAGGTATTTTGGCAAGAGTTAAAGGGAGGGAGAGGCAGAGGAAAGGTCCTCAGACATTAAAGGAGTTGCCAAGAATTAATGGATTGAGGGAGGTGGAGAGTTTGGCAATTAAAGGGGTGTTTCCAATTTAATGAAGGGGGTTTAATGAGTTTAGTGGAAAATAAAAGGTTGGGGCTTGTGTGGGACCCACCTCTCAAACATCCACACTTGGGAAGCTAGGTGGTTGTGGGTCCCACCCTTCACTCCCCTTTGTAGGATATAACTACCTCAGATATAAATAAAATTATACCCCCAATTTTATTTATTTTAATCTAATTCCCCATTTATTAACTTTTGACCTGCATAAAATGCTACTATGGTGAAGGTCCCCATAAGCGAATATTTGTGCTGTGAGTTCATCGATGCTCTCAGATTTCAGTTCTGAGCACCAGTTTAAATGATAGAAAAACCAGCTCGTTTGTTTACTGAACGTACCCGAGCTAAACTTTATAAATTGATTCTGGGGACACCGGGCCTTGGAATCAGGTGCCATCAGAAACTGGGGACTCGTAAAATTACAATGAAATAAGGAAAAAAATTTCCTTGAAATTTATGGTTCTTTACATGTATTGTAATATTATATTTATTAGTTTATTAACATTGATCAAAGTTAACTATAGTATTGATTCAAATTATACTAAATTTACTTTTTCGTGTTATTTCAAAATAATGGGAGATGACATTAAAAATGAATCAAAATAATGTATTTATATTATATTTTTAAATATTGATTTTTTTCATATATAAATATTCACCAAAACATATAATATTTTATAAAACTAAAAAAATTAACCCAAAATTTATTTTACTTATAGATTCAGATATATATATATATAATTTATTAAAAACTTATATATAATTTTTTTGATATATAATTTCTAAATAATGTCATAATCTGTTATAAAAAATAATTTTTAATAATAGGATATATTTTTTGGACCCTCAAAAAATTTCATAAGTTACAAAAAATCTACACTTACATTATAATAAAATATTAAATTAATACATAAATTCATTTTATGATAATAATTAATATATTAATTTATTTTATTTATTATAAATGAACAATTTCTACATTTTATTATTTAAAATTATACAAACATGGAATTTTTAAATTTTAAATGATTTATTTACATGTATAATGATTCATATATATATAAATATTATAGGATACATAAAAATTATATAATATTAACATTTCTGATTATACTAATGTAATAATATAATTTTTATTCATAATGGATGATTACTATTAACATTACTAGGAAACGATCATGGTAGATAGATTAATATTCTAATGGTAAGATTTGTAATGACAATATAGTTTACACACATCCTATTAATATATCATATTTAATTTATAAACCATTCAAATATATTTCATTTTCATGTTAAATATTTATATTGGATTAATAATGTGTAACTAATATTCTACTTCAATTGCATGGTTGTTTTGACATGTTCTATTTTTCAAGTGGATCAACCATATCAAAATTTTAATATTTTAATTATATTTTTTTAAATATTATATAAATGTAATATTTTAAATTCTTATTTTTATTTTTATTTTTAAATTTACTTTAAAAATATAAAAAATTTATTTGTTTTATCATCTGTTGTGTGTGAAATATATATTATTATATTACTAAACATGACACAATTATATATTCTGGAGGAATGTCATAGTGATAAAATTATATTATAATTCTTAGGGAATTGTGTTGTCTATCTATCATATATTTTAGGGTATTTCATTACAATACCCAAAAATGATGGGTCACCTTACAAAAAACCAAATTTCTTCGGTTATGATTTTTTTCCAAAATATCTTTGAAGCTAGGGAATAAAAAGGTCAGACACACCTGCACCCCTTCTTGTCCTCCAATGGCACTGATGGTATGAGTTGTCATTTGAGATCACCCCATGATTGGGGTTGGTGTCGGAGATCACCCATTGATAATGAATGATGTTTTAGGTCACCAGTGATATATATTAATTATGGGGAACACCAAAAGATTACGGGTTGGGGTTGGATATTACCCAAATAATCTAATGTTTTTAATTTTGGTGGGTTCCATTCATAATAGATAGAATTATTGAGGATAACATCCTTCAAATTAATGAATTCCATCAAATCATTTTAGTGGAAAAAGTTATGTGGAAGGGGATTTGAAATTTTGATGAACGATGGTATATCTAAATGGGAGACCCCATGGAAGGTTGGTATAGGTATGGATGTGTCCATATCCATGTTAGATATGGATGGGATAGTTATGAGATTATCATTAAATGAATGGGGAATCATGCCCTTTTATGCTGGGGTGTGAGATAAGGAAATATTTGGTAGAGTTATTTTGGGGGTCATTTTTATACTTTTAACACCATGTAACTGAATGATTTACTTCTTTTTCGAGTATGACATTGTGTGATAATGATTGGTTGTTCAAAAATTTTCGGTGAATGATTGATTCTGTTTTTCAATCAATGGGTTATCTATATGGTTAATTTACATGTTCTTGAAAATCATTGGTATGATCCTATAATGAATACATTTTATTATCACCACACACAGATATATATCGAGATTTTAAGGATTCTAGGTGTACTTTAAGGACTGAAATGAACTTTACTAGAGTTGATGTTGTATATTATATGGAACCTCTTACATAGGACATGTATTATACTATTTAACGGGGAAATTTTATTTTTTATATTTTAATAATCGTCAAGAATTATTAGGAAGTATGGGATTGGTTAACATTTAAATGATAGAGTTTATTTGATATTGATTTATCCCATCTCTATTTTCTATTTGTTTATTAGGGTAATAAATCCCGTATGTTATATTTTTTATATAATGTACACTAATCACCATTATAGTTCAAATAGGAGGGTGTACATAGAGTTTATGACATCTCAAAATTAATTTCTTTCCCATGGGTTATACCATTGGAGTGAGGTGGTCCTCACAGTGTTTGCCACACCATCACATACATTTAATCATGTCACGAATTTCAGAATTTCCAACCCTCTAATATAATGTGTTTTTCATTATTTTCATTATATTTATTTTATAATTGAAAAATCAAGTCTAATTTGGACATCCATTGATCACAAATCTTCTCGAAGGGTCTTATACGATGAATACACCTAGACCTCCATTAATAGGCCATGTGCTAGAATCTACCACAGAGTAGACATACCCCACCAATGGATGTAATTTTCATAAGTATCTGTACCCAAGAACACATATCTATGACTGAAAAATGGTGAAATTTAAAAACACTAATTAAAAAACTCAGGCATTAAAGAAGATACCAACCATAGTGAACAACTGTAGAAAAGTAGAAGTTAAATAGGGCAAGAATAAAATCCCACCAAAAGAATGGCATTGTAAATGTCAATGAAAAATTTCATAAACCACATCAAAAAACCATACATAAATGGAATGGTACTGAATGGTTGTCTCAAATGATCAGATAACAACTTGACTATTACTCTCTATAAGACCCACCTAGACCTAGTCCACTTAGTTATCATTCAAATCATCGATTGTCTACACTAGACATGACACGTGTGGGTTAAGCTTGTGTAAGAGTGAGTAAAAAAACATTGTATGAACCCCCCCAGAAACATAAAGAAATACAAAAATAAAATATATGAATTATACCACAATCAAATTACTTATGTATTCGGTAATTAAAATGTAGATACAAATCTAGAATGTATAAATAATTAGTTTAAAAAATTGTATTATCAAACATAATTCACAAAACTAATGTTTGTGTCTTATCCAACCCGTTGGACCAATCCTGACCCACTGGCCAACCCGACACAATCTAGATGACCTGGCCCAGCATGGTCCTCCATAGAACAACAATAACTATCCTGCCCAACTGGAACAATTCATTATTCCTGTTAGGTTGCAGGTGTTTCCAAACACATCTTGTATGTCCCACACGCAAGTGGTTCGATCTACTTGGCCTCACACAACCCACAATATTTTCATGGTCATCTACTCCACATGGTGCCACACCATGTTCCAGGTAGTCAATCAACTCTGTTTTCCTAACCAATTTCCTCACCAACAAGATTAGATCTAAATGCCCACCCTTCTAGAAATGTGGCTACTACATTGTATTACCCTCATAGTCTCACCACACCCCACATTCGACGCCACCCTACTAGCCAACACCACCATGGTGGCAACCAATTTTTGCACCCGCACGTGGAACCTACACTACATGCAGCCTCTGAAATGTGATCATCCCCAATCATAGGCGCTAAGGAATTAGTACATATACCACCTGGGATCATATTATTACAATAATTTGGTGGGTTCATAGATTCAGTTTCCTCATGACCTGATCAACCCTATTGCAGATTTTGCATTTAAATTTCCTCTGAACTGGGAGTTCAATCACATTTTACGCCTTCTTTTTTATCAATCTGTGACAATGAGGGTTCAACATAAGAAATAGTATGAAAGGGGATAAGAAAATCACAATAAAAAATGTGAGGAATGAATATTCGTCTTTGTTCATCCCGACATCACTCTATTCTTATTACAATGAAGAATGATGAAACATGGATAAATAATTCATCCCCTAATGATTTCCCAATAATTTCCCTATCCCAATAGAACGATCAAACCACGAGTCAACATGTTCATTGGTTGATCTATGTTCATCATTGGATCTAGAAAACTGGGGAATAAACTCAAGGAAGAACACCCTACCACAATGTGTGGTCATTATCATTAGAGAATTGATCATTGCATCACCGCTATTAGTACGATCCATCAAAATAGTATCCACTGATCTAGGATCTGAAATCCCATCATCATTCACTATTGATATATTTCCCAATTTTCCATCCATGTCTCTCAGACTTATTTAAAAATAATGTTGATAGATCGGTGAAAAACGTAAAATATGTTAAATTAACCATTTATTTTATATATTAAAATGAATGATTTTTTTTTCCATTTTCTACCTATTCCAATCAATCTTCGGCTCCGCGTAAGGTAAAGTCACTACTCTAAATTATTTCAATCAGATTTATGATTTGTGCTCCCTTTATAAGTTAATATCTTTTTCACCAAAACTTTTCACACATGTTGAAAAATATTTTAATATCATTCAAGAAATTGTTATACGGCACAATGACCATCCAAATCACACTCTTTCTTAGCGCCTAGTGTCAATATAATATCATACAATATTCCAAAAACAAGTCATAGATATTCCGGGACATTACAAATTTTACACTCATAACAAACAACATTTGAATATTCATTCCCCCCAGTTTTATCCCACCGAGCATCCCATCAATCAAATCAGAAGTACTTATTAATGGTTATACTATTCATTATCCATTATAAATTGGAAATAAATCATTCAGTAGTGTTTTTATTACTTACATACCATGGAAATTTATATGTGTTCATTTTTTTCATTAAAAATTAAATTAAATCAATGTAAATTGTCAAATTGAATATAGATAGGGTTCTCCATTTTTTCTCCTATGATTCTTAATATATCTTATTATTCTACTCTAATATAACTATTATATTATACTCAAATCAACAAGTGATAGATTCTTCAAATTTTTAATGTCATATATAGTTTTTCTCTTAGACTCCCACTCCATAAAAAATGTATTATTAATATTTTCAATTTAGTAATCATTCTTTATGTTCTTATTGCTAAATGAATGAAATTTGTTCATGATATTCAGTTTATATATATGAACTTGAAAAATAGACCCCCTATGGGGAAAATAATATTACCAATCATCCATACATAACATAGATCATACAGTTTCATAAACATTATAAGAACTAATATAAAATTTCTCTATAATTTAGGAAAATTCATTTTCAATTTTTGAAGAAGATTGTTGAATACTTATATTTATAATCATCAATAAAAAAATGTAATCATCACCAGATAAATATAGTTAATATTTATATTTTCAACAATATAATATATATATATTTTCATCTAAAAAATAATTTAATAATTTTTAATCCTATAATACATAACATATTCAGTATTAATGAAAAATATTATTTATAAAACAATACAAATACTCATATATTTTCATTAAATAGTTGGGTATGAATATATAAATTTTGGAATAAAATAAATATACATTCCTTGCATGACTATAGTAATTATTCTTTAGGCCACTATGTACGGATTCAGTAACATGACATAATAATATTTGGATAAATCATTTTAATAATATCATAATAATTGGATTAGTTGAAATAATTAAATAATTCATCAAGACAAATTTACAGTGTCAATAAAAATTAATCATTATTCTAACAAAAGTTTACTATTTATATTTTATACCCTATGATGTACATGATATGTTCAACAAGAGAGATACATAAATGTGGTGAAGGGTTTGTAATCTCAATTTAAAAATTTAATTTTCACACCTTGTCCTGTCAATAATGTATTGGTAAGAATGAAATTATGATAATTAAACAAATCATATTTATGGAACATAGTGTAAAATCAATTGTTTTTAAAAAAAATTAATTTTATTTAAATAACCAATATTTTTAAATATTTAATCTCTATAGATATTATGTTTCTTAAACATTTTTAGAATTTTAAACAACTACAAGTGAAACAATAATTTATTGTGGAAATTTAAAAGATCATGGAGTACTGAATTTAAATTAAGACATCCTTTTATGATTTATTATTGAAATTCTATTTATCAAAATTAAGTGGATTCTATTTTAAACATATCCAAGGTTTCAATGACATTAAATGATTAAAAAGATCAATCCTCGGCTCCTTAAAGGCCCTAATCAATGTATAATCATAATCATTATTTCTATCTTTAATTCTATAAATCCATTTATTTATATGTCTAGAAATAATATGATTATACAAATTGAACATAGAGAATATATTATGTAAACCTTTAGATTATTGGATCTAAGAAAAAAACATTATTAGAAAATAAATATCCATCAAAATTCAACTTGAAAACAAGATGTTTTAGGTTTATAAATTATATAATAAATACATTCTAAGAAAAAGTTAACTATTATAACTTATTATTCATAAAATTATTAAAGAAATTTTATTTTGATAATAAAACACTTAGTTGTTGGAATTTACATCCATTGTGGTCGGTTTTAAATACATCAAAAGAAGCATTGTTATCTACAGATGAACACTGGATATATTCCCATATTTTTATGAATTTATAACAATAATTCTATGTAACATATACAAACCATATTACCAAATAAAGTATTGATGTTTATGTCAAATAAATTTCATATTTTTTACTCAATCATTTGAAATTTTAATTTCATGCTTTTCATTTTGGAAAAACAGAGAAACAAAAATATCAAATTACTATAAGAATAAATTATGTGTATTGAGATTATAAAAAAAAAATTGCATTTTAGTCTTTAAATAAACAAAAATATGTCAATGGTGAATTATATACATCATATAAAATAAATTTTGTGTAATATTGAATAATTGTCATAATGATGAATTTTTTGTGGTGAGGAACCAAAACTATGAACTTTGATTTTGTCAAAAACAATATTACATCCCTACATAATGGATTTTAGATAATTATTTATTTTTATATGATTATTATTTATATTTTAAATATATCATAATTTTTTAATTTTTTAATTTTTTAATTAATTATTTGACAAATACTGATTTTTAATTGTTAATACTAGAATTCTAATACTACAATTTGTTTTCCTTAGATGCATTAATTTTGGTGGTTCCAGTCCAGGAGTCAAATTTATGGATCGACCGCGTTATAAATGATCAATATATTTTAATAATTCATTTTTATATTTTTGTAGAGTATCATTTATATTTTATAAAAATTATGTTTAATTTTTACATATAATTATAGACTGTTTCATTTTATTAATAATTATATAATTTAAAAGAGTTAAAATAAAATATTAAAATATTAATTTAAATATTACATGTTTTTAATTATGGAAAATTTATAACATAAATATGGGTAAAAATTATTAATTTTATTGTTTTTCATAGTCCTTTATGAGAGAAAAATTATAATAATGTTCTTAATTATAGTAAAATATACCACATTTGGAACAAATATTATTTATTTAATGACTAAAGAAGATTATATTATTATATTATGACATAATATTCATAAATTATTAATGTTATCAATATTGAAATTTTATAATTAATATATCAAATTCCATAATATTCATATGAAGAAGATATTCAATAATAGTTATTAAGAATAAATTTTTTTTGATATCATATACATGGGTTGATGACAATATTAGAAAAAAGTTTTTTTCCACTTAGGCTTTATAAAAGATTATCAAGAACATTAAATTTGAACATTATGGATGAGTCTAATAAATATATGTGATAGAGTGAAAATTTTATATATTACATTGATGTTTTGGAGGAGGGATAATTTTATAAATGAGAGGATTGATATTTTTGTAATAATAAATTCCTAACATGAAACAAGAATGATTGATCATGTAATCTGAATAAAAATTATCAAAAATGTTATATAAGATATGGGAGGGTGGAAGTAAACTCATATAATCTATTAATGTTACATTTTTCTAATATTCCCTCATTATATCCTACTTTAACCCCATTTAAAATATTTATACCAATATAGTGTTGAATAAATTTCACTATAGTAACTCAATTTTTTTTTTAAAAAAGTATACTATATAATAAAATTTAAAAATGGATAATAAAAATGTTTTTCCCAATACATTTTTGACTTCATGAATATACATAGAGGATAATTTCGTATTTACAAGTACATCAAACAAAAATTGATCATTTTGAGAACTTATTTACTTATGGTGTGAAAAAAGGTATTTATATTGAATAACCTATAAAATATGTTTCCAAATGTGAATCATGTTATTAAAAATTTTCTAAATTCTTATAAATTATAAATTTTACAGTTGATTTTTTTATTTATTGAAAGGTTTCATATAACAACCCTAATCTTTATTTCATAGATAAAATAAATTTATTAAATAAACTCTTAAATTAATACCAAATAGAAGATCGAGAGGTCTCATTTATTTTGGTCAATGGAACATTTAAAAAATATGACATAAAACTCAACATCATTATTGAAAACATCTTTTACATGGACACACACATTCTTTCATACGTAGCATTGTTTGGGATAACCAATGGACATTCATACGAATTGGGTTAGCTATAAAGCATAGAAAGTGAGTAAAAAAGGAATAACATGAAAAATATAGTACATGTTAGGAAATATGAATATTAATGGGATATAAGGGAAACACAAAAATAAAGGTATGATATAGCATGATTATCATAACATGGAAATATGGAATCAACATTTAACATGATAATAGCATGGTCCAAGGCCTGTTGCACATGGATCATGATTAAAAGTCATTGCATTTGAATTTGTATGAGTATACCCTCAATTCACTTGGTGTATAATGATACTAATATTTCCAAAATTAATTGGAGTGCTATCAGGGAACACCGTTATTAATCATTTCATTTCATGCATAAGTGTTTCACATAGATCATATAACATGGATTCAATAAAAATTATCAACAATTAAATGATAAAGGAATGTGGAATCCATACATTAAACTCTACAGTAGATAAGAAAATGTTTATAAAGGTTACTACTCATGATAGAGAAATCATAATGGTATTCACTACATAATGAAATTGTCTTAGAAAATTTCATTGTAATTTCAGCAGCATAATGATGTGACATAAGAATTAATAACAATGGTTGATTAGAGAGAAATTGTTTTGTCATAATATTTAAAGTATATGAAAATTTGGGGGAAGAATGTAGAAATATGTACCAACATATGTAATGGAATTTATATTCATAATACAAAATAATTGCTTAAATGTAAATGAGGAGAGGAAAATACCTTATAGAATTTCAGTATGGTAAAGGGTGTAGATTGGAGGCATTAATGAGGGAGAAAATATTCCCTCATAATTCAATCATATGGATAGAAGTATGGTGGAGGTGTAAAATCATACACTAACATTTTTAAATAAAAATAAAATCGTATAACAATATAAATAAATTTTGACAAAAATGAGAAAGGAAGAAATCCCTTACATAATTTTTCATGGTAATAGGTGTACATATGATGAAGTAATGAAAGATAAATTAGCCTATTATTATTAAAAAATTATGATAGAAGTATGGGGATGTGTGATATCACACCACAATACTTTTAATTGAAAATAAAAGTGTATAACAACATAATAGAATTTGGACAAAATTGAGAAATGAAGAAATATCATACTTTGATGTTTGATCCCAAATCCATGGGAGTGGATTGACGGAGGCTTCTTGATATAATTTGGAGCTTTTAAAGGATTCTAGAGAGATTATAGCATTTGAAGGATGATCTCTAATGTCATTTAGGGAAGAGGATATGGGATATTGGGTGGGTTTATATTAGAAATAGTGTATAATTTATTATTATGTAGGTTTTGGACACCACACATTAAACCAATGAAAAACATAAACCAAGCCATGTTTCCCCACTGTTTTCTCTAAAGGGAAGTTGAAAAATTATTTTATAAGGACGATGGAATTTTTTATTAAAATATATTTCTTCCTTATGTAAAGGTGAATCACACCCTCAATGAGATCATTTTAAAAAGATAAAATGTTTTAAAAGTCCTAGAGGGACCACTAATGCTTTGTAAAATTAATCAAAAAAACGTAAAATCAAATTATTTCAATGGTAATACTTATATTTTCCAGTCATACCATTTATAGTAATTTATTACATCACAAGGGGGTCATTTTCATGCCATAAAAAACATTATATATTTAAACAATATTTAATTTTTACCCAAAAATTAGGCACTCAGAAAATTATGAAATATCAACCATTGTATATTTTCACCACCCGAATTACAAAAATAATATTCATATTATCAATGAATTTTTCTTAATATGTTATTTTTACATTTAAAAAATGAAATTTATAAAAAAAATCTTTGGTTTTTACCAAAAATGCTATGAAACCATAATCAAAATTATAGTTGTATTCATAAAAAACATATATAATTTAGTGGTAATAATTTTTTATTAAAATATCATTAAATTTAATAAGTTAATGAGATGGAAATAGGTCCCTTGTCATTGCAAAACAAGTTAGGTTTGTAATCATACCACTAAATTTGTAATTGAATGTAAAATATAATAACAACATAATAAAATTGGGAAAAAATGAGAAATGAATAAATCCCTTATAGAGTTTCACCAAGGTAATGTGTGTATATGAAAGGCATTAATGAAAGAGAAAGAGGTATTAAATCAATAAAAAATTAAGGAGGGATGTATGGGGGAGGTTATACCACACCATTTGTAATTTAAAGTTAATGTGTATAAATTTTTTTTAAATAAATGAGAAAGGAAGAAATTCCTTAATGGGAAGTGTGATTCAAAGGTCATGGGAGAAGCTTGAGAGAGGCATATTTTGAGATTGGCGAGTTTTGGGGAGATTATAAAGAGATTAGGTAAGAGTTTGGTCTATCTCCAAAGGATTTTAGTGAAGATTATGTTAGAGCATGGTTGGGTTTATATATGAAAATAGAGGGAAATCATTATTATTTAGGTTTTGGACACCACAAGAAAAACTAATCAAAACCACAAAACCACCCATTGTTTTTTCCATGGGGTTTTCCAAATGGGAGTGGAAAACATTATTTTATAATAAAAATTGACTAATTTCATAAAATATTTTGCATGCATATGTGGAGGTGAGTCACATCCTTAAGGAAATCATTTTAAAAAGATAAAATCTATTATAAGTTTTAAGGGTCTAGTAATGATTTTTAAAATAAATTAATCAAAATAAAAAAACAGTATTTTAATGGGAATACATATATTGGTCTGGCTTATAATTTATAGTTTTAATTAATATTCAATTTTGTCATTATGATGTCATAAAAAAAATTATATATTAAAATAATATTTATTTTATACCCAAAAAATCGACTGTCTCAGAAAATTATGAAAAATTAACTATTGGATAATATCAATGTCCATATTTTAAAACTATTATTCATTTTAGGTAAATATTTTTCTTAATATTTGAATTTTTACTTTTATAATAATATCAAACATTTATAAAAAAATCATTGGTTTTGAAAAAAATTCTTTCAAACCTTAATAGAAATTAGATTTGTATTCATAATAATTATACATAATTTATTCATAATAATAATTTGTTAAAACAATTTTTTATTAAAAAAAACCGTTAATTCATCAAAATACATTTATCAATCAAATATTAACTAAAAATACTATTTTTTCTTTAAATAAACTATTTAAATGTAATAATGAATGTATATTATTTATTCTATACAAATAATAATGTACATAACATTGGTGAAAGGGTATTTTTACAAAACCCCTTATAAAACCTACTTAAAACAAAAGTGTAAGTTGTGAGATTGTGACAGGATTGTTGGGAGGATCAGATAACATCCCTAGGGTGGTAATCCCTATTAACTTCCACCTCCCCCGTTGGCGGTTCTTCTAATGATTAACATATCGATGTTCGGATTGAGCTTAGTCAAGAGATATTCCTAGTAACACCAACTCCTTTCTTAGCTCCAACAAATGTGATTCTTAGGGAGAAATTCTCCTCAATGGTGCCATCATTTCATTTGTTTGAGTAAATTGGATTAGTTGAAGGCCTATATTGATACTTATCATGTGATCACTATTTAATGACTATATTAGAAATGGTGATAATTCTTAATAGTATTTTGAAATCCAAAATAAAAAAATCATATATGTACATAAGTTATATACACATATTTCATAATATGAAATTTAATTAGGCCATGGGGAATTTTCAATAATAAAATCTTGGGTCATTACAGTTCATTTATTTTTATTTCATGAAAATATATTTATTGTATTATAAATTTTATATTATTTATAAAATATATATTTATCTTTATCTAAATAAATATATACGTTGAAAAAATTCCATGTACATTCTATATGATAAATTTTACATTTTAATACAACAATCATTAGTATTTTTTCAAAATAATATTTAATATTGTTGAAAATTATATTTTAATAAAGAATTATATTATAGTAATTTTTTATAGAAAATCATTTCTCAACATTAATTATTTATAAACGTATATCATAACTATTATATATAATATACGTGATAATTTATTTTATTTTAAATTTAATCATTTGATAATATTCAATTTATTTTATGATAAAAATTCTTAACTGTTAAAATTCAGTTCTTTGGGAAATTAACCATTTTAACATTAAATTATTTTAATTACAAGATATTAATTATATAAATTATAACTATTAAATTTTTAAATTCAAAAAATTAAATTCATCATTTTATTAGTCTATTACCAGGAAAATAAATAAAACTGGAATGAAAAATTTCATTGCAAAATGTAATATAAAAATCAAAAAAATATTTGTTATCTTATTAAACCTTCTTTTACCATTTATAGTGACACACCTTTTGTAATGGATTATCCTACTAATAATTATAGGAAAATACAATGAAAAAAAAAAGAAATTATTTTAAAATTATTATTTAAACAAAAAATCAAAAAATCATATTCCAATAGAAATAAACATATTATTTATCCCTAA
Organism: Viscum album; assembly: GCA_963277665.1. Taxonomy (NCBI): domain Eukaryota; kingdom Viridiplantae; phylum Streptophyta; class Magnoliopsida; order Santalales; family Viscaceae; genus Viscum; species Viscum album. The sequence continues at coordinate 2,082,500,852 of OY728150.1, forward strand.
AAATTAGTATCTTCAAAATTATCATATAATAATATCAAATATATTGGAAGAATATTGTAATAATTTCCCCAAATTACCACAATTACCAATATGTCAAATCAAATTGTAGTTCCAGATGATATATTTACTACTAAACAAATATAATATGCCTATGTTAAACATTGTAAAAATTATCCATAATTATATCAATATCCCAACACATATCTTCCAAACGGGTTATCTATATCTCAATCCTGTGTTCTTTAAATGGAACATAAAAATTATTAAATAATGTCATTAATCAATAGAAAAAACAATCACATATAAACATAAAGTGTGATATATTCCTATGAACATGGGATCATAATTAAAATCATTAAACAGCATCAGTGAAAATAATAATTCATTAACAACTTTTGATAACTTACTGACATATATGGTAATCTAACCATACCTCATCTGAAAATTTAGATATAATAGTCAAAAATCAATGATCTATTGCTAAAAAAATAATCATTAGGATGTTTCATTGGATAAAAATATAGTTAACCGAACATCAATTTAGATTATTATAATTTCATTAACCAATATTGTTTCCCATATGTTCTTATGATCATTTAGTATTAGTTTTTTGGAGAATTTGGAGAAGTTCTGTCTTAATAAAACTTGTATGATTCTCATCCACTAAACATTTTTCATTTTCATAAAAGAATACTTATTTTACCATTTATATTTTGCAACACCCACTATTTTATCCATACATTATATCTTTTTTGGTATATCATCCACTATAGAACAACTCAATGCCCTGATAAATTTGAATACCATAACAAAGAGAAAAAATTCATAGTAACCAAAAACATATTTAGTAACAATATAATATCATAATTTTTCATTGGATGAGAAAATGGGTATGTGACCATAGTAATTGAACATTTTAATAGAATAAGGATATCAAAACAAAAAAATAGTGATCACAAGACATGAGTCATTGAATAAGGATTTTGAAAAACCAATGTCACAATTAATAGTAGGATGGAAACACGAGTCAATAATCATGATCTAAGGAATCATAATGAATGGGTAGATATTTGAAATAAGAGTGAAAAATACATAAGATTAGAAAAAACAATTTCATTTAAAGGGAACATTAGAATAGATTTTGTCACATAGTGGATCAGGAAACACTACTATGTTTATATGAAATAATGGATATTTTGGTAATAACTACTCATCACATAGAATTTAGAATAAAAAAATTATTCCCATTATGAATATTTTCTGATAAAATTTAGTTTCCCATTGAATTGGAGGGTTCGATGTTACATTTTACTTTCCTTATTTGATATGATGTAAATGTTATAATTTTTTTATATCCGTTAATTATAAGTTATTTAAGGAATATTTAGAAATTCATTCATATAAAATGATAACATTATATGTTATTTTTGTTTTCCAATACATTATGTTTATTTTGAAATTCTTATTTTAAGTATTTTTTTATTAATAAACATAAAATATCATGTTATGATATGATTTAATTTATTAAAAAGTAATATTACATTTATTCTAATTTTATTCCATTAATAGTGATACTTGAATAAATGATTATTATTTAATTAAATAAAATTTCATTGATTCATTTTTAACTTTGAATTACCCATAAATGTAATTATTTATTTATAAAAATTATCAAAAATAGAGGAATTTTGATGAAAATTTTACAATCTAAAATTCTATAATTTTAATTATTAATCATTTCATGAATATAGACCAATGGTTTATGTAGTTGTTTGAAATTATTTGAAATATAAAATGGAGATCATTTAAGAATTTTTTATATAATATTATATATTATTTTTAAAATTTATGAATTAATGATATGTTGTGACACATTCTTAATTGATATTTTATATATAAGGAATTAATAACACGATATTTAAATATATAGGTAATGTGATATGATAAATATAATTATTGTATAATGCAAGCTCAAAAATGTAAAAAATGATAAATAATTTTATAAGGGTAAAACAACATTTTACATGTTAATTGTTGTTTTTTACAAGATTAATAATTATTTCTAAATTTTAGAATTCGATTTAAATTTTATACATGAATTATTTATTCCATGAGTTAATTATTTATTTATAACGAATAAAAAATATCTGGAAATTAACTGATTATTTTAAATTATGATAATCATGTATAATAAGATTTAGTATTGTGAAATAATTGTTGTATGACTATTATTAGAGTAATGAAATCAAAAAATACATGTATATTGAAATTCCAATTGAACATACACAAAAATGTTTTACAGTGTGAATTTTTTATTATTATGTGTTTTTTATTCAAACATATTTTAGTGTTTTAATTATTAATATAAAAAATCATAATGTCATTAATAAATTGTTCTGTTTTTTGAGGTGGGATATTAATATAAAATTTCATGTTTTCTGAAATGAAAATTTTTAATGTCACTATTGATTTATTTGGTAACATTTTTTATGATATTATGTGGTAAATGTGAATGATGATTCAATATTGTAGATGATATGCTAAAATATTGTAGATTAGTTTACAATGTTTTGATTTTGATGATTGTACTAGATAAATACATTTTTCTTATATAATACAAATAATATAATAAAGTTTTAGATATGATTGAAATTAATTAAAATGGATGACTATGGTATGTCTGAAATTTCATTATAAATTCATACATTATTTCAAGTAGTATTGAATTTTTATAATAAATTTAATTATTATAATTATTTTTCATATATATTTTATCAAATAATTACCCCCTTTATGAATTAAAACTGAAAACGATATTTATGGGTGATGAATACTTATATGATTTTAATAAAAATGTATTTATATCATTATATGATGTGATGTTCATGTGATGATTAATTATATAAGATTTAACTGTGTCATGTTTTATGAAACAATAGAAATATTACTGATGAAGATAGAAAATAACCTAAATGAGTTTTATTAATCGTTGATTTATGAAACGTTTTTCATGTATTTATTTTATTTTTCATCATATATGATTATGTGAATATTAACAATAATTTTTAGTGGAAGGATGGATGTATTATAAGTGTTTAAAATCATCATTACAATAATATTGGTGTATATAGAAATTTTTTAATTTCAGTTAGAGGATGAGAGTAACAATTTTTAGCCATTATTACAGTTTGAAGTTAGGATAAATGATCAATCATTATTGAATTTATATGGTATATCATATATATGAATGTCATGTGGTTTTTTTCATAGTATTAACCAGGTATTTTTTTATTTATTTGGATTTTATTGGTGTCATAGGCTTGCAATGATTCTCATAACAATATATAAATACAAAAATATGTCCACATGGATCTAAATTCCATGTTAAAAAAGTTCTTATATTTAAATTTTGTCAAAAAATTATTAATATTATTTAATGAATTATTATGAAATAATATTTTATTTTTAAATGGATTTTATTTATAAACCCTTAATATTTAATGCTATGTGACGGACTAAATTTTGTTAATTTTTCAAATAAAAACATATAATGCAGAATGGATTTATTAGAAAAATATTAGATCTAGTTTTGTTTGTGGTGGTTATCATACATTAATATGATTTATTTTACATAATTCTGAGGTTCGTATTCTGAGGTATTTCCTTTAGTTATGTGAGTTTCAATTTTTTCCTTTCTTATTATTTTTTACTGTAGTAGATCAACACTTCTATATAGATTGTGGGTTGTGTGATTGATATATTTTATTTTTATATCCCCATTATTCTTATGATTTGATATTAATTAATTTTTTCTTATTTGATTCTCAGGGATATGATTTGTTTGATTTGTTTTTTAAGTGAACACATGGGCTTCCCCATATAATAAATTTATAGTCTAACTTTTTAGGGTTTATGTTTCTTTCAATAGAAAATATAAAAATTGATATGTATTTTATGTAATGAAATATAATTTCACAGAATATTATGTTTTATTTTAATGAATGTAAATTATTTGGTGGTATGTTATATGGATAAAGACATAATTCTTGTTGATACTTCAACATAGAGTATACTTTGTTTATAAAATTATATTTTTTGGAAAAAATATACACAATCAATTATATAATAAATGTTATGAACATATAATTTCCATATTTTTGAATAATCAACATATATTACAATTTTCATTAAAATTAATCATATATATTGGATTCATTTAATATATTCCCACTTGTATCAACCAATTATATATATATTACCCTTACATACCATTTTTTCCATATAAGGTACCATTAAGTAATGTTGTGAAAAATTCCATTTCCAAATTTTCAAAAAGAATAACCATTAAAAATTTTCAAAATACAATCCTGATTTTTAAGATTTATTTATTGATTTTTAATAGTCATTTATTCATATATAAAATTATCAATAAAACAAATCTGTGAAATTAGAATGTTTTGGAATGTCAATGTTTTATTTAAATGAGAAAAATGAATGATTAATTATGTAATCATTAACATGTAGGAGTTTTATATATAATACCAGTAGTTTTCTCTATAATTTATAAAGGCATTTCCTTAATTCAACAAAATAAATTTTTTATTCATATAATTCATTAAACTATTCATTATGGTCATTCATTTTGTGTAGATGTTATATATTTATATGTGGGTTTTATCAAATTTTATGAATTATAGGGATATTATCAAAATTTTATTAAATATTAAATGTTTTTTTACATATTGTAGTATCACTATAATTCAAATGTTCCTAAATAATGATATCTAGATACAGAATGATAATTTATGTCTCCCTTGATAGGTACACAATGTGATTTAGGTGATTTTAAATATTACTATATGAATACAATCACCATTACAGCTAAACCAAAAATTAAGAAATTTATACATATATTAAAATAGCGAAATTTCACATGCGATTTTTAATGTGATTAATATATATAAATTTTCATTCTATATTAATGGAGACTATTCCATTTAAAATAATTTTACTTATATCTCTTGAAATATTGGATTCATTTTATATAAAATTTGTGGGTCCTTGTTGTCTTTGTAATATGTATGGCCTACAAGATCATCAGATCTATTTCATCTCAATTGTGGATTAATTTTTAAATCTACCATGATTAACTCTAATTATTAATTGGTTGGTGGCTTATTAAGTGATTTAATTTGGTTCTAAATGAATACTTATTGTGAAATAATTTGAAATAGTTTGTTGAAATATTCTTTTTATCAAATATTGATCAATTACATTTCCCAAATGATGAATTTATCAAATTAAATAATATATTTTGTTTATAATTATTTAATCTATATCATAAAATATCGATTACAATACCAATTTAATATAATATTAAATACAAGTATTTATACTAATTATAAATTATTTTTATCCTTTTTTGTCCAATTATCATTCCTATCATTAATTATTATCCATTTATGGAATGCGAGAGTGGAATTTCAATCATTGAATTAAATATAAAATATCCAATTAGAAATAATAAAATATATTATCTTATATAATTTCCAATATTATCTTTTATATATCTCACATATACTCCATGGATACCTCAATATCAATATAATTTCATACAATTTTATCTGGGTCATTATGTTTGATTGGTCAGGTGAAATGGTTATTATTGACAAAATATTATTCTATTTAATAATCCTAATAATTTTTATTATTATTCTATTATTTAGATTTAGATAATGTTCTGAATCAATTTAATCATCCAATTAATTATATTCATTGTTTATATTTATCATGACCTTATTGTAATATCCCATTTCAATTTTTGTTTTATTTCATAATTATATGAATATTATGATTATGTCATATTGTTTCGAGGATTCTGAGATAAATTTATACAATAATAAATAACATAATCCAAAATTATATTTACTATAATTTAGGAATAAAAGATCAAGGTGAAATCTATAATGTTTTTGTAGAATATGGTGAAATGAACAGTTTATTCATCATTCATCAGCATACATTCATTATAGAATTTTTTTATAGAACAATGTCTTTAATGACAAGTTCATGATAATTTTTAAAAGAATATATGTAAATTTCTAGTGATTAATTTGAAGAATAGGATAAAAAATTGGAATCCGTAATGTAAACATTAATGAAATTTGTAATGAATTATGTATTATGGGATTAATTACTCGTTATGTTTTCTTATCTTGTGATATATATGGTGACTATTTGTTTAGTGTAGTATGTATGGAATTTAAATTACCATATATAAAATCAATCTATATATGTTGAAATTATTTTATTTAGGTGATATACGATCTTATTCATGATTCCCTAGGGATTTTTATATATTCCATTATTAACTATAAGATTCTTAAATAATGTAATTCTTCTAGTCTTGTATGAATTAAAACATTATAAATATTATATCAATTTTATTGTAATTGAATAACTAACTAATAAAAATCATTGACCATATGTTATAATAAGATGATAATTATGGTATGAAAACATATAAATTGTATATGAACTTTTTATATGAAAATTAGACACAAAATCATTAATCACAAGTCATGATTAATGAATTAAAGATTTAGAATGAATTAGTAACGTAGTTATAAGTTTTTCAAAATGTGAATAAATAATCATAAATCATGAAAAAATTACATAGGAATACAAAATTGGTTTAGGTGTTTTAAAAATAAATAATATTAGGAAATAATTTATATATTCAACGATCAAGACTATATACCATTTAAAATAGTGGATTGGATTTCACTACATGTTAACGATAATATTTTTAATATGAAATCAATAACTATATACTTTTTTGGATAATGAATCATGAATCATTACTTATAAATTTAACAGGTGATAAATAATTCCATGACCTGACCTAATAGGTATAGCCAGACTAAGGAATGGTGTGATGTGACAACCATAAAACAAATTCAAATAATATAGTGGCCCGAGAAAACCACTGAGAATGAATATTAGATATAAGATTCCATATCCAAATATTAAATTATCATACACAATAATATCCATGAAAAATTGAATATGAATAACAAAAAAAGTAACATATATTATAAAATAATGCCTGAAATGGCCTCTAGGGAATACACCAGAGTGCATGTAAAACCAATTTATAATAGGGGAATACATTCACTACAAGAATATATGTCAAACTAGAAAATAATTGAAAAATGGAAACTGTGTTAGTTTGACTCTTTATATTTCTGTTTGACCATTGTATGTGGTCAGTGGACCAATATAACATAACGTTATACTAATTAATTTATCAATCTATATTTCTTCATACAACATGATACATCTTAGGGAATCCTATATAGGTTTGAGTTTATAAATTATTTTTTGTAATCCTTTAAACGGAAAAAATTGAGAAATATATATATATTATAGATGTAAGTTTAACACAAAAGTAGAGTAAACCAAAATAAAAAATAACTATATATTCTCATAATAACCCCATAAGAGATATAAAAGTGATCACAATCTCCTTGTAAAAATCCAAGATGAGGACTCATCAAACATAATCACAGTCCATCTACAATGACAAACATCTCACATGAATTTCATAGAAATTGTAATGGATGAAATACAACTCAAAATAATTTAATAGACCTAGGGTTTACAATCTAAAATAATGGAACCATAAATATATGTGATATGGGAAAAATCACTACATAGAGGACATATTCAATAGTAATTGTAGGGGATCCACTCAGTAGACCACAGACACATCACATGGTGTGACTAGGGGGTACCACTTAGTATAATTGGTTTGGATATGGTTGGTACCAATCAATAGGTAGAGGACTCGCTCCATAGTGCTTCATGGGTGGGGGGACCACTCAATTCATCGAAAAGAATAAGGGTGATGTTTGACCTAGTAAAAGAATTTCTTTTCACCCTAAACAATTCTATGATGATCTTTGGTAATCACATCTAATGATAATGCATCTATTGAAGATGATTAATTCACAAAACACCTCACATATTTTCTCTAATTTGTTTTTGAATACAGCCACAATGTTTTTCAAATAAAAAACACAGGATAAGATACTTGGAAGATAAAATAAAGGTCTATAAAAAGATGTAACCCAATCAGAGACTACCTAGAAATTAACATGACCTTTACCATAGGTCAAATGACACGTGACTTGGGAAAGACCCCTAACTATTTCTATTCCTGAAATTTTAGGGATGGATGTGTACTGCTGAATGGTTTGTAGTAGTAGTACACAATATGTCACTACTGCTCGGTGCATACACATGTGGTCTTGTCCATGCCTGTGTACCTCTTCCCATACTAGTGAACATAAGGTTGTGTCTATTTACCCTGTAATGTATGAGTATTGTGATATGCCTATGTAATCCTCCTTATTTCCCTATGCCTAACCATTTTATTTCATGTACCATCAATGTACATTCTAGTATACAAACAAAGTGTTACGTAGTATTTTTTGGGGTTCAAATGGAATGTTATCCTTATTATCCCTCAATCACATTCCACTATTTCTATAAGGATTACAATCTATATGTTATGTATTAGTCACTATTCTGTATAGTTTTTCATAGAAACCACCAATTATCTATTTGATTAACTACCCCATGACGTCTTCCACATCCTCTTTGATTCATGTTAGGGGTTTTGGATCAAGGTTAGTTCATTCCAAAATAATTAAAGGTGGAAATGTTACATCTAACCATATTGTACATGACAACATCTATTTCACCATGCCATATTAATAAACGCTCCAAATACAAGATCAATATAGGCATTGACCATAACATATAATTTGTATTGTTCCATTTAATACGTGTCATATTATGCATCACTCATGAATCCACAATAAATACTATGGTTTGATATTGTCAAGACCTTTTAGAAATGTCAAAATTTGATTCCATTGGAAAATAATGAAAAATTTAAAAATTATGGGGGATAAAGAATAAAAAAATATTAAATTTCACTCTATAAAAGTGATCTCATCCAATAGTCATATAATATTTAATAGGGTTATTTTAGGGGAATAATAATGAATATAATCTATAATAACAAATGGTTGGCATGGATAATGTGATGATTGATAAATAATAGTTCAATGTGATGAATATATTAATACCTTGGTTAATGAAAATATCAGGGCTTATCTAAACCAAATAACAAACACTATGTTGATTTATGATCAATTAATACTTAATATTTCATTCACCAGTGACATATATGGTCATCTATATTCACAACCTCTCAATAAAACCCATGTTGATTTCTATAAATTCTCCAATCCATTTTTCATTAAATTATATTACATATTTTTCTGATCCCATGTCCTTCTAGCGTTATACGGATAACCCTAGAAATTCATGTAATAGACTATTTATATAGTTTCAGATTAATAAAATTTAATAAATATTATTAAAATAACTTGTTAAATTTATAAAATGAAACCTCAAACAATTAATTCCCTCACAGTGTATAAAAATGAAAAATTATGGGATCCGCCTTGGGTAAACCATGTGTTTTTGAATAGACAACTATTAATACATATAGGTTATCTAGTTCGTAGAATAAGACATTGAAAGAATCTATACATGTAAAATTTGATGACAAGTATACTAATTATTAAAATAATTCATCACTAGTCCTTGATGATGACATATCTGCTCTGAATATAAAGGTGAAAACTTGTGATAGTTCTCTGGAAGATGAATAAAAATAATCCATTTCTGATAAAAAAACAAGAACCCTTACCTATAACAGAAAATTCAATATGTAGAAATTTTAAATGATGAACTATTTGGAATATTTGAAATATCCCCTAGACACTATAGTTAGAGACCTAGGTAGAGGAAAAATACAATATATTCTATAAAAAATATTATTGAAAATAAATCATTCATTTCAAAACATGAACTAAAGAACATTAATTATTAAATTAATTATGAATTTTGTGAAATGGAAATCAAACAAGAAATCAATTAATTCAATAGAAAAATGTTTTGGTAATATTTAGGTAGAAATAATTATATGCTAACCCTTATCACTAAATGGGAACTAATAAATATTATTGTAGAGTAAGGAATAACAATTAGATGAATGATAGATTTAATTCACATAGAAATATTAAATAAGTGGATATTGGATATGAAGAAGGATTTTATCTATCATACATATATAACTCTATTACAATTATCATTTTCAATGTAGCACCTTTTAATTTAAAACATAATCTAATGGATTATAAGAGTGATTTTTTAAATTGCAATGTAGTTTCTTTTTTTTTGGTTTTAGAACACCCTTGAAAACAAAATCAGCATTTTACCACTCATGTATTTAAATTATCAAATGTATTAAATTGTTTAAAAAGTAGTCTATATTTGTATTCATTTTTTCATCTCGTTAACGATTTAAAGTAGTCTTTGAAAAATGAATGTATGACTCAATTTTATTTATAAAAATAATTTCAATGGATGTTATATTATTCAAACTTTATTCTAATGATATAATTTTTTGTATCACCACGATAATAATTATATAATTACATTTCAAAAATTAAACTATATATATTTCAAATGAGTTTTATGGTTGTGTTAAAATAAAATATATTTTTCTAATTATTCATAATAAATATGGAAATATTTCAAAATAAATTAGTACAAAAACTTATATTAAAAATATTTTGATAAAAAATTAGAATGAATAGTTATAATACACTGAGTACAACATGTAACATGGATCATGTTAAACATAAAAACCAATTATTATAAAATAATTATAGTGTTATTATTTAAATCATTATACATCTCTCTCTTATTAAATAAAGTTATTTATTTTGTGTATGGCTCTATGAGAATTTTAATGAAAAACTTATAGAATAACTTTTAATTGCTCTGAAAATAAGTATAAAATACCACATGTGTAAAAAAATTTAATAATTAATTATAATAAAAGAAAATTTATTTATTTAGTTAGTTATTCATATATATATATATATATATAATTATGATAATTTATATAACAATACAATCTATAAAACATATCACCTTTTTGTAATATCTCGAGTTTCATGTTTTTGTAAAAATTGTAATTTTGTTAAACTATCTACTGTATAAGTTGAGTAAAAAGATACAAGATGAAATTATTTAGATGTTATATGGATGAAACAGAAATTATGATATTACTATTATCCACTTAATTTTTCCAAAAATTATAATAATACAAATTCCATAAATATCTCTTATAAAAATATATCTCATTTTAATAAGAAACATACTGATATAAGGCATTATATTTTGAAGGAACAATTATAAAAATGAGATATAACCCTATAATTTATTTTTATAAAAGATAATAATTTTTATATATTTATAAGATGATTTAATTATTTGATATTAAATAATACTAGGAATGAATAAGGATTAAAAAATTCTAATTTGTTTTTTATTTATATTTTCTTTTATGGAAAATTCCACAGTTGGGGATCATCCATTGGTCATCCACCATTATTGAACATATATTGGAGATCTACCATTTATGACCTACTATTGTTAATATAGTATTTATGTTCCACCATTACTGATCCACCACTCATGTTTTCATCCAATCCAATTTTTTCAATTAATTTTTTATTATATTTATTTATGTATCCTTTAACACATTATTCAACTACAGATTCCAAAATGAAAAAAATTCATCTCAAATATTATTTTTAGATATCATTATCTCAAAATTACATTTAATCTTCTATATCCTCTCTATATTAGTCTATAAACATCATTACATTCATCTTTCCTCCATTAAAATAAAATTGTGAAAATCTGAGAGGAATGGGCCTCAGCTTTATCTATTGAAGGATCATGTACCTCGATGAAAGAAAAAGGTAAATATTTTTGGTCTTATATAATTAAAAAAATGAACCAAATCTCAAATATAGATTAAATATTTCATAAATTATTATAGATGATCAATGGTATGTTTTGATTAGGTCACTATTGCTGAAAAAGATCCATAACCAATAATAGATCAAATGGTTTCCAATGATGACTAAACAATCTATAATAGTATGTTTCATCAGTTATATTAGTTTGTAAAAATATTTTTTTGGTGAAAATAAATATTTCATTAAAAAGTGATTAATAGATATAAGATTGTTTTCTTTTCTAAATAATGGTAATATTCTCCAATGTACCTCATAAAATAATATCTAATTATTTTTACGGATGCATTCCAAGAAACTATTCATTTTTATAATATGAGGATTACTGATTAACGATCAATTTAATACATTTATGAAAAAGAATTTTTAAAATATAATTTTATTATAAATGCACAAATTTGTTTAAATTTACATTCATATGATTTTCTGAATAAAGGGTACATTTCATAGTGAGGTATATGGATATCATTATAATTTCTTAAAAATGTGGAGATAATATAATTCTTGTAGTAAATGATAATTCATAATAGTGGGAATATAAAGTCATTATCTACATATAATTAAATGATCATAGCTTTTTTTCTTAAAATATATTGGAAGAAAATGGATTTTTTCCTTGAGATGATGGTTTTTTAGAAAGTTAATGAGGCTTCGTCATATATTAGATTAAATGAAAAAGGATAAAATAAAATTGGAATCCTTGATTGTAGATATGGGTGGCTAAAAATTATAATATAAATGACAATATAAAAAATTAAAAACCCATATATACATAGAAAAATGATTAATCCTAAAGAAGAGCTAGATGAATTTGATGTTTACTCCACTAATGAGGATGATGAGGATGAAGAAGTCAATAAGGAAAAAGAATAGTTAGTTGATATTTTATTAGAAGAATGAAGAGACCGTTATATATTAATAATCCCTTGCATTAGAAATATATATTCTTTTCCATTTCATTCTCATTTTCCAATTAAATTTATTATATGCTAATGTTAATGATTTCAAGAGAATGAGGTATTAGATGATGAATAGGTAAAGAGTTCATCTAAGAGATAAAGATATGTTCATGATTATTTTGATGGGTATTATGTGTCTAATAATGTTTGGATGAAGCTTTTGAGGGTGTGATGTCACAAAACAATAATTTTGTTTCAACATGAGGTATGTTTTGGGAGGATATTATACCTAGATATTCTCACTATATTTCTTTATCCAATGATCTATTCATATAGTTGAAAATTGGAAAAAATGTTGGGATTTAAAAAGAGGGATATTTGAAAAAATATATTCTATGATGCAAGCAAAGGATGTTGTCTCAAATAGATATGAGGAGATAGATCATGATAACTAGGTGAAATCCCAAGGATATTATTAGGTTTGGATAGACTATTCAGATTCAAAACCAGATGTTTCTGATGATGGTGATTATCATGGGAGTCCAAATAATCATAGTAGACATTCATAATCTATTTACTTAATGTATCATAAATGATCTATTTTTGAACAAATGAGGATGTCAATTTTTAATATTAACCCTATAGTGATCATAGTGATGAATCGTCGCACGCAAATTTTATCCCAACATACCGTAGAGAGGATTCCATATTGTCTACCTGATTATTCTATATCCTCTAGTTATGTATGTAGTGATGATATGGATTATTTTATGGTAACAATTATAGTATGTATCAGGGGGATTTTCATATCGAATTATCATTAAGAAACCCAATATAGTGAATCTGATACCATATGTATATTTGAGTTTCAAATCTACGATATAAAACAAAAATGTCCATGAAATTGAAATAACCGGATGATTAAATCATATTATTATAAAATGACATGAATGCGATCAAATACCTAATTTAGGAATTTAAAATGATATTTTTATTGAAATTAATCAAATTTTGAGATATTTAAGTCCATGACTACAATTAATGCTTAAACATACAAGGATTTATCCCAATATCTTATATTGTTGAATAAATTTTTTGATCTATTGATTAAGATGAGCTAATTGATATCATTTTTATAAATTCTATATCTTATCAAGAAGAACATCATCAAATGAGTTACCATGGAGTTCATATTTATAATCTGGTTAGGGAATTCTAAAATGACACTATGTTTGATAGTCACTATCATTAATGACAATTTTACTGCCATTAATATATTTAAACCATTATTGATCTCAGTTTACACACTAATATTATTTTCAAGAATATATTAATTCCTATTGTGATATTGTAATTCAAGGGGTATTTGAATCAGTTCATGTTTTATCCAGTTTTCCCAAGATCACCATAGAGAAGAAGAAGGATTTATTCAAGGAAATTGAGCATGGTGGAAAATAATTATTCAATTTGTTGACATGATGAAACCATTTATATAGTCCTATAGAACTGTAGTAGTTCCACCTCAAAACATACCCATTAGTTCATTAACATACAATTTTTTTTAAATGACACATAACCCAATGATTCAACAATTATGTATGAATCTACTTTAAGAAATTAAGAATCTATTTCATGTATTTCACAAAGAGCCTCATCCCTCTACTTATACACACACTACCTCCACTTCTCTAACTCATATTGTTATAAAATTTTTGAAACTAGTGGATTCTAAAACTCACTAAGATGATAGTGGTTTAGACTCTTATTATTCATTGATAGGTATTATATTTTTCTTAATTTATTACTATATATGATATAATCATTTTTATTTTATATATACTAATAAATATTTTTTTAATAATTATATATTTAAGTTAAATTTAAATTATTTGTTCAACATTTTGATAGACCCAAAAAAGTTGAATATTTTAATAGATTTTTATTTGGTTTTTATCATGAAAATTACCACATTCACAATTTATCATATTATGAACAATTTTTCTAAAATTCATCATTATATATATTTGACTCTATTTTTATATTCATGTTTACAATTTCAATGATTTGTGATTATAAATATGGATAAACTATATAATATCATTATTTTAATGATCTTATATAAATTCATCATAATTTATATCCATATCTTTGTTTTATGATATTCAATCATTTTTAGTAACTATTTGAAAAACAAGATAACATGTTAATATACCATTAGCTTAATAGATGTACCAATAGTCAAGAAGATATTCCTCTGGCTATGATAATATATCATTATTTTAACCCCATCTATTATTGAAAATATTTCATATATTGATATACCACTCAACGATCAATTTATAATCTGATCTACCATTGATGTGATATACCAATAAATCTATCAAAAACCTTAGAGAGACAATATTATATATATCTACAATAATTTGGATCCTTCATCAGCACATCTATGGTGAGAATTGATCTTATATTTTACTATAATGCCACTGATTCATGATTCCATTTATTGATTCTATATTCTATATATGGTACCACCAATAATAAATACCACCAGAAACAAGACAGCTTTATTAAGTATATACTGTAAGAATCCATCATCCATTAAAATAAATCCCAAAAGAATTTCATAAATGAAAAATAGAATAATTTAGAAATTTACCTCCTTAAATTGATAATTTAAAGAATTTTATTTTGTCATCTTCACAAGGATTTATTAATTATTATTGTTGAACTAAACCATGAATTCATTAAAGGAATATTCATAAAACTATTAATTTTTTTCTCAGTGTGACAATTCAATAAAAATATACATAGAACGACAACTATATAAATTATATAAAATAACCTTGTGTGTGTGAGGATCTGATTTTTTCCAATAGTATTGACACATGCACAATGAAAATATATTTTCACATGCAAAATAAGGAGAAAAAATTATTAATTTTTGGAGAAGGATTCATGTTACAACAGAGTAAATGATACAATATGCTTCCACTAAATTGTAATTTTTAATATCCATCGAATAGATTTGGATATAATAATATAAGAATTAATCGGTTTCTATATTGAAAAACTTCATTTTTCTAAAAAGGATATTTTTTTGACATTTGATTGTGATCATGTTTCTAATAATTTTTTCGACATTTTTAATATATATATTTTACCAAATAAACATTTTATATTAAATTGTGTTGTCAAAAAATATATTTAAAGAATATTTTGAATTTTTATGAAACGTTTCTTGCTTTTTCAAATAGTGAAAAATGTTATATTAAAATTGAAATCCATTATTTATCATTATAATCTATTATGTTAAATAATAATATTTATTATTTTTAAATTATAATTAAATTTTTCTTATATCATCTGATCTAATTTCTATTAGTGGAATAAACATCACATTGAATTTGGATTTATAAACATTGTGAACATTTGAACGATTATTCTTTAATAACATGTTTTCTCAATTTTTAGTCAAGATTAGTTATAAATAAATATTTGGGAATTTTTTTGTTTTGAATTAAGAAAAATGGGTTCTTATTTGGAATAATAATTTCCATTTTATATAAATATTTCCTTTTTTATTTGGGGTAATTATGAATTGTAACTTTAGTAATATGTTATTAACATGGTTAAAGGTAAATCAGTCAATTAATGCAAAAGAAATATTATAAAATGTTCTTAAAACATGACATAATTTTATTAGATGTGTTTTTTAACAAAAATAATAATTTGGAATAAATAATAACCTTAGGAAGCCAATTGGGTCAGATTATGGAATTTACAATATTAAATTCAATAAAAATTCAATAATTCATATTTTTTTAGTTAATGGAATATTAATGATATTGTGTAAAGTATAGTACATATTTGACTATTAATTTTATTTTTAAATAGAAAACTATATCTTTATCCTGATACTTTATTTGTAATTTTTGGAGTTGATATAATAAAATAAAGGATTTCATAATCATGGTGCAGTAATTGTTAAATAAAATTATATATTACATAAATGATTTTATAAATACAAAAATAAATGTTATTTTAGAATATTATTGTAATACAATAATTATATTGATTAATTTTTTTATTGATATTCTATATGTATTGGATCAAATTTTCTAATTTTTATCAATTTTTTATAATTTCTTCTAATGAATAGTTAAAAAAATACAATACAAATTTTTTTAAAAAAATTATTATATTATATAAAATTTATAAAAAATATCAATTTCCTAAAAAAACTAGTATTTTTCTCATTATTTAATGAATGACTAATTTATTGGTTGTTTTTATTTTATTTCTAATATATTAACCATCAAATTGAAAATTATATAATATCACTATAAGAATGAAAAAGTCTAAATAATTATTAAAACAAAAAGACATTTATTTTTAAAATAGACAAAAAAGTCTCTAATTTTTATTGATGAATTGATATTTACCCATCCTCATCATTAAAGGAAATAAATCACATCAGACTGATTTGGAAAAGACTATTTTGTTATATTATTTAAATATTTTGAAGAATATTTGGAGTACCCCTCAAATCTCATATAGAGAGTATCAAATATTTCACAATTAAATAAATATAAATAGAGTTTTTTAATTACTATATCATACCATCACCATTCATATAATACCATACAACAATATATAGGGTTTTTTAAAAAATAAATCCTTTCTTTGAGAACATTTGGTGTTAATCGAAGGCGATATTTTGATAAAGAATTATTAATATTAATTAAGTTTTTATGTTTTATTTTTTCATCAAATGCATCAAATATTATTTAAAAATGATGAAATAATAATTATTTTATCCCAAATAATATTATATTTTATTATGTTAATATGATCACCAGAATTCATTTCCACATTATCAAATGCGAATGGAATTCATCAACGTTATGTATGGTGGACTACCCCCTTGTGAAGTGATTAAATTTATTTTCCATAAATATCTATCAAGACTCAATATAATTATGGAATTTATGTTTATATATTATTTTAATAAATTAATTATAATTTTAAAAAAATAACATTGAAACTATTATCATTCCAAGCACAAATAATTGATTATGTCATTCGTGCGTACATGTGAACTATCATAACCATTAAGTAATGTGGTTCTTTTATCATCATCATATCACATGGATGATATGTATAAGAATATATTTTTTATATGATATTATTTATATTACTATAATTCTATAATTATAAAATAATACTCACCTTCATTCCATTTTAATTCATTTAATAATTGAAATATTACTCATGCATATATACAGCTTACCATATTCATGATTATAATGGTGTTCAGTTTTCAAAACCATATTTAATAGTTTAATGTTAATGTATAATTTATTAATAAAAATTATAGTCATATCATGAATATTATTCTAGATATTATAGTATTATAAACAGTTTTACTAATGATGTCATACCATATTCATTTTTGACCCAATTACCAAATATCATCATAATGTCTAACATTAACTTAAATAATTATTTAATTATTATAACATGATAATAAGTGATATAAAATAATAATATATTTTTAAGAAGGCCATTTAAATTTTTTTATATTTATCCTTCTTTTACTAACGGTGATAATGATTTCATGAGGTGATTCAGATGTAGGATAGGAGAATTTCATTCAAAAATAACTTTTAATGTCACTATTTGAAATATTTTTACTAAATATAAAAGGAATGTTTGTTTACATATATATCACAATTTTTTTAAATCATTATTTTTTTATTAATATATTATTTTTCATTTAAAATTTTTATATTTTATTTTCAAATATTGTGATTCCAATAAAGATCTCACAACATTATATGAAGAGAATATGATCTCATAGTGGAAAAGTATTTTCCCTCTTTATGTATAATATATGAGTTATGATTATTCTATAGTTCATGGGATTTTTTATGTGTGTCATTGTTTCTATTATAAATGAAATGTTTGTTATCCCATTATATCTCTCTAAATAATTTGTTAATGATACATGGATAATCTATAGGTATTGTATTATGTTGTTAATGAAATACAGTACTATAGATATTGGAAATGTATCTTTGAGGGTTACTATATATTTAAATATGACAGAAATGGACAATTTTATAGTTATATTTAATTTATGCCCCAATATACATTTTTAAAGTTTTCTATATATTTTTTAAAAGAATAATATGATTTCGTGGTGTTATCTAAGAAATCATTATTGTGGGTCAAAATTATAACGTTGTGAAATTATTTAAAATGATTGATGTTTTAAAATACTATTGGTTTAATTATTTATATTCATTCACCTTAATGGAAGTTCAATGATCAAAAAATGATTTAAAAATTTCTTAGAAGGTATATTGATAGGTATAATTAATTTGGAAGTTAAGACGAATGTGATGAATATTTTTCATGAAAAATTATTATTTTTTCATTTAAATGTAAACTATTTTGTAATATATTGAACTATTTTTTTCCATTAAAACTAATATAAATGGTGGATGTTATGAATGAATGACTACTTACATATCTATAATGTAGAACCTAAAAATATTTCTAATATGAAATAAATTGAAAACATTACTAAAAATCCGTACTTTTTAATGATAATTTTTTGTTCCTTACGGTTGGAAATAATGTAACATTATATATCATTAGGGGTACGATATTATTAATAAAACATCAATATATTATATTTACATTATGAAAATATTGAAATGATATAAAATTTTAATGCAAAAATATTTCTCCGCATATGATATATCTTTTCAAAATAGGTTTTTCTAGAAGATTCATGGTTGCTATTATTGGATGACATTGAGTTGAAAATGAAATTATGAGATACCTTCCTGAAATGGTCAGAATTGAAACTGAATATATTGTTATTGTGATATCTGAATTGTCACTCTAAATAAATGGTGTTGGCATCCATGCACGAGATAACCTTGATGAGACAAAACGGATTATTTTATATATTGATCATTTTATAATGAAACCTCATAAATATATTAGGGAATCCTGTTACCAATATGTAACAGGTTGGTGTATTAATTTTTTATTAATTATTTTCATTTTCATTGGGTGTTCAGAAAATCCAATGGTTCTCTTTTCTGTATCCCATTTTGATGGTGTAACCGACTAGTGGTGGAAAATCGATAATAATATCCATAAATGTAGGGATATTGATTATTTTTAATGATATTAATTCAAAAATATTCTACATTAAAAATATTTTATTCAATTTATTTTTATTAGGATAGAAGCAAAATTCTCGGAATTGAGGTAAGAAGAGTATTCCATTGGTGTATATGAAGAAAAATTTCAATAACTGATAAGATACACTAAAAATTTCCTTTGAAAAATGGATGTTTAATTCAATCATTACAACTCAAAATTAATTCCAAAATATCAATAGTTATAAGATTCTCATAAATTCATAAGTTATTAAAAATTTATTGATGTGTAGAGAATATTGAGATTTATTTTTCTGGTAATCATGTTTTTCATGAATACCTGTTGACAAAGAGGTTGAGATTTCATAAAATATGGAATAATTCATCAATGAAATACAATGGTAAAAAATATTTTTATTTTTTATGATAATTGAGTTAAAAAAATACGTAATTCCTTCTAAATTATTGAATATTATTCCAATTTGGTAACATATGTATTATGGATCGTCGCTATAATGACAAAAATCCGTGTGGTGGTAAAACAAATTCTGATATACAATACATATAATTTATTAAATTTAATGATATCATTAGTTATACAATATAGCGTCCAAAGATGAACTCAAATGGTTAGATGAATCTAGAGTATATTTTATTTACTAAAATTCTTTTCAACTACTCCCGTAGATGTTCTTCCATCAAATGAAGTGGTATCTGGTAAAGATATTGATCACATATAATTCTAAATGTTTTTTTCTATTATGTTTATACTCATAATTTTAGTATAATGAAATATTTATTTAAAATTTAAATTCCACCACATCAAATGAATCAATTACATATAGTGAAAATATATGTGGTAAATATTAATGGAAAATGAATTTATAAGAACATTCATTCCATTGTTAGTGGAAATGATTAACCAAACAACTTGTTTTTTAATCTATTATAATTTTATGTTATCATGGGTGTGAATTGAATTAATAGTTACCATGCTATGCATGAATGTATTTATCATGAAATTATTTTAGAAAGAGTTTCGGTTTGTATATAATATTGGACCCATACCATAGAAAAAATTTACAGAATATGTGATATTATTAAAATATTGAAATTACTATAATATCATTTATATTATTGATAATTATGTTATTATTAATATTGTTGATGTTCTAGTAGAGAATTTGAATCTTTAAATTTTCCCTAATGTGTTTTTTTGAATTATACTAGTTTAGAGAGACAAATTTACTGTTGACATAGTTCATGATGGTTATCCATCTTCAAAACCCCCTTATTATATTGATCAAGTTGGACCTCTAGAAAAGGAAAATATTTTACAACAGTTTCAAGATAAATATTTCAGCTATATATAACTTCAGCATTGGGTCACACTATCTTTTTATTTAAAAAAATATTGAACAAAGAGAATGTACATTTATTATGTAGCCTTGAAAAAAAATCAATGTTAAGATCAAGAATCTATTTCTCCATACCGATGATTTTTTTGATGGATCATGGGAGAATTAAATTTTTTAAAAGATTATTAGTGTTTGGGGTACCATTAGATGAAATTAAGGAAGATAAATTCTGAATATTGTTTTTAAAACTACATGTTTTCATTATGAATGTCATGAAATTTCATCTTCATTATCAAATGCACTTGAAGTATTCATGTATCATATGAAGAGAATGTTATATGATTTCTTATATAATAATTTGGACATGTTTATTTATTAAAATTCTGTAGATTCTAAAAGAAAATATGGCCACAAAATTCATATATATAGGGTTTATCAAACCATAAAAAAAATCATCTATTTGTAAAATATAGAAAGTGTTAATTTTGGTTGAACAAAATTTCATTCTTTTTTATTATTGTTTCTAATGATGTAATATACATTGATAATTCTATAGAAAATTAACTTAATGAATTAAAAAGACCCACATATATATCTGAGATTAATAGTTTTGTTGTTTTAGTAGGATATTAACATAGTTTTTCTGAAAACATTTCATGATTAGTTATCGGAATTACATAGCTATCCATAAAAGATGTTAATATTATATAGACAAAATAATTTGATGATTTTTTTCAGGAATTGAAATGATGATTTGTTAATCCTCCTATTTTGGAGATTTATTTAAGAATTGGTTATTTTTTAATCTATAGTGATTATTGTAGAATGTAATTGGTTGTTTGCTATTACAAAATCAGTATGTAATTTCTTATTCAATATGTCATTTGAAACCTCATGCCTTAAATTACCCTATACATGATTTGGGAATATTTGATGTTGATTTTTCATTAATGATTTGAAGGAATACATTTATGGATTAATATTTCAAATATATACAGATAATAAAAGTCACAATAATATATTCAAGAATATGGAATTGAATATGAGTAATAGAATTTGATTATAACTAATAAATGAATATGATTTCATGATTCATTAACACCATGGAAAAGTAATTAATGCGGTCACTGATTTGAGTCCAAAAAATTATTCACCTATAAAGGTGTTTTGTTTGGAACATGACCCTATGGTTAATGATATGATGAATTTTTTCTAGGAAGTTGTTGGTGCCATAAATTCATTATTTTGGTTTCATGTGATAGTGAAATTTTCTTTTATATGATAGGATTAATTAATTGAAAGAAGGAAGAACATGAGTTGGTTAAAAATCGTGAAATTGTAAAGAAATTTATTCCACCAAAATTTAGCATCGATAAAGATTGGATTTTTTGATTTCAGAAGAGGTTATGTGATCCATTTGATTCATAGTTGAAAAACATTATTTTAAAAGAACCTCAATTTTATCCATTTTTTAATCAAATGGGAATCAAAAAGACGTGTCGACCCCACCAAGATTATTATTTTTGGGACAGATGAAAATATAAATTACTGATATTTCCCAAAAATATTGTATATTTTATAATGTTAAAGAACAATGATAGTTACCCAAGGCGATGATTCATATTTTATAGTACCATAGTGGAAATGTGAATATTTTTCAAATAACATATTCAAGGGATTACCAATGAAATATCAATGGAGAATTGTGATCTAGGTTATAATTTGTCGCATGAAAAAAAATCTCCTTTATTTTATTCTAGGAACAATGTTTATAAATCAACATTGTAGGTTATGTCATAATGGGATAATAGAGTTATAATGAATTTATCTCCCCATTATATCAGATCCTCATATTAAGTTCACATTTATCTTTTAAAATGGCCTTTATAAGTCATTAGTTACTAAATTAAATTTCAGCACATCCTTTCATCATCATATTAATTTATGAAATGAACAAACTATTCAATCATTGTGGTATTTTCTACATTCTAGTTTAGTGGACTAACAGAGAATGTCACAACATGTCATTGGGGCTCATGTTGTGACTACCCCAAGCCCTCCTTCCATAGGCCAGGGGCAGACAACTAGCACCAGAGGTGTAAATCCCTAAGCTAAGAAGGCATTTCGTTTATAAATTGTAAACACACAAAAAAGAGTACGCAAATGGAAGTAAAACACTATGTAAAAATATATATAAAAGATGTGTTGGAATGAAAAAGGGGTCGGAAATACAATCCAAATAGTAAAGTACATGAATAGTAAAAATAGGTACAACTAAAAAGACAATCAACTAGAAGGTTTCTAGCAACTTCTAGATCAGCCACCATAGATCCTACCTAAAGGATAGGTACATATAGCCTCCTTAGTGCTCCACGTTTTTCTGTCTCTTCTGGGTACCAACTTGTCCTGATGTCCACCTATGGGTACTGTCTAGTCCTCGTATAGTTTTCCACGGTCAGCGTTTTCCATCGTCGGCATCCAACACAATGAGGTGCGAGAATAGCCCGTGCATGGGTGAGTATAAAGATACTCATTAGGGTCCCCAAGACCCTCAAGGTCTCATAAAATCCAACAAGGATGAACTACAAGTACAAAACAATAGTTAACCATTACATAGGTATATTAACATACATATACCTATGTTATCTAGTAACCCATCTCAATCATGAGGAAAACACAAAATTCATAACTCATCTCAAAATAGGATTTTCATTATCAAAACCACATCTGCTAGAGAACTCCTCCTCTATCGAGAAAAGTGGGCCCATCATGACACCAAGGAGCTTCTCACTAACTTTGGACTGCTGAGGTACTCCTCATGTCAAGTACCGCGGGTTTGCCACCAAATACCCAGTGCTCCTCCGCTATGGGTCTACCGCAAAATATCAGGAACTCCCCCTAAGAGCCTACAGTGGTACTCCTCCTATCGAGTACCACGGGTCTGCCACTATATTCAAGGAACTCCCCCATGGTTCTGTCACCAAATATCAGGCTCTCTCTACTAGGCTAGTCACCTCGATTAAGCAGTCATCAGGTCTGTTAGCTACTAGGTCTCTGCACACTATCTATTCGTCACTATAAGGATCTGCTCCATGAGCTACTGGGAAAACTCCAAATGTCGTAAATCTCAATGAAGAAGTATCTCAATGGTTTTCCAAGTTATAGGGGTCTCAACACAACATACCGCACAAAAATCAGACGCTCGGTCTATGAGTTATTTTCCTCTTAGTCCTAAGGGCCTAGTTGGTCTCGTGTATGAACCAACCTATCCATATCTCAACTATAGCCCGAACTCTTGTGGGGTATTATCTAAGGGACAATCTCAAATAAAAATTACCAGTGTCATTGACGGTTCGCCAAACAGACGTCTGTTGCAAAGATATGGCCTAAGCTATAAATGGGCTATAGCGTGTTCATGTCTGGGCTGACCCAGCCCATCCCAGTCCGAACCAGGGTCTGACCCAGTCCATGGGTCCGACCCGGTATGAGGCAACAGCCAGGCCCGAAGGGGATGCCTAGCTTGATGGAGGCCCGGACTGAGGGATGCCCGGCCGAGTGCGGCCCGACAGGCCATGCCATGGGGGGGGGGGTGGAACCCCCCTGGTTTCTAAAGGAACCAAAACTAGGCGGCGGTTCGGTGAACCACATGACTCACGGGGTCCCACCTATAGCGCGCATCGGCGGCCGACTCAGGCAGCTGCCCTAGTTCATCCACCGCGGTGCGACGGCGCCGCGGTCCTGCTGGCCTCTGCAAGGCGCGACATCGGGGTGCCACCTCCTCCATGGCCTGGCCTGGCCATGGCCTCCCACTCCTCTAGGTGGGGCAATGCAGCCACCCTCACCGTCCGACCACCGCGACCCTCCTGGTCGCGACTCTTTATTCTGGCGCGGTGCGACGACACCGCGCCCCTCCGGCACTGTCACAGCCCGCCAGGCCGTGGCTTGGTTCTCTACATGGCATGGAGGTGCCTCGCCCTTGTGGCGACCCTGCGGCCATGTTCCGAAGGCTTCTTGGTAGCCGGCTCGTTGTCGGTCACCGTGTGTACCACATCCATCGTCATCAAACAAGAAGAAACAAAAGGGGAGGGTCGGACCGTGGTCATGCGGTCTGAGCCCTCCTCGTCATGGCGAAGAATATTCCAGAAATTTGAACGATGAAGAATAGTGGTTTATACTCATATATAAAATAACTCAAATACCCCTTCCTCAAGTTCAGTGGTATCATTCGGTATTCAATGCACACAATATACAACGTGGTAGGGATCGTAAAATTCAATCGTAAAATAATCCCTAACTTGAGTTCAGTGATATCATTCGGTTCTGAAAGCACACAACATACGACGGGGTATGAAGGGTAAAATTAAATTGTCAAATAACCCCACCATCGATTATCTCTCATTGGAGGCGAAAGGAGGTGACATCGTCAATGGCGACATTCTTTGCGGGCGTCGTCTTATCCTTTGACGCTGATGAAGTTCGTTGGAGATGTCATGGGAATTCTTCGTGGGTGTCACTTCCCATTCCTACCCCTATTGAAGAAGGAAGAAGATGGTGACGGTTCCTCGTGTCCTTTGTTGATAGGATCTTCTCTAAATTATTCCAAGGCTCCACTAATGAATTATGCAAACCAAAATAAACTGATAGTATAACATTTATTTTAAATGGTTTTCCTGAATTCAAATGGATTCAAAAAATTAATTAATGAACGAATTATTAATTTATGTGGAGTAGCAAACTTATGAGGGAAGTTGAAGAGGCTCCCCAATTAATTGGGAGTTCAAAGAAGTTTAATTGGGTTATAAGAATAAGGGAGCACGGGTGGGACCCACATAATAACATCCTCCCATGGAAGGTTATGCTCTATTGGGCCCCACCACCATAACCTCTCATGGGATGTTTGGGTGTGGTGGCCCCCACCTCCAACCTCCCCTTGGAGGTTCTAACCACTGACAAATACAAAAAAGTTAAGTCTTATTTTTATTTAATTTTATTTAAAAACCAAAAAAACTATCTTGCACTCTCTTTAAAATGCAACTGAGGTGATGGCCTTACTAAGCAATAACGGACACTGCAAGTTCAACGGTGCCCTCATATTTCAATTCCGAGAAATGGTTCAAAAGTTATAAAACACCACTCGCACGTTTACTGAACATACCTGAAAAAAATAATGGAAAATTATTATCAGTCACCTTTGACCTATGCCAGTAGAGGTTAGTATTTTCCAAGGTGAATCATTCCCCAGAAAACCCATCGATACCCTCATATTTAGAATCCGAGTTACCGTTTAAAAGTTATAAAGTTTACAATAAAATAATTGTCACTTAATTATTTTATTTGTGTCTGAAAACTAACTGTATCTGGTGGCCCTCACCCACCGGGGTTATTATCATATTAAATAAAGACTACCCTCATGAGTTTATTAATGGTCTCGGATTTTTAATCTATGTTACCATTTTTTAGTTATAAACATTTGAAAAATAAAATAACATTATTTAATTATTTTTTTACGGTTATTCCATTTTCTGGTTTTCTCAGAGGAGGCCCGAGATGACTAATCATAAGTCACACCTATGGTATAATTTCCATTCTGAGTGCAACGACGACCTTAGATTTTTGATCTGAGTAACAGTTTAAAATTTATTCCACTTTTTCCGGAAAACTTCTTAGGCGCATTATCTTAAGATTAAAAAAAACATCAGAAATATTTTCCTTGCACACCGGACCTCGGAATCATGTGCCGTCAAAAATTGTGGACTCATAAAATTCCCGTGTATTTAAGAAAAATAAATTAAATGTAATTTCTTGGACTTTACATTCTCCCCACCTCATGGATTTACATCCATGTCAGCTACAACTCACAACTAAGGGAACAAGTGGTGGTACTGAGCATTCATCTGAGCCTCCCACTACCATGTGCTATCCTAGAGGTTCATATGCTGCCAAAGATGTCACACCAGAGGTATGAACCATGAATGCAGGACCCGCTCCTATCAGTCATAAATATCCACTTGAACCTCTGGGAATGTCGGACCATCATCGATGTCCAACTTCCCATGTTCGATGATGTGAGAAGGGTCATGCACGTATCTTCTCAGCCGAGATACATGGAAGACATCCATCACCCAGTGCAACTGAGGTGCAAGAGCCAGTCGGTACTCCACCTTTCCTACTTTACTAAGGACTTGGAAGTGTCCGATGATACACAGAGATAACATTGCACCTCTGGAAAATCTCTGTAATCTCGTTGAGGTGAGACCCGTAAGAAGAGGTGGTCTCCATTTGTGAACTCCATGGGTCTCCATCTCCGGTCAACATATGACTTATGCCTACTCTGTGTAGTCTTTATCCACTCATGTATGATTTGTACATTCTCTATGGTAGCCCGCACCATCTTTGGTCAGTAGGAAGTGGGACGAATTGGTGAGTCAGTCGACGATCACCCAAATAGAGTCATGTCCCCTGGACGTATGTGGAAGAACCATCACAAAGTCCATGGATATCTCATCTCGCTTCCACATCGAGGCCTCTAAAGGCTGAACCAATCTTTCTGGTACCTGATAATCCGCCTTCACTTAATGACAAGTGAGGCATCGAGAGACAAACTCTGCTACTTCCTTCTTCATTCCCGGCCACCAGTGCTATCATCGAATGTCTTGGTACATATTCAACACTCCTAGATGTACTGCTGAAGGGGCAGTATAGAACTCCCTCAAAACTTTATCCTGAAGTGCTATAGGTACCATAATAGGTCTTCTGAAAAGGATGACATGCTCCCCACTTTCAGAAAATCTATCAGGTGTCTATCCTAGTGATATTTGAGAACGTCATGTCTCGCAGTCATCATCCCCATGTTGAACCTCCATGATTTGCTAAAGATGCAGGGGAAAGACTGTAAGAGATTGAAGAAAGGCTACTCCATCTCTATCCACACAGGATATCTATGAAGCAGCTAGCTGCCCCGCTGCCTCACTTTGCAGATGCAGGCATGACCTCCTACTAATTGTGTCTGCTACTATGTTCACTCTTCCTAGGATTATATACTATCCCACAGTCATTATCCTAGAGGCACTCTAGCCACTCTTGTTGGGAACTGAAAACTAAAATCATCTGCCACTACGAGGGTGAGGCTTTTTCGACTCATGAGTGATTAGATTCACCATCTTAGGCAGGATTTTATAATGTGATTCCTGGGTTTCCTTTTCCGCTGACTATGGAAAACCCTATTCCACTGTTGTTTCTAAACCACAACCTTTTTGACTAATATAGACAATCTTTGTATGAACTGTGGTTGCCCAGTCCATCCCCAAACTAACGTCGTAACGCCTCAATGCTGCCACCAAGAGGATTCAACTGAAACTATCGCCTATAGGGTCAGATCACACCGTCGACATAAGTGTGATTACTGAGTCTCCTTCCAAAGGTATCTCTACACATAAGTGTCAAGTCTACGGTTTAACCGGAAACTCTAGGTCTGGGACAAGATTTATGGAAGGAAGAATGATTGGTACATATTTCAATTGATTCGACAGGTAGTAGTAGACATAGTCCATAACTCAAATCATTCCAAGATCCCCTGGGTCACACTCCTTGACCACATGCAGCTACTATCTTCCCATGTCTTCCAGCTCCCTCAGCCTGGTGGGATCCGAAAAAAGGGGGCAGTCATAACATGTCGAAATTTACATTAACTCATTCTACGTTAAGAACCTAGTTTTTTCTATAAAATACATAGGAATATTCTTGATGTTATTCCACAGCAGATCCTTCAGACAACGTGTGATTCTGAGCCCCGGTGTGGCCAGAATTTAATTTTCAGTGCGTTTACACTGGGCATGCCAAATAAATGGGATTACTCCAAAACGATGTTTTAGATCAAAAATATGAGTGTACGTATGGGTCCGAAATTGGGTGTTTAACATAGGTACAACATAAAACATGTCAGTTCAGGACGTTGGGACCCCTCTCCCATTAACGGAACATTAAATGGATAATTAAAATAATTGATTTCTTCGTTTAATGGTTAAACATAAGTGTCTCTTAAACGGGAGCTCGGATTGGAAAACTGAGGGCACTATTGAGTCTAGAGTGTGCCGTTTACCGTAGGTGGAGTGTAAAATTTGCAGGTGCATGCCTGTTGTGAGAGATGACAACTAGGGGAGAAATGGTCATTTTCAAATGAGCAATTAGTGATTTTTATCACTGCCATTCCTTTCAAATAACTTTTAAATAATGTCTCGAAATGGAAATATGAGACTATCATTGAGTTTGAAGTGGGTTGTTTTTCTTCGGCGTGATATAAAATATGCGGGCATTGAGGTTTCAGAATCTGCGCCCGTTGGGAGAGTTATAGTGAATTTCTATAAATTCACTATGTATTGGAAGGGAGAACCCATTTCTTCTCTCTCCCTCTCTGTCTTCCCCTCTCCCTGTCTCTCTATTGTCCTTCACCATCCTTCAACATTCTTCGCTGTTCTTCACCGGATTGAGGAATGGACTCTAGCTGATCGGAGCGGGATCGAGCGGGCGCGTCGACAACGTCGAATGGACGGTTCGAGGTAGGTGTTTTGTTGGTTTTCCTCCCTATGTCAATTCAATCATTTTAAATTTTCTAATTTTATAATTTGTGGTGTTTGCCGAATGAACGTGGCCAACGCCCGAGCCCCGTTTTGTTTATATTCCTTGGCATTCTTCGTCCAGATTTTTGGATTTGCCAAATCATGTCGGATAAACGGTTAGTAGTAGTCACTGCAAAGGCCTCTTCCCAAGTAACTTTAAACCCACATTAGGTTTTTGAAACGGGCCACCGAAGCGGTGGCGGCGATAGTCAGAAGACCCGGCTTCGGAAAGGGCGGTGGCCGGAGCTCGGGGTGGCGCATTGGGGGTTTAGACGAGATGGCCGGCGTGGATGGGGTTCCGTCGAAGTGGTTGGATGGTGCGCTAGGCATAGGAGGTTAGGTTCCATAGTGGAGATAGAATGCGGCTGGAAGACCGAGGCGACGGTTGGCTGCGCGGCCTAGCGGGAAGGTGAGGCCGGAGGCAGACACGGAGATCGAGTGACCGGGGAGCGAGCATCGGTGTCAACACGGTGCGTTGGGCGTCAGAAGGAGCGCGGATGACCAGTGGCACTGGCTTCAGACAGTGCAGGTGGCAGTTTCACAGGGGAGCACTGCAGGAGAGGGGCGATGTCGGCCCGTCGCAGTCAAAGGAGGAGGCCCCTAAGGCACTGACCTCGGGGGGAGGAAACCATGGGCATGGACCTGCGGTATGTGGGTCCTGTAGTGCAACATGAAACGAAGAATGTTCAGCTGGCTGGTCTCTTTAAAGAAGTTGGACCTGAGGGGTCCAGCAGTTTCCGGGTGGGCCGTGGCCTATGGGCCGCGGTGAGCTGGGCCGGCGGTCGGGACCGGGTCGGTCGGTTGGGACCGGCTCATTCTGGGCCCCTTTTGTTCAAGGGGCCATTTCTTTAAACATCGCGTCCAATTGATGCGCCGTCTGTGGCTGCTGGTCTATGCTAACAAGATGGACTTTTTGAAATATGTTTTGGGGTATTTTGGTCCTTCAACGGATGATAGGTTCCCCAGAACCATTTACATTAATAATATTAATCGTTATTAATGTTGCGTCGGACGTGGTTCACGAGTCAGTCGTCTGTTTGATGTGCCATCAGAGGAACTATGGCCCTGAAGCTGAGATGCTCCTTCCAAGTTCGTTTGGAACCTTTGAGGGTTGGTTTCGTTGCTCTGTGGCACAAAAAGCTAATTGTGAATAATAAATTAAATATCTAATTAATTAATTAATTGTTGCATCAGACCTAACTCTTACCTATAATGTCTGATAGACACACCGTCAGCGGCAGCGTGACCCCAGTCCTCGTGCTGGCTTTTTGAGATGATTTCCGAAGTGTTTGGGTTGGAGAGAAGGTGCGGGCCCCACAGGGCCTATTTCGCCTGTTTTACAGTGAAACGTCACTTTTTCACCCGACATCCATTTGGGGTGTTTATGTACTCGAATCTGAGTGTTTTTACAAGGGTATGACAATGACGCAATCCACACACCTAAATTCGTGCTCGAGTTGTGGGCCCCATAGGGGCCCATTTGCGTATAACGTGGGGAGTTGCAGCAACTGAAACCGAAGTCCGTTTTTTGCACCGTCAATGGCATTTTAACCCTGGCATCAAGACGATGGAGTCCGAGGAGGTTTCAGGCGATGAATCCAGAGTTGATGTGTGGGCCCCATGATCCCTATATTGAGCTAAGTGCAGCGTACTGCGTCTTTTTCATAAGGCGTCCTTTTGGGGCATATGAATGGTCGATTTAACATTTTTTTCCAAGAGTGTCATGATGGTGCAGTTTGCCAGACCTTTTTCGGGACTATGGTGTGGGTCCTACCTGACCTGGCTACAGTGAATAGTATCCTTTTTCACTGGGTGTCCGTTTTGGGCGATTGAGCAGTCAATCCCGTGTGTTTTTCCAAGGTGATCGTAGAGGTGTGATCTGTTTGTGCATGTAGAGCCTCATTTGAGATCTTATTAAATGTGGAAACATGAAAGAGTGTTGGATGTAGGTCCCTTTGAGGCAATACAAACCAACGCACAATGGTGATGTTCATAACACTCGATAATGTCAGTTGCAGTGCTGAGTTATCGAATCAATTCCAGGTCTACCCTCCAGTAGATACTAGGAAATGGGTGGCATGTCAACTTCTTCCAGGTCTACATCCTACAGAGACTGTGCAGTGGGTCTCATGTCGACTTATTCCAGGTCTACCCTTTATCAGAGCTAGGCAGTGGGTCATCTGTCGACTTCTTCAGGTTCTACCCTCTAGTAGAGACTGGGCAGTGGGTCTTCTGTTGACTTCTTCTGGGTCTACCCTCATGGAAATCTAGGCAGTGGGTTTCTAGTCGACTTCTTTTGGGTATACCCACCAGCTGATATTGGGAAGTGGGTCACCTGTCGACTTATTTTGGGTCAACCGTCCAGCGGAGCTGAGCAGTGGGTCTCCAGTCGACTTCTTCATGGTCTACCCTCCAGCATAGACTGGGCAGTGGGTCTCCTGTCATCTTATTCCAGGTCTATCCTCCAACAGGGCTGAGAAGTGGGTCACCTGTCGACCTCTTTGGGTTTACTATTCAGTAGAGACTAGGTAGTGGGTCAGCAGAAGACCTCTTAGGGTTTACCCTCCAGCGGAGCTAGGTAGTGGGTTACACAAAAACATCATTCAGACTCAGTCCTTTCTACTAGGATAGTCTCTATATTTTCTCTATTATTACCAGAGGGGGACCCTTGGGTGTACGTTTCAGTGATGTGATGACTTTTACTTTGAGAAAACCTCTCGACTATGTGACAGTGATGAGGTGTGGTTTGACATTACCTAGAACTCTCAACTATGATGTGCTATTTACCCACCAATATGTGGCCTTGTGACATGACCTAAAACCGTGCGGGTGTGTAAGTGCCACCCAAAGTGGATAGTGTAATGTTGCGGTGATTTGAGCCCCTTGGAATGCAGTTTGGGCAGTCGTGTGGGATACTGGGCATTGATGGTGTTTACTTCTCGGACTGTTGCCTACTCACATTCTTAGGCTGACCTATAGGATGGAGATCCCTTTACGATCTTTTTCGGGTTTCTTGACAGAGCATATATATATGTATAACTTGTTCCAGAAACCACTTCTTGGGTTTTGGTTACTCTCCTTCTAGGAAAGGCAAAGACACGCGGGGTATTCCACATGATTTCTGTGTCTAGCTTCTTGTGGTTAGACGAGTATACTATCCTGCTATAGGTAGAGAAGATTCGATGAGAAGTCCATCTTCTCACCGTTTCTAGCTCATTGTTTTTGGACGAATGTACTTCCTTCCTCTTTTTGGGTTGAGCTATACACTTTACTACACTATCGGTTGTACTCATTTAATTTTCCCAATTCTATATAATGATCACCTCTTTAGTTCCTCCTTTGTTTCTCCCTCAAGCCTTCAGGGTATCCTACAATGTATTTTAATACTCACCCCTACTTTGGCTTTGCCCGCACTTGGTGTGCGCTTGAAAACAATAGACAGGTTGGTCGTGACATCAGTGGATCTTAGGAGTTTGGTACCTTGGACCACGTACTGTGGTCGTAGTTGGGTTCTAGGTGTGGGACCCTTCAGCTGTTGTACTTTTGTTTACCTGTTTCCAGGTTGTGGCACTTTTCTGGTTGGGCGCATGTTTTTTCCTATTCCTTTTCAGTTTACCTTCATTATATACATTGTACTATTTAGATGTCGATACACTCTTGTGGTTGTTTATAGAAGTTAGTAAATTATTTTTCCCCTTTTACTCTGCACTTTTGCATTGAGTGTGTTGTGTGTGTGTTTACAAGTACTCAGGAAAAGGCCTCCTGGAGTTTTTTAGCATTCTGCACATGTCACTAGCCCATAGCCTATGGAGGCGTGCTTAGTGTAGTTGCTGCTCGAGACTAGGTAGGGTCGGGTTGTAACAATGTGGTATCAGAGGTGGTTCATTCCTTGGGATGTTGTGAGGACATTCCTAAAAATTAATTGGATGGGATTTAGGGAAACAATGTCGATGTGTCCCGATAGTGGCTCTCAGGCTAGGGAGTCCAGTGATGGAGCGGCGACCGATGTATCCATTCACCAGGACCTTGATAACCCACTTGTCGACTCGGCATGCTGAGAAACTTGTTGCAAAGAAAATTGGATTGTGAATCACATAGAATTGAGTCTTGACTGTCCTTGAGTCAGCCCCCATTGTTTTTACTATTCTATATACATATATGCTCATCTAATCTTGGTACACCTTGATAACATTCAGGATGTCCCCATGAATACAGCCAGCCTGAATACTATATTTGGTTTGTGACAAAGACCCTGTGAGGGACGAGGCCTCAGTCCAAAACCCATCATGGGAGCCCCTTTATCCGGGTGGTCCGGTAGTAGCACCCCACCTGGTAAGAAGAAGATAGATCCTGTAGAGAATACAAAGCTTGAGTAAAAATTGATCATTCTCCATGCGTTCTAGCGGTAGAGACCGCTGAGGTTCAGTGGTGAGCTAGACCCTCAGGTAACAGAGGTTTGTCATGGGACAGTTGTTCGCCTATTCAGGCTTGTATAGATGCCAGAAGATCTGACAGTGGCTTTGGCCGCCAGCCTTTTCCACAGAGCAGCTGGGAGTTGTTGGAGTCTGGAGACTCAGTTACTCGATGAGTCGTCACTTTCATGGGGCGACATTGAGCTGATGTTTTTTGATAAGTTTTACCCCTCCCACTTGTGCCCCATTCAGTTCCATGAGCTCCTGCAGTTTCAACATAGAGGGATGATGATGACTGAGTACGCGACTAGTTTCGCAGACCGTGCAGGTTTTTACTTATACATGGTCCAAGACAAAAACTTATGAGCATGGAAGTTCAACCAAGGTCTCCGTTGAGAGATTCGTACTGTCACAGTACCCTGGGGAATTTCCACATATGCCAGAGTTCTAGAGAAGGCGCTGGTGATAGAGAGATTCCTTTCACGCTCTACAGTTGGTGGTGGTAGTAGGATCGACAAAGCCAAGATGACTGCCGTAGCTAGCGGGCGTCTGGTGACATAACCATGATGTAGGTAGCTTTCGAATAACCAGACATAGGGGCATTCTCATACACAACTATGGAACTGGATGGCACCAGTGTAGCTCAGAGAGGGAGTGGATGTTATGCTTGTGATGAGCGAGGTCCCTTGGTAGGAGACTGCCCGACCAGGCACCCTGAGAATATCGGGCAGGCAGTAGGCACACCACCATGACAGAGGCAGTGACGTGATTAGAGTAGTTTCCAAAGAGGTGGTTCTCTCAGAGGAGTGGGAGGATCTGGTAGTGGGGGATGACTTTACGAGGTCATCCCATCACCACTAGGCGGTCCATGTCAGGCTCCGGGAGGTGACAGTTGGGACCACGGACAGCCGTGAGCATTGGATGTCTACGATCCTGCAGTGCATGAGGAGATAAGAGGTATGCTCTAAAGCTATTCTACATTTTTCAGTAAAATTTCTAGACTTTGTGCATGAAGTGATTTTTTTCTTCCTTCTCCTTTCTTGATTTGTTACCAGGGTGACACGGGTAGTCGATGTAACACTGTGTTAGTAGAGTCAAAGGTATGGAACCTTCCTCTGTAGTTGATGGTGTCGAATCCTTCGCACTTCGAGAAAGTAAGAGAGTATAGGTCTTGGGACATCGATTGTGGAATCTTGTGTAACCAGATAACATTCAGTGATTCAACATATGGATGTTCTAAATATAGGAATCACCGGGATTTTTCCTAGGTCCAAACAGTGATTATAGTCACGGTGTGTGACGTATGGGTTCGACCGGGGAGGTGAGCTACCCCCGAGGGCCTTTAGGCTGTTTGAGACTGTGCGAAGGGATGGAGAGGTTCCCTACCACCTTTCCCTAAATCCAAAGGTTAGTTTGGGTGCATAGAGTCTCCCATGTGACTCACCTGAGAAGAAGGGTGCATACTCTTATGCACGTCATTGGAGAGGGAAGACCTCACGTGAACAGATCAATCCTTGGTTCTTGTGGGGTGAATTGGGACTGTGAAAGAGTTCTTATGGGTACATGAGAGCCGGGTGTGGGATTAGTACACCGTGTTGTTCCCAGGTTTTGCTTTTCAGGGATGAAAATATTGAAGGATGGAATCATGAATGAACCCCATTTTTTATAAAAGACATTGGAATATTTTGGATGTTCTTCCGGAGCAGCTCCTTCATACGGCATGCGATTCCAAGCCCTAGTGTGGACAGGAATAAATTTTCAGTGCATTCACAGTGGGAACACCAAATAAATGGGATAACTCCTAAACTGTGTTTCAGATCAGAAATACGAGTGTATGGATGGGGCCAAAATGGTGTGTTTAACCTAGGAACGACAAAAAACATGTCGGCGTAGGACGTTCGGACCCTTTTCCCGTTAATAGAACATTAAATGGATAATTAAAATAATTGATTTATTCGTGTAATGGTTAAACACAGGTGTCTCTTAAACGGTAGATCTGATTTTAAAATCGAGGGTACCGTTGAGTCCAGAGTGTGTAATTTACCCTAGGCGGGGTGAAATAGATGCAGGCGCATGCCTGCTGTGAGAGATGTCACCCAGGGGGAAAATGGGAATTTTGAAATGACCACGTAGTGATTTTTATCACTATCATTACTTTCAAATAAATTTTAAACTGAGTCTCGTAATGGAAATCCGAGACATCCGTTGAGTTCTAAATTATGTGTTTTGCCTAGGCGTGATATTAAATTGGTGGGCGAGGAGGTTTCAGAATCCGCTCCCGTTGGGAGTGTTTTAGTGAATTTCTATAAATTCACTAAGTTTTGGAAGGGAGAACCCATTTATTATCTCTCCCTCTCTCTCTTACCCTATCCCTCTCTCTCTAGCGTCCTTTGCCATCCTTTAGCGTTCTTTGCTATTCTTCGCCGGATAGGAGCGGGATCGAGCGGGCGCGTCGAAAACTTCGAACGATAGGATCGACCTAGGTGTTTTGTTGGTTTTCCGCCCTTTGTCAATTCCAAAATTTTAAATTAATTAATTTTAGAAGTTGGGGCATTAGACGAATGAACACGGCCAATGCCCGAGCCCCATTTTTTTTATCGTTCATGGGCATTCTTAGTCCAAATTTTCAGATGTTCCAAATCATGTCAGTTCAATGGTCAGCAGAAGGAGCTGCAGAAGCCTCATCCCGAGGACCCCAAACCCGTGTTTGGTTTTGGAAATAGGACACCGGAGCGGTGGCGGCCACCGTCGGATGACCCGGCTCTGGAAAGGGAGGTGGCTAGAGCTCGGGGTGGCACAACGGGGGTTCAGACGAGGTGGTCTGTGCGGATGGGGTTCGGTCGAACCAGTTGGTCGGTGTGCTGGGCAGAGGAGGCCAGGTGCTAGAGTGGAGTCGTAAAGCAACTGGCGTACGAAGGAGGCGAGGTGGCGGTTGGCTGTGCGAATCAACGGGAAGGTGAAGCCGGAGGCGGATGGGGAGATAAGGTGGCTAGGGCGCGAGCAGCGACGTTAGTGTTGTGCAAAGGGCGTCAGGCGGAGCGCGGAAGACCAGCGACGCTGGCTTCTGGCGGTATGGGGGGCATTTTCACAGCGGAGAACTGCAGGCAAGGGGTGACGCCAGCCCATCTCGGTCGAAGGAGGAGGCCCCAGATGTGCTGACCTCGGGGGAGGAAACTGCGGAAAAGGACCAGCCGTATGCGGCTGCTGCGACGCGGCGTGGAACAAAGACAGGACAGCTAGTCAGTCTGTTTTAAGAAGCTGGACTCGAAGGGTCCAGTGGATTCCGTGTGGGCCACGGCCAGTGGGCCACGGTGAGCTGGGCCGGCGGTCGGGACTGGGTCGGTCGGTCTGGACCAGCTCATTCTGGGGCCCTTGTGTTCAAGGGGCCATATTTTCTATACAGCGCGTCTAATTGACGCATCGTCTGCGGCTGTAGGTCCATGTTAACCAGATGGAATTCTTGAAGTATGTTTTGTGGTTTTAGGGTCCTGCACCCAAAGGCGGGTTCCCCGAAACCATTTACATTAATAATATTAATCGTTATTAATGTTGCTTCGGACGTGGTTCACGAGCCAGTCCTCGTGACCCTAGTCCTCGTGCAGACATTTTGAGATGCTTTCCAAAGTGTTCGGGTTGTAGAGAAGGTGTGGGCCCCACAGGGCCTAGTTCACACTTTTTACGGTGAAACGTCACTTTTCACCCGACATCTATTTGGGGTGTTTTAGTACTCGTTTCTATGTGTTTTTCTGAGGGGATTACAATAGTGCAATCATCCCTCCTAAATTCGGGCTCGTGGTGTGGGCCCTATAGGGCCCCTTTTGCGTATAACACAGGGAGTTGTACCTTCTGTATCCGGAGCCCATTTTAGGCACTATCAGTGGCATTGTGACCATAGAATAGAGACGATGTAGTTCAGGGTGGTTTCAGGCGATGAAGCCAGAGTTGAGGTGTGGGCCCCATCAGCCGTCTTTTGAGCTAAGTGCAACATACTGTGACTTTTTCATCAGGCGTCGGTTTGGGGAGCATGAATAGTAAATTTGACATATTTTTCTGAGAGCATCGTGATGTCGTAGATTGCCCGACCCTTTTCAGGATCGTGGTGCGGGTCCCACCCAAACAGGCTATGGTGAATAGTACCATTTTTCATCGGGTTCCCATTTTGGGTGATTGAGTAGTATATCTCATGAGTTTTTCCGAGGTGATCATAGAGGTTTGAAACGTATAGGAATGTGAAGCCTCTTTTGAGATCTTATTAAATGTAGAAACATGAAATAGTGTTGGATGGAGGTCCCTTTGAAGCACTCCGAACCAACTCAAGGTGGCGATGTTGATAACACCTGGTAATGTCAGTTGCAATGCTGAGTTATCGGATCAATTCCATGTCTACCCTCCAGCAGAGACTGGGCAGTGGGTCGCCTGTCGACTTTTTCCAGTTCTACCCTCTAGTAGAGATTGGAAATTGGGTCACCTGTCGACTTCTTCCGGGTCTACCCTTTAGTAGAGCTGGGCAGTGGGTCGTATGTCGACTTCTTTAGGGTCTACCCACCAGTAAAGACTAAGTTGTAAGTTTCCTATCACCTTATTTTAGTTCTACCCTCTAGCAGAGCTGGGAAGTGGGTCACCAGTCGACTTCTTTAGGGTCTACCCTTCTAGAAGGGACGGGGTAGTGGGTCTCCTGTCGACCTCTTCCAGGTCTACCCTCTAGTGGAGCTTGGAAGTTGGTCACTAGTAGACTTATTTAGGGTCTACCCTTCAGCAAAGACTAGGCAGTGGGTCACCTATCGACTTATTCCAGGTCTACCCTCCAGCAGGGATGGGTGGTGGGTTTCCTGTCGACCTCTTAGGGTTTACCCTCTAGCAGAGACTAGGCAGTCGGTCACCCGACGACCTCTTAGGTTTTACCCTCCAGCGAAGCTGGGCAGTGGGTTACCTGAAGGCTTCTTTCACACTCAGTCCATTCTACTAAGCTAGTCTGTGTCTTTTCTTAGTGATTAACGGAGTGGGACCCTTGGTTGTAAAGGTCAGTGATGTGAGGGAATTGTCTTTGAGAAAACCTCTTGAATCAGTTATAGTGATGAGGTGTGGTTTGACTTTCCCCAGAACTCTCAAGTATGAGGGGAGCTTTCCCCACCAAGATGCATCCTTGTGACAAGAACTAAAACTGAGCGGGCGAGTCAGTTCTTCCAAAATCGGATAGTGTCATGGTGCGGTGATTTGAGCCCCTTGGCCATCAGTTCGGGGCAGACGTGTGGGATACTAGGCATCGGTGGTATTTTTTTGGGACTGTTGGATACTCACTTTCATTGGATGAGCTACGGGACAGAGATCCCCTTACGATATTGTTTGGGATTCTTGACAGAGTATATATATATGTATAATTTGTTCCAGTACACACTTCTTGGGTTTTGGTTACTCTCCTTCCAGGAGAGGCGATGACTCGGGGGGTATGCCACATTCTTTCTGTGTATAGATTTTCGTGGTTAGACGAGTCTACTATCCTGCTATAGGTAGCGAATACTCGATGAGAATTTCATCTTCTCACCATTTTATACACCCTTGTGTTTGAATGAGTCTACTTTCTTCCACTTGTTGGGTTGAGCTGTACTCTTTACTGCACTCTCGGTTGTACTCCATTACTTTTTCTAGTTCAATCTACTGCTCACCTCTTCAGTACCTCCTTTGTTGATCCCTCGAGCCTTCGGGGCATCCTACTGAGTATTTTTATACTCACCCCTACTAGGGATTTGCACACACTTGGTGTTCCCTTGCAGACGACAGACTGGTTGGTCTTGACTTCAGCAGTGATTAAGTGTTCGGGAGCTTGGACCGCGTACGGTGGTAGTAGTAAGGTACCAAGTGTGGGACCCTTCAACTGTTGTAATTTTGTTTACATGTTACCGGGTTGTGACACTTATTTGGCTGGGTGCGTGTTTTTCCCATTTCATTTTCAGTTTACCCTCAGCATAAAATTTGTAATGTCTAGAGGACGATGCACTCATGTGGTTGTTTATAGTAGTTAGTACTTTATATTTTTTTTCCCATTTACTCTGCACTTTTTAATTGAGTGTGTTGTGTGTGTGTGTGTACATGTACTCAAGTAAAGGCCTCCCCAAGTTATTTAGCCTTCAGCGCTTGTCGGCAACCCCTCGTCTATGGAGGCAAGGTTGGGGTAGTTGCGGATCGAGCCCGGGTAGGGTCGGGTCATGATATCTGCTCTTCGAGCTCTTATTCCACATCTTCTACTCTGCAGATTCATCTATCCTTAATACTTCCTCTTTCTGAAACTGCATGCACGCCCAAGTCACAAAGACTAGCACCAGTTTCCTACTTTCCAACTACTAACATTCACTGGCTCTATCTGATCATCCAATGACCATTCAACCACAAAGGATCTTTCTAGCACCCTAACATGAGTAGGAATGCATAGAGGAAAATTATTGGATCGATTGTTCTTAAACACACCTCGCTCAGATGTCCGAGCCCTGAAGCACTGTTCACATCGCATTCATCGAGTAACAGGAATGGTCGGTATGACTCGACGAATAATCAACTACTGACATGTCATCCTATAGAAACTCTAGAAGATGAAGGGAAATCTCAACAACCTTCTCAAGATAGTCCTCAGCTTCCTGTGAGTCAGGCTAGTCTCGGAACATGAGGGGTATCTGATGCTGAAACACATGTAAGGAAATAAGCCTACAAGTTTCTTCTACCGGTACTGCCAGCAGTGTCTTCTGACCAACGGGCTAGGATATAGATAGAACACTGCCCGATGGTACCATCTCGAAAAACGGTCCAAGTACTAAAATGTCATCACTATGTGGACCGTCCTCATTGTCATTCACTGAAAATAACTAGTAGCTATGTTCATCATCTACTCTACTAGTGTCTCAACTAGGCTGAAAACTCTAGTAATCGCCTCCATCCAGCCCTCTAATGCCTAGGAATTTGTCTCGCCTCAACACCTTGGTGGCCTCTACAACTAGAACTCATGCAATGCGCTCAGTTGGCGTGCACCTTCCTCCAATGAAGCTAGTGGAATCTGTTGCCCAACAGGTGGTGGTGCTGCTGGTACACCACCCGAAGGTGCCAACATAGTAAGAGGACCCTGTATCGAAGCCTCGTCAGTTGGTGGGCCATCATCGAGTAGTATCTCAGGAACCCAAACTGGCTATCTGTGTGGAGGAATCCTAATATGGAATAGGTGTGCCACAGAAAAAAGTTTATACCTGGTGAGCTGACCTGGTTGAGCTGAAATAATAAAAAATCATGAAAACAAATATGAAATCATTGTTTTCATGCACTGAGTCAGAAATCAGAAGTCAAAATCAGAGGGTATGGACACGTTGGCCGCAACACCAAAAATGGACTCTCGGAACTAAGAACCACATTAAGTACCCTCCTAGTTACTGCTTCACAGAAAAGAAATATCAGAGTCCTATGTTCTACTGTAGAACCGACTCCTCTGATACCAATTTGTCATGACCCATCATTGCGGCCCATGCCGTGACTACCCCAATCCCACCTTCCATAGGCCATGGGTTGGTGAATAGAACCAAATGTATAAATCCCAATGTTGGGAAGGGATTTCATTTATAAATTATAAACACACACAATATAGTATGCAACTGGAATTAATACAGTAAGTAAAACGCTATAAAAAAGATGTGTTGGAATAAAAAAGGGGCCAGAAATACAAGTCCAACAGTAAATTACAAGGAAATGAAAAATAGGTACAACTTAAAAGGAAAACATGTGGAAGGTGTCTAGAAGCTCCTGGATCGTCCACCACAGATCCTACCTAAAGGGTAGGTAAAAATAGACTCCTCAGTCCTCCACGTCCTTCTGTCTCATCTGGGTACCAACTCGTCCTAAGGTACACCTCCAGGTACCTTCCAGTACTTGTACACTCTGCCTCGGTCAGCGCAGTCTGTCGTCTGCATCCAACACTACGAGGTGAAGACATAGCCCGTGAAGGGGTGAGTATAGAGATACTCAATAGAGACCCCGAGACCCTCAATGTCTCAAAAAATCCTACAATGGTAAACTAAACTTATGAAACAATGGATAACCATTACTTTGGTATATGCCCATACATAAACCTAAGCTATCTAGTAACCCATTTTAATTAGGAGGAAAATAAAAAAGTCATGACTCCGCTCAAACCAGGATTTTCATTATAAAAACCACGACTGATGGAGAAATTTTCCTCTGTCGAGAACAGTTGGACTATCGCAACACCAAGGTGATTCTCACTAACCATGGACTGGTGAGGTGCTCCTCATGTCGAGTTCTGCAGGTCTACCTCCAAATACTAGGCACTCCTCCGCTATGGGTGTGGCGCCAAATACCAGGCGCTCGCCCTAAAAGACAATAGAGGTAATCCTCTGGTCGAGTACCACGGGTCTGCTGCCAAATACCAGGAACTCCAACGCCATGGGTTTGCCGCCAAACACCAGGCGCTCCCCACTGGGATAATTGAATCAGTCAAGTAGTCATCAGGTCTGTTAGCTACTAGGTCTCCACACTCTGTCTGCTTGTGACTGGAAGGATCCGCTCCACAAGATACTGGGAAAAACTCCAAATGTCGCAAAGTTCCATGTAGATGTATCTCAATGTTCTTTCATACCATAGGGGTCTCAACGCAACAGACGACACATCAATTTGACACCCAGTCTGTGATTTATTAGCCATCTAGTCCCGGGGTCCTGGTTGGTTTCGTGTACGAACCATCCTTACCATATATCAACTATACCCCCAACTCCTGTGGGGTATTCTGAAAGGTACCATATATCATCGAGATTACCATAGTCGCTGACATTTCATCATACAGATGTTTGGTGCCAAAGATATGGACAAAGGTGTAAACGGGATAAAGCAGGTCCGAGTCTGTTGTGACCCAGTAAGAACTACCCTACCCGTCCCGGTCCCAACCGAGGTCTGACCTGGTCCAAGGGTCCGACTCGGTCTGAGGAAACGGCCATGCCCGAAGTGGTGTCCTGGGTCAAAGGAGGCCTGGCCCGACGACAACCCGACAAGGGGGGACCAGCCGAGGGCAGCCCGACTTGCTAGCCAACTTGGCCTGGCTGGACACTCCATGTGAGGGGGGGGGGGGGGTTCGGCGCCCCCTGGTTTCCTAAGGAACCGGTGATAGGTTCCAGTTCGGTGAACTGCGGGACCCGAGGTGTCCTGCCTATAGAGCGCATCGGCAGCCGGCTCAGCCGGCTGCCCTGGTTCCTCCACAGTTGAACGATGACGCTACGGTCCTGCAGGCCTCCTCGTGGCGTGCTAGGGCTGTGCCTCCTCTACCGCGGTCCAACCTGGTTGCAACCACCCGCTCCTCCGTGCGGTGCAACGGCTCCGCGCACGTCGTCCTACCACCGCTGACAACCGGGTCGTGGATCTTCCTTCTGGCGTGGTGTGACGACACCGCGCCCCTCCGGCACCGCCACGACCCACCTGGATGTGGCTCGGTTCATTATGTGACACGAAGGAGTGGCGACCCTGCAGCCTTGTGCCATAGGATTCTTCATGTCCAGCTCGTGGCCAGTCGCCACCTATACCGCCTCCATAGTCATCAAACAAGAACAAACAAAATGGGATGGTTGAGCCATTTTCGTGCGGTCTGAGCCCTCCTATTCATGGAGAACCATAATCCTATAATTTGAACAAAGAATAATGGAGGTTTATACTCATATATAAATCAACTCGAATCCCCCTAACTAAAGTTCGGTGATATCATTCGGTTCTCAAAGAACAGAACATACGACGTGTTACGGAGGGTAAAATTCAATTGTAAAATAACCCATACCTCATGTTCAGTGATATCATTCGGTTCTAAAAGCATACAACATACGACGGGGTACGTAGGGTAAAATTCATTCGTAAAACAACCCCTACCTCGATTATCACTCGTTGGCAGAAGAAGGAGGTGAGGTCGTCATTGGCGATGTTCTTCACTAGCACCGTTTTCTTCTTTGACACGGATGATGTTTGTTGGAGATATCGTGGGCATTTATCAAGGGTGTCGCTTCCCTTTCATGCCCCGTTTGAAGAAGGAAGAATATGGAGACGGTTCATCACGTCCTTCATTGAGAGTATGTTCCCTCAATTCTTCCAAGGCTCCACCAAACAATTATTCCATAGAAAATAAAATAATAGCATAACATTTATTTTAAATGGTAGGAAT
Source organism: Viscum album (assembly GCA_963277665.1). NCBI lineage: Eukaryota > Viridiplantae > Streptophyta > Magnoliopsida > Santalales > Viscaceae > Viscum > Viscum album. The sequence goes on from OY728150.1 coordinate 2,082,545,475, forward strand.
GAATTCAAATGGATTCAAAAAATTAATTAATGAAACATTAATTAATATATTTGGAGTGGAACACTTATGAGGGAAGGTGAAGAGGCTCTCTAATTAATTCGGTGTTCTAAGGAGTTGAAGGGGGTTAGAGGAGATATGGAGCTCGGGTGGGCCCCACCTAATAACATCCTCTCAAGGCAGGTTATGTTATAGTGGGTCCCACCACCATAACCTCCCATGGGAGTTTCGGGTGTGGTGGCTCCCACCTCCAACCTCCCCTAGGAGGTTTTAACCAATAACAAATAAAAATATGTAAAGTCTTATTTTTATTTATTATTATTTAAAAACCCCAAAAACAATCTTCCACTTTCGTTAAAACACAACTACGGTGAAGTTCTTACTATGAAATCACTGACGCTGCGAGTTCAATGGTGCCCTCAGATTTCAGTTCCGAGCACCGGTTCAAAATTTATAAAACACCACCTTCACGTTTAGTGGACACAACAAGAAAAAAGTTCGGAAAATTATTATCAGTCACCCTCGACCCACACTGGTCGAGGTTAGGCCTTTCCTTGGTGAATCACGCCCCCATGAACCCAATGGTACCCTTGAATGTCCAATACGAGTTACACTTTAAATGTTAACAATTTTACAATAAAATACTTTTCACATAATTATTTTTTTTTGCGGCCAAAAACTGAATTTCTCTGGTGGACCTCGCCGACCCATGTTTGTATCTTCATTAATAAATTCTACCCTCAATAGTTCATGGGTTGTCTCAGATTTTTAATATGAGTTACCATTTGTGAGTTATAAGTATTTGAAGAATAAAATAACATTATTTTATTATTTTATTTATGGTTATGCCATTTTTGGGGTTTCTCAAAGGAGGCCCGTTCCAGCTAAACATAAGTCACGCCTAGTATAAACCTGAAATACTGAGTTCAAAGGTGGCCTCATATTTTTGATCCGAGTAACCGTTTAGGAGTTATTCCTATTTATCAGTAAAAATACTTACATGCATTTACATAAGCTTAACAAAAACATTAGAAATTGATTCTAGGAACACTGGGCTGTGGAATCATGCGTTGTCAGAAACTGCAGACTTGTATAATTCACGTGTATTTAAGATAAAAAAACTCCATGGATTTTTTTGGGTCTTACAGAGAAGTAGAGATCAAAATTTCTCTTTATATGAGTTTTAATATAATAACAATTTTCATTCTTGTATACAGATGGATCTGTTTGAGTAATTATTTGGAAAGCTAAGTTGAACTCTTCTATTTTGGGATTATGAAGGTTAAAAGAAGTTGATGCAGCAAAAAATAGTGGAGGAAATGGCATAGAATGTTCATTTTATTCAACAACACATGGGGATATATGAGATTACTAGAAAATATTCTTCAATAACTAGGGGAATTGTCTTTCATTTTTTATAGGTGATTAGGTTTTTATCAGATTAATTTCATTGAAAAGTTTGATTTGGTGTGGTAATATGGGGAAGAATGATTCCACAATTCATTGGATGCTTTGCAATACAAGATAATGATGGATATATTTCATATTTATTTTTTTTTTCTTATGAGTTTATACATTGTATACAATATTTTTTATGTTCCAATCTTAATGAAATATGTGTTGGATTCATGTCAGGTTTTTATCACTAAAGTAGTTTAGTTGCAATCAAATATTTCTTATGAGGGATAATCATTTCTTGTTCTTAACAATAGAGATAAATTGTTGCATAAAAATGTGACTAATTAGGATATGGTTGTACTGAAAATACCTATTATTAAATAGATGACATTAGAATTTTAAAATGCTATGATGCAATGGTAACCCTACTTCATGAATAAGTGAATTATATTGAAATGTAGTTATTGAAAAAAGTGGAGAAGAATGTAGCCACATCGGTTTTGAAATAATATTTTTATAATTCTTTATAATATTATTTTACATTCATCCAATAGAATTTATAGTCATAATAGATAAATAAATTCCCTTTTTTGGTAAAAAATATATTATTTTAAAATCTCGTTCTTCTACCTTTTGAAAGATAACTTGATATAAATATAGTTTTCATAAATTTTCAAATGAATATTTTATTAAATAAAAATATTCATTGAATCATAATTATAGAAATATACAATGTTTTAATTTTTTATTTTTCTAATAAGTATCATTTTTTGAACAATATTGAAAAATAATAAAAATTAAATGAAAATTAATTTTTTGTTTAAATAAATTATATCGTTAACTTAAATATTTTATTGGTTGAAATGTATTTATATATAAATTTTATATTTTTAATCTTACAGAAGTCGCCATAATCAATTTCATTTTAGAATCAATTTCACATTGATATTTGAAAAAGAAACATTATAATTTTTTAATGTATTTACTTTAAAAACAGATTTTCTCGATTATTCAATGATATAAATATTATATAAATATTATCCAATTATAGAACATTAAATTTGAAATATTAATTCTATATTAATAATTATATGTTTCATGTTATTTAAATATATATATTTTATTTATGTACTTAATGAAGAATAACATTACCATTTTTTAACACTATTATATGGAAATCTGTAGTTAATAGTAATGATAATAATATAAAATTATACTAAAACATCCCCTAGTTTCCTTTGACTATATTGTATCAACCCAAATTATCATCGGGTCAAAATTAAAAATATTTTATGAATTTTGGATGACAGTTTCACATTAATAATATTATCTTCAATGAAAAGTTATTTTTGTCATACTTTAGTTTTTATCATGTTAGATATTTTTAATATGACTTTATATATGAGATCCATTTGAGCATAACTATTATTTTAATATATAAATTGTTTATATTTATCACCATATTTTTAAATAATTTTATAAGGAATAATGAAATTTAAGGCATTCATAGTGATGTTTTGAAATTAATTTACCTAATGGAGAAAAATAAAATAATTGCTATTAAATATAATAAAAAAATTACATGTTGAGATGATTAATTTTCACACTGAATTTTTACATTTATATTATATAATGTGTTTTTTAGATGTATAAGTTTTTATTTATCATTTTTTTATAATATTTATAAAAGTTATTGTAATGAATAGTGTCAAACATGAAATTATTGATATTTCAAAATAATTTATATTTTATGTTGTGATAGAAAATTATTAAAAACTGAAAATTTAGACATAAAATTGTGATATTTCTTGAATTTCATCAATTTATAATTTATTGGTTGCATTTCTATTTATTTTGATTATTATAACAATCAAATTATAAATAAAATGATATCACAATATAAATAAAAAATGATAAATTAGGGTAGAAAAATAAGGAATGAGAAATAGTAAAAAAAATTAGAATTTTCATTTCATAAATTGGAATTAAACCATCCACTTCATATTTTTTTAAAAAAATTAATCAATTTTAAACCATTTGTAATAGAAAATAAATTTATATATAATTATTTTAAAAAAAATCATTGAGCGCCCCTCACATCTGAAATAAAAAAACCAATCTTGTAATTTAAATACACGTCAAAACCATTTTGGATTTCTATATATTTACATATATCCATTCATTTAATCCCACATATAAATATTGATGATTTATTTATGTCATAACAATCCATTTAAAGGTTTTGAATATTTAATTAGGGGAGATTGTTCAAAGAAGATGTATCATTTTTTATGACGTGTTTAAATTTTATTTCGTCCTCTACTCCTTCAAATATTTTTACCCCAGAATAATAAAAAAATTCAGTATAAAAAATATAATTATATGTTATTATATTAATATCATCTCATTAACCAATATTTACTTTCATGATTTGGGGAAAATTCATCATCCATTTGTATGGCATGCAACGACCACATGAATTGAAAAAATTAATTCTCTATCATGATCCCAAATAATGGGTTAAAATGAAGAATTTTTGGTATATATTCAATTTTTATGAGACATTTATATTTATTAAATTATAATAATTTATTTATGTTATTCACATTTCATTCACATAAAAATTCATGTGGTGTTCATGCTTACGTGATAACTATAACATTTATGAAGCAATGTAATTGGTTTTCATTAACACACCACATGGAAGATATATATATGTATATTTCAGTATTTAATATAATATCAAGGATATTATGATCATTATATAATGTTAAAATAATATATACCATTTTGGATATTGGTAATTGAAAAATGGAAACATTACACATGCATTCGTACGACATTTTGTCTTTTTGATTATAACATTGTTTGTTTTTTATAATGATATGTTATAGTTTTATTAAAAAATTTATTTTATGAATAAAAATTATAATAATTTCTTGATTATAATTCTGGATATATTCAATAAAAGACCACTTTTACGATTCACATCATGCTAAATTCATTTTGGACTCAATTACTAAACATCATCAAAATGTCCAACGTAGACATAAAAAAATTAATTTTTATAACATGTTAACATGTCATATTAATGAAATAATAAAATATATAATCGTTCACAATAAATTAAATTTTATTCCAATTATCATTATTTATAATGAAACTGATCACACGAAACAACTGAGGCTTAATGTATGGGATTTCTATGTAAACTACTTTTAAAGATACTCTTTCAACAATTTTTTTAAAACAAAAATGGAATATTTTTTACCATATATATCCTGAATTAAATTTATATCCTTTATGAAACCATAATTTTTTATGTTTTATTTATATTTTTATAATTTTATGTACAAAAAATGTGTTTTCATTTATTATTTTTCTTATTTTTGTAAAATAGATATGTGATTTAAAAGTGGAAATGTGATTTTTATTCTTTTATAAATGATTTAAATCTTAATATTATGTTATGAATATTGGTAATTGATTACGAGTATAGGTGTTTCCATGCTAAACTGAAATGGAAACATTACACATGCATTCGTACGACATTTTTACTTTTTGATTATAATTTATTTTGTTTTTTTAATGATATGTTATAGTTTTATTTAAAAATTTATTTTATGAATAACAATTATAATAATTTCTTGATTATAATTTTGGATATATTCAATTAAACACCACTTTTACTATTAACATCATGCTAAATTTATTTTGGACTCAATTACTAAACATCATCAAAATGTCCAACGTAGATATAAAAAAATTAATTGTTATAACATGTTAACATGTCATATTAATGAAATAATAAAATATATAATCATTCACAATAAATTAAATTTTATTCCAATTATCATTATTTATAATGAAACTGATCACACGAAACAACTGAGGCTTATGTAAGCTATTTCTATGTAGACTACTTTTAAAGATACTCTTTCTACAAATTTTTGAAAACAAAAATGTAATATTTTTTACCATATATATCATGAATTAAATTTATATCCTTTATGAAACAATAATTTTTTATGTTTTCCTTATATTTTTAAAATTTTTTGTACAAAAAATGTGTTTTCATTTATTATTGTTCTTTTTTTGTAAAATAGATATGTGATTTAAAAGTGGAAATGTGATTTTTATTCTTTTATGAATGATTTAAATCTTAATATTATGTTATGAATATTGGTAATTTATTATGAGTATAGGTTTTTCCATGCTAAACTGAGGGTGGAATATCTCATTATATCTATCTAATGCATTTTCTAATGATAATGAGTTAATCATTAGGGTTTCTCTGATGTGATTAAGGGAGTATAATGTGGTTGGTATTCCAAATGTAACCATTATTGTTAGTACAATTGTACTCATTATTTCTACTGTAAATATTAGAGTGTTATTGAATTGGTCTCATAATTTACTATTATGATATATTTTTTCTATGGAGTTTTATAAGAATATTCATATATCATAAGGTATGTTAAATGACTTCTGATTTATTAATGAAAAGTATAACATTGTGAAAATATTATAATGGGTTTATTTTTTTCATTGAGTAATAGTTTCATAACCTTTCTTTATGTCCCTTACTGTGCTTCCCATTCTCATCCATTGTTTTAAATTTATTTCAATGGGTATAATGCTGCGTATCTAAAAGGGAAAAATAAAGTTGAATGTTATAATTATTTTCCAAGAAAAATAAATCATGTTTTAAATTAACATGTTTGTATTTTGTTAAAAAAAAATTCTATTATAGTAGTATACATATTATATAAATGTGGGATATTATGTATTATTGATGGCCTAATTATATATAGTAGTAAACCTAAATATATCTTCAAGGTGAAATAAATTACTTAGTCACTAAAAATGAATTTTTTTTATTGATTATGGTTGGTCCCTTACCATTCATGAAATACATAGACTGAAAATCAAATAATATTCCATATCCTCATGAAACTAATTTTTCATTCATATTCTGAGAATCCTATTTTCAGTTTATTAATATATATATTTTTGAACATTAAACATCTAATGAAATTTCGATCAATGAACATCACATTTCCTTTTCTATATTCGTTTCATCTATCTATCGTTGATTTTTAGATGCAATATTTTTCTGCTATATTTATTTTTAAATTGAAGCCTCTTATACATAAAAAACTTTATCGACACATTGTATAAAATTTATTCATTACTATAACAAAAAAATGGATGGTGTTGTGTGTGACATGTACTGATTTTATCTCATTCATTGCTATTGAATATGATTTGACCATAGATAACTATATGGGTTGTTTTTTATGAAATAGATCTAGGAAGAGAATCAAAATTATTATATAAAACAACTATTTTGTAATGTATGATTTCCATTCACAAGTTATTATGTATCAACCTAATATTGATACCCATTATTATATCTAACAGGTGTTTTATTAGGTTTTTTGTAGTTCAATGTTAAAAAATTTAATCATTTTAAAATATGTAAGATAAATTTATCTAATAGTTAATAAAAATTAGTGAAAAATATTGCGAGTATTATGAATTAATTTAGTTTCAAATTTTAATGTTATGTTAATGTATTTATTAATTAACGATTTATCCTGCATCCACATCATATACGATCAATTTGTTTTTAATATTTTGAATGATTGGTGGTTTTTACTATATTTTGGAATTATTTTAAATTGTTTTTAAAATGTTATTTTATTTTCAAACCAATAACCAGCCCACATTAGTTTTAATTCCAACAAAAACTATCATTATAATTTTTGAATAATTCAAACTAAATATTATGATGATTATATAGTGTCTCAAATTATTGGTTAACTCATTCCAATGAGGCATTTACACTACATTCCCAAAGAAATTGTCTGTAGTTGGTTAAGAAAGTTAGATCATTATGAGTATGTGAGGATCATATGAATAGTACAACCTTTGAAACTTTCATATCACCCATAGTTCATTTTTAATATTAATATTCACATGTAATTTATATTTTATATTTAAATTTTAAATATATTTATTTCAAATTAATGGATATAAATTGTTTGAAGAATATTTTACTATTGCTATTTTAAAATTAGAATGCATGGATTTATATAACAATAGTTTCATATGAGACACTACATGAGTTCCTATGGGGATAGTTGTTTTCAATTCAGACCTTCACCATTTGACTTATTGTAGACCTTATATTTATTAATAAAAATACATTAAACCTGTGTTATTATTATTACTGGAATTCATTTAAGAAGGTATTGATTTATAATGGTGAATTGTGGAACTGATCCACAGGTTCACGTGATGATTTCTAGTGGTTCATGATTAATTTATTGTGCATGTTTTTATAGATTAAAATTGTACAAAAATATTTAGATATCAATAAAAATATTTTTATAAATGTGTATTCTGAACTATTCATTTGATTGTGATAAATTTTTGGTATTGTTGTATGTTATCACAAGTGGATATTATACCATCCTTGATATTGCATTATTTTTGAAATGTAATTTTTATATGAAAATGATTTAGACCAATGTTTTTCGTATATCACTATAGTGTTATAGGGAGGTCATGAATGTTTTTTACATTCCTATTATTATACTGGTAAAATAACATCAATAACGATCCTGATTCCATTGAATTTTTTTATAGACTATGGGATCTGACAATTTTACTCGGTCCTTTCCATGGGGATGCTCCACCAGTTAGATAAGAGTATCCCATTATTTTTGAATGAAATATGTTATTTGAATTCATGATTTCAAAATTATGATTTTTAGGAATTGAGGATAGACATGATTTTAAATCATTGGTACATAATGGTTTGGTTTCAATTGATATTTTCAACAAAAAACTTATTTAAAATACTAAATATAAAATTAATTATTAATATTCATGTCCATTTAATTTTTTTTAATTTTTTAATATTTTTTTTATGAAAATTAAAAAAACTACAATAATATTTTGTGTTAACATATTTTCTAACAAGTGTTATAGACAATTATATAACCAAAGATACCTTTCAAGAATTATATTATAAAGTGTTTCACATTTTATGTGCATTGTTTTGAACACATAGTAGATAATCCATGGGGCAATGTCAATTTTGTTTGTCAATTTATTCTCATTAACTTTATGATGTAAAATGAAATAAAAAATATTATGGGGTTTGAATTTTTTATTAAATTTATTTACAATTTTTTATATTCCATTGTCCTATATCACTATTTTATAAATTTTAATTCTTACATGAAGGATACATGTAAACACTATCATGTCCTCATTATTTAATTTTCTAATATCTAGTCCCATAATAAGAAAAAAACTAATTATTATTCTTGTGAAATTTTTATATTATATAATACATAATAAAATTATTTTCCATCCATGAATCTAGATAGAGTCACGATCTTGCATTAACGTAAGACACCAACAAAATAATTTCATCTAAAATTTTTTCATCCCAAACAAATATATAATGAGGTATAGGTAATATATGATTGGTTAGAGAAAAAAAAAATTATTTTCATTCATGAGAACATAGATTTCATCAATTTAAAAATTCATAAAACTATCTAAGATGAAAATATTTTATGGTTTTGAGAAATATATTATTAATATAAGAAAAAATGGAAATTTAATGTAGAGGGATTCAATGTTATCATAATTACACAATTAGCCCTAGATATCATAGATTTATAAAATATCAGATGATTTTGTGAAATTATCACAATGAATAAATTGATAATGATTTCTCAAAATGATTACATGATCCCATTATATTATCTATAGAGACATGTAAAAATTATTTGGAATACTTCTACATTGAAATTGATTTGTGAATGGATAATTGATATCATCTCTTCTTACATAGTAATATAAAATATTGGTGGTATAAGAATCAATATAAGAATGTGGAAAATAAAACATCTAGCTTGTAAAGGTTAAATTTAATTGCATCAATTCCTTAAGTAGTTGACGTAATGACTTTTGAGAAGAAAAGTAATTTATTTTGGGATTAAATGGTATTTGAATGTGGATCCATAAATTCACATTAGTATTAATTATCTATTGATATTGAAAATATCAATGTTACATGTAATTAATTTTGTAATACATGAAATATGAATCCTTCATTTCTTATTTACTCCATTATTTATGATTCCTGTGGCCACATAAAACATTAGAATTAAAATTTTAATGATATATCTGTACATTGATTTTGTACAGGTTCATCAACTAAGTGGTGATTAATAATTTTTTCTAATGTTTTTTGGCTGACGAGAATTACTTGAATTGGTGTAGAGTAAGGTATTCTTATTATTGTTATTAATGACATTATAAGACATGAATCTCCATTTTTTTTAAAAATAATATCTTTTTTATTGTGTATATTATACAAAATTCCATGTTTTTAGAGAACCATGATATATAATTATAATAAGAGAATTTTATATATACAATATAACATATCTATTTAGAATTTTGGAATGCTATTTTATAATCACATTATTAAAAATTATTTTTTTTAAAAATGTATAAATAATTTATTATGCATCAATAATATAATTTTATCCTTCAAAAATACGTTTTATTAAAAAATGGTATTATTTCAGACATTTATTGTAGTGAATTATAATTACGATATAAAACAATTAGTAAATGTATTGTGTAAAAAATATTTTTTTTTGAAATTATAGTATCAAAATTATATCTTTCATAGATTTTGTGATTTAAAAAAATAGTGATATTATTGAATCAAAAAATGGATCATTTTGAAAACATGACTTTTATTTTTAAAATATAAATTAATTTTAATGTAATAATATCATTTTCATTTAATTTAAAATTTAAAAAACATTTTTTATGTAGTTATAAAATAAATAATTTAATTTGAAGCCAAATTAGACATGATTTTCTTATATGTTTATTTTTAGGCTTAATAACAATTTTCTAAAAACTATTTTTCATTGAATAATGATTATCCATTATATTATATGAAACTAACACATATTAAGGATTAAATTAAGTTTTATTTATAGATTAAATATATAAAAATATTTATTTAAATTATTATTATTATTATTTTATATCATGATGGACATATAAGATTACATATTACTTCATAATTGTATATTATTATAAAACAATTAGTCCCAATTGTGGATTTGAATAGAAATTGTGTACGATGAATTATTTAAATTGAATTAGTTAAAATTGAGTAAATATTATAATTAAAATTATTTAAGAATATATAATATGGTCAATATAAATTTTAGACACAATTAATATTAAGGAAAATAATGATTAATTATTTTGACAATGGCTACAATTTATTTCCTGAGGTGTACATGAGTATATGATAAAATTAATTTTTGAGATATATATAATGTCAATATAAAAAATTGGATTTCATATTCATAATTAACATGTAAAAATTATATAAAATGAATACTTTTATTTTTATATTAAATTAAAATTTTCCTAGTCTAAAAATCATGTTACTGTGGGGAAAAGAATATTGTAAAATGGAGAAACTGCAAATGAAAACAAAATAAATTGTTTATATCGTTCTTAATTTTAGTTTTGGAGGTGTGGCACAACCTTATCGTCACAATAAACCATTATTTATCTATTTCACTATATCTTGGGTTCTTATTTTATTTATATTATTTTATATTTTTGAGTATTTAAAAACATTTAACTCATTTTAATTTATAAAAGTCACCCCTCCCCCCTTACATATTCTGGCCATTAATAAAATTTATTCAAACTAAAAGATAGATTAATATATCCCCAATATCCTAATACATATTATTGTGAAATATTCTTCCCAAAAGGCCAATCACATTATAACTAAAAAGAGACCCATATGAATTTGTTTTGAATTGAAGGTAGTTTTATTAACATTTATTCCTCTTTTATAATTAATATTTTATCATGACCAATAGTAATAAAATTAAAAATACAAAAAAAATATAACAATTTTTGATATTTTAATATTTTTATGCAATAATTTTTATATTTCTTCACATCCATTTGATTTAAATAAATCCAATACTAAGGAGAACATTGGAAAACCGCATCCCATGTTAGGTATTTGTTTTCTATTTCCTCACTCATATAGATAATTAACATGGTTCTAATGACTACATATTATAAAAAACATGATATTATCTCTCGTATATACTTATGACAAACTATCTCCATGAAACAATGTGATTCATTTTCCATATGAAATAATAAAGAAGTACTATAAAAATGAATAACATAAAAATATTTATTTTAAAAAAATTAATATAACTCAAGATATGATTGTTCAATATATCCTATTGAAATGAACATGTGATTCTATGAAAAAATATTCTTGATAAAGTGACGCAGTTGACAATAGAGATCATAGTAATAATGATATATCATTAAATGTTTTTGGTAATATCTTATAAGAGTGTCGTATAATATAATATTATTAATAATATAATTCTCTTAAAAATTTAAAAAAATTAATATAAATTAAAAAAGGATAAACAATGTTCAACTAAGGGGAAAAGTAATGTAATCAATTCTATAATAATGCACACTCATTGTCTAATATTATAACTCTTAAGACCTAATATGTACATACATGTATAATAGAAAATTTAAGAGGAATAATAATCACATTACAAAATTAAATTCATGACTATTATAGTATTTTAGTTTATTGTAATTGTGGAAACAAATTCTGACATAGTGAAATATATTCAATGTTTCACATAGTGATCTTACCCATTTTAACTCCTACTTGAAACATATCTTCATAACCATGTGATAGGAAACCAATGAAATAGGTGATGCCCTAAGCTTTTTAATGTTATACGAGGAAGTTATATAATTAGTATCATTCTAATAATTGTATGATAACATGGTGATAAAATTTAAATATCTAAATTTACATATCAAATATCATACACTGCATATAAAATAACATAATGAAGATGTATGGAATAAGTATTTTATATTCATAAGACATAAATCATATGTGAATAAAATCATAAAGGTGAAAATAATATCCTTGGAATTAGATATGGAATTGTGGAAGAATCATTGTAATATAAAAGTATTTTGATAGTATTAAAGGATAAACACCAAGTCCATATTAGAGGAATGATTTCACTCCCCAAAAAGTCTTATTAGTCATGGATTCCTCCCATGAACATATTTGTAATCAATGTTAACCCCAAAACAATATTTGTTTGCAAACATCATATAAGGAACCATGTATACTCCCAATTCCATGAAAGAATTTCTTATGAGAGATAATTAATTAATCACAACAATGGAGTGATAAAACAAGCTCACTCAGTGCTATCTAATCCACATAATCATATAAGCTACAACAGGCTTTCAATACATTGTCTGTGACACCTAGCCATATTGACGTAATGGGATTACATGGTGCTATCTCAACCACCCCAATCATACTAACTACAACTCTCTTACCTAGTGATATTTAGTCCACAATATCATATAAATTTGTAATAGACTAAACCAAATCTATATTCCCCATCCCATCATATATGTTATGATGTGATTAAGAAGCACTATATAGGGGATCTATCATATAATTTATAATCATCCTACATGGTGCTATCTAGGCCACTCCATCATATATGACCTATCATGATTACATGGATCAATATTTGACACCCCTTAGTATAATCTAAAACATTCTTAATCATTTCCTTTTATTCCACCCCATCTTATAATATATAATAATATTACCCTCCCAAATCTGGGCCACCACATCATATAAAAATATTTCATGAACTAAAACATTAATAATGTAAAAAAGGAATCATATAATCCTAGAAACACAAAAAATAAGGAATTAATTAATTAATAAAATGATTATCCAATGAAAAAATATGTGTTTATTGTATTTCTTTTTGAAACATGATTTACTTGTGGAAAACAATAAGGTTATGTAAACATCATGACATCAGATCATAATCCATTAAGATAGATAATATTAATTATATCATTAGATCATTTTTGTGGTAATAATAAATTATATAATAGAATTTCATCATAGTTTTATAATTATTTCTATAGATCATATGGGATAGTTCTTATAGATCATAATCTTTATTTTAAACTCTTAAAAAATTTGCAAGATAATTATATTTTATGTTCACGTTGAAAAAATATGATGAATACCATAAAAAAGATAAATAATATATTAAGTAATTAATCTTATGCAATTTAAAAAAATAATATGAAAAAATAAGTTTTTTAATAAATATTTATTTGAAAATAAACATGTTATCTTATAAAAAACCAATAAAAAATTATAGTCATATCAGAAGAAAAATTTGGACTTCCCGAAGATGTTTTATATTCTGTAAAACGTTTAGTAATGTACCTTAATCAGAAAATGACATGAATAATAATTTAAAAAAAAAATTTAAAGCAAAAAATTGGGTAAACATGTCATATAAATATCATAAGGTGGTTATATAACATTTTGAAATCACATTTTTAAAATAATGTTTTAAAAGAAAACATATTTTTGATCAAATGGATTGATAAAGTAAAATATTCATAAAAACACAATATAAATTATATTACCAATAAAATAGAGTAAAATTGGAACTATTACATATATATTTCATGAATATTGATTGGTGGAAAAATTAATGATTTTTTTGATAGATGGATCATATTATTTCATTAATGTAATGATAATCATAAACATTCACGAATAACGATGACATTATTGTAATAAATTTTTACATCTTTGGTAACATTGAATATAAGTAAAATAATTAATAACTTATAATAAATCTTAAAATATCTCCAATATAAATAGAATCATGATATTACATTTCAAAAAGTAAAATATAGACCACATTGATGTATATAGTTATATAACATGGAATGTGTTTCAATGATGGAAAAATGAAGAAAAAACAATTTAAATATTTTTCAACTATTGAAAAAAAAAACTTCATAGAAGAGATATAATAATATTAATAAGTAAAAAAAATAAATTTAATTATATATATCATTTAATAAATTCTGGGAATGAATATTCACTGCACTAAATAAATGAGTGGTGAGTATGGTATAATATCATTGAAATTATAGTGATACTATAAATCGCCACACTACTTGAGTAACATTTAAATAATGAGAATCAGGAATGAATAAAATTAATTGAAATATTTAATATCATGAAATAAATTATATTGATGATATTATAGTATATAGGGAAGAATATACACCACAGACAAGAATATGTGTGGAATGTCTCATATATATCACCACAAAAAAATAGATATTATAAAACCTATACCTTATGTATTAAATTTATTCTTACTTGTTCAAACAACATTTTTAATTAATATATGATTATTATAAATATTAAAAATCTTAATATTACCATATATATGTTAAAATATATTATTTTATTATGACATTATATTAATTGTATAAATAATTTTATGATAATGTTGTGTTTTGTATAATAACTGCTTTGTTTTTTGTATATGTTTTGACATAGCAATTTTAATCTAGATAGAGTGATCATTATTTAATTATTTTATTAATTATAAAAATAATTTATATTCATATATATTTATTATTTATATTGTAACACCCCGAGCATTCACGATACGCTTCTCTTTCAATAATGCAATAGCTTGCATTGTACGTATGTTCGAGATTCTAACACACCGCGACCAATCAAAGTAGTAGTTATGAATAGTAATACCCAATTTTTGAGATTATATAAATTTTGTATTTCAAAATGGACTTCATTTTTTTATTCGGAATATCAAAATTATCCAATGTTGAATTTTTGGTATTTTTCGGAGAACTTCCAATTTTTTATGAATAGTGAAAAATACTTAAAAACAAATTTTTTATTAAAAATAATTTATAACGATAAATTATACTATTTAGTGGTTTTAATGAATAATTAGAATATATTTTTACCATTTTATCCAATGGTGGTCATTTGAATTAATTTCACTTTGAAATTGGTCATAAACAATTGTCAATCTTTTGATATATATTGTTTCAAAAAAACACGCTATTCGTTGTGACATCGGGAATTAATTATAAAATTTATTAATGCAACTTATATGTTTGGAATTTTTTAAAATAGAAATCATTTTTGAATTCGGAGTATCCATTATATCTTAGGGTGAAATTTTGGGGTTGTTCTGAAAAACTTCAATTTTTGATGAATAGTGAAACCACTAAGTGGTAGTTAAAAAAACTAATTTTTCGTTTAAATGAAACATTACCACTTCTGTGATTTTATTTTAAAAAATCTGGCATACATGGTTGTCATTAGGAATTAAAATGTGGTTCAATGGGATTAAAATAATTTTTGGTGAATAGTAATTTTTAATTTTAATTAATCGCGATTAAAGGTAATTATTGTAATTTAAGGTAAAGATAATGTTATAATAATATGAAATGACATTGAAACATGTCCTACCCATATTTTATGAGTCATGGACAACCAAGAAAATCCATGTGTCATCTTGGGGACCCCATGGAGCAACTTTGGTAGGAAAATGGCATTAAAAACTTTTTATTTAATGTTTAAATAAAAATGTCACAAACATGGGGTTTTTTACTAATACAATTTTTAAATGGGGTTATACAAGTCATATTTTTAACTATAAATATTAATTAGAAATATAATAAGATTTCCTACATCATGATATTTTTTTCAGATTTTTTAGACCTTAAATAAATTAATTTATTTATGACACCATGACGATGCAGCGATTAACTCATTAATTAACGATTTAAATAAAATAAAAAGATAATGTAAAATCTAAGACATAAACTTGTCAAAAACCTATTGGATGAAGCTATTTCGAACCCTTATCACCTTATCCTAGAAATATATAAGTTTGGGACCTTTAAAATTTGAAACACATTATATAATAATGTTACATTTCCTGACAATCCAAGAGTGCCCCTCCTCTACTCTTATAAAAGGCCCCCACCAATACCACCATACTCACACCATAAAAGACTTTTGTCTCGGCCAAACTCTACCCAAATACTCTCTCAACTTCCCTATCTTACTCCTAGAAGCCTCACTTTGTGCAGAATTCTTCCCAAGTAAGCCTTGAGCTCAAATCAAAAAGAGTTACCCGTTTAAAAGGTAGTGTTTTCTCTTGTGTTCTTATGTTTTATTTTGCTTCTAGAACCCCATAAATTCTTTTTATTAATTTCTTTTGTTACAACACAATTATCCTAAATATAGTAGGATTTTTTTATAAGAAGTATTCGAGCTACAGTTACACACACTTACATCTAATGGTTAAGGAACAAACTGTTTCTGTGGATGGAAAATTTCTACCTCACGAAACGATGATTATTCAACACTCATATAACAGCTTAAAAGGTGTCCACTAAGATGTAACTATATTTATTTATGATATATAATATGTTTATGTGTTACCTAATCTTCTGTATTTTTCATTTATGGCAAACATTTTTGATTTCCATTACGGGTAAACGCGATGTTTTCATTTTAGGAAGTGTGGACTACCGCCCCCTCAAAGTGATTTGAATCGTTAATGCCATATCTGGCATGTATAAAGGATGGAGTAAATGATATTATACATTATATTATACTGGAATTATATTATACCATTATATAATTATAACTTCATTCCATTGAATACGAAATAGAAATGAAAGTAGCGTTCATGCGTACGTACAGCTTACCGTCTCCATGAACGGTACATTTCAATTCTTACCTCTAAATGTTATGTAATATTATAAATGCATGTATATACTAGATATATATGATATATATGATATCTAAATCATGAAAGGAATAATGAACATGGAAAAGGTTCTTAATAAAATATAAATTAACTCTATTTTATTATTTAGGAGGTTAAAGAACGTTGGAGTCATGTCGGATACGAGGTAAAGGAACTTCTTAACCCAATTTTCGTTCTATGGGTTAATCTCCTACATTCAAATAATGTCATGATATTATTATGTCCTATATTGTATTTATACTTTCTTTATGTGTACATATAGTGAATAAACATAATAGATCTATTTTATTTAAAAATTATCTTTATAAGGGACTTCGTCTCAATCTCCTTTCATTGAGGCATATTTTATTTTATACACAACTTTCTTTTATACGGTGTATAAAACCCTTTGACTTTTGTGTTTTTTCATAAGGAATATTTTTATATGAATCATTTTACTAAACGAAAAAATGGAATGTTTTTTTGTCGTAAGTATGTGGGGACAATGACTTCTCCGCCGCCGTGACCATTATTTGAGTTTCATCTTCCACTACAAGCTATAACTTTTTTAAATGAAAAATAAATACCATGTTTTAATTTTATTTTATTTGGGTATTGAAAATGGTTTTGATAATATTTTTATTATATCAATGTGGTGTATTGATATCTTGTGATTGAAATGTGGAAATGTTATGTTTCTTTTATGCATGTTTTATGTGATACAATTATGTTATGGTTTATGATATGTTTAAAACTATTCATATGAGGAATGCATTGGACTTAATAAGTGACGGGTGGAGCCTGCTATAGATCCTTGATGCATCGGTAGGTCTCATGAGACAAACTAGAGTCTTGGCACGAGGCCTTGACAAAATCATATTTGTAGTCTTAGCACGAGGCCTTTGCTACGTGGTTATGATAGTCTGGCATTATGCATTCCATCATTATGAAGGTGGTTTTTGATATTTCATGTGAATATTCGACCAGTAGAATATCCATGTGAATAAGTAAATGGCATTATTTCATTTTATTTTTGACATATTATGTTGAAGTTCGTGTTTAAATGGATTTTGTTTAGTTATACATTGCCTTAAATGTTTATGTTTATTTATGAAAGCTTCCGCTATATTGTTATCCTTACTGAGCATCTGAGCTCACCCCTTCCAATGTTTTAATTTTTCCAAGATGTGAAGAAGTATATTATGAATGACCTACAGGTATAGTATGAGGGGATATGAAGACAAGATGTTTTTGAAGTTTTTTTTACTATATGATGTAATGTAACATTTATGAATATATCTAGTGTTTCCAAGGCTATTAAACAAATCGGTTTTTTGAGACATGATCTTTTGTGATCATGCTAATGTTACGCAATAATGCACTGACTCTAGGTAACTGGGTACAGGGCATTACAGTTGGTATCAGAGGCCGTTTAGTACTAACCTTGGATGCAAGATTTGGATAAACTCTGATTAGAGGACATATCCCTAAGATAGACTTTGAGGATTAGTATAAAATAACTTCCAAGAATTTTGGTATTATAGTGATTTTGTGTGTTTTCTGAGCAATACATCCCTGTCTGGATACGAGCAGGTAGAGGAGGCTCTGGCACAGATGTACCTAGGGATAAAACCAGAAAACACCACTTTGATCTAGACTCGAACGAGAACTGCTGCATGACAATGGGCCTTGCTGCAATCTTGGTTACGACACTCACGGGGGATATGCTTAAGATAATTCTCATTTTATTTACAAACCATTATGAAGGGTTTATGAGTATATAATTCCTAAAAGAAATTTTTTTATGATTATGGATTATATCCATAAATAGTTAAATTTATGTTATGTGTTTTGCAAGTTTCTAATTATGTATTTTGATTCATAAACTAATCTAATTTATGCCATTGTTTAGAAATGGTGCCTAGTGGGAGGAAGGGAAACCGCAGCAATGCACTCACTCTATGTAGGGATTTCCCTCATGCTCAAGATAATTATTGTGGAGCTGGAGATACAACTTGTGCTGATCACCTTATCACCATACTGGGACAACTCTCTCAGGTTATTAATAATAACCTTACTCGTATGGAGCACCCTGATCCACAACGTGGAGGATCAATGTTAGAACGTTTAATGAGACAACAACTACCAACATTAAATGGGGGTACAAATCCATTAGTAGCTGTGCAATGGATAAACTCGTTAGAGAAAATATTCCAGGCCTTGGGGAGTAGTGAAAGGGAAAAGGTTATCATGGTAGTTTACCGCCTCACTGAAGATGCCGATCAATGGTGGTCGCTGATTAAAAACACGAATGAAGATGAAGAAGTATCTAATATGGAATGGAGGGAGTTCAAAGTGCTTTTCTTAGAAAAATACTTTCCTCGTGACCATCGAGCAGATATGGAAAGACAATTTCTGAGTCTGAGACAAAAGGATGATGAGAATGTCACATTGTATGAGGCCAACTTTTCAAGGTTAGCTAGGCATGCTGCAGATTATATACGTAACCCAAGAAATAAGATTGATCGTTTCTTTGATGGGTTAAAACCATTTATTCATCAAGAATTAGTCTCAAAAACCTTCTCGTCGTACGAAGACATTATCTCATGTGCTATCAAGATAGAAAAGGAATTCTCTAAATCTTTTGACAATAAAGTAAAGAAAGACAAGAACAGAACGGTGGAACAAGAGACATATAAAGGGAAAAATGGAAAGAAGTATTTTCCATTATGTGATAATTGTGGGAAGAATCATCCTGGTACTTTCCTAAAAGGAATGGGAGTTTGTTATAAATGTGGAGAAAAAGGTCATCAGGCTCGTGATTGCAAGGGAAAGAAAGAGGCTATCAATGTTGAAGGCTGCAATTGTAGAGAAATGGGGAATTATGAAAATGAATGTCCTAAGCATCATGGAAACATACCTCTGAAAAGGGCAAGGGATTAATGCCAAGCTTATGCTGTTACTATAAATGAAGTTGAATAATTATTTTATTTGTGTTTTTGGACTCAAGAAATATATTATGGTTATAAGAATAATGTGATATATATAAGGATTATACTGTATTACTTGTTGATTTCATTAAGATTTTAATATGATGAAGGTAATCATATTTTTAGTATGTGACAATAAGAGAATATTTACTTTGTTTTGGGAATCTGACGTTACAATTGATTTCGGAATTTAGAGTCCTTTTAGAGAATGTCTGGACAGAGGTATTTTGGATAACAATAAAGGTTGGAATGGATTAAGTTGAACTTTGGATAGTATTTTTTAAGGTTAAAACAGTTATGAAGATAATTTTTGGAAGACAATGATCTTGTACCCTAGTGGTACAAGCTCCTGCTCGGCATACAAAAGACCCAGGATCAAATCCGGGAAGTGGTGAATTTCTAGGATAATGTAGCAGGGCACTGTAGCAGTACTGTAGCAGCCGTGGAACTGTAGCAGCGGTGACACTGTAGTGGTAAAGAGACTATAGCAGGAACTGTAACGATGGTGGTTATTGTAGCAGTTACTGTAGCAGCGCGGGTACTGTAGCAGTACTGTTCATCGTGGGGTCCATTGGGCCAAAAAATGGGCTTTCAAGCCTCGTATTAAGGCCACTTGGCCTTGGGCCTTCGAGCTATGTAATGGGTCACCCTCTACCCAGTCTAAAGAGGTCTTTGCATTAAACAATAAATTGAGGCTTCGGCCCCAACATTTAAAAAAAATTATTTTTGGAATATTATAATACTATAGTTTTAGAAAAAGGAAAACCTGCAGGTTGGGGGATAACACGTCGCGTCGGACAAAGATGTAGGAATTGAACCCACAACCGTAGTGTGGCGGGCCTTTATTTCCTACCATTAGCCTACAGGAAGTCCATAGTTATGAAAAAATAGTTTTCCTAATCGAAATGGTATGTGCTAATATTTTGAACCTTGTACGATTAGGATAAATATAAATTTTTTGAGTTTTATTATCTTTTTTAGTGAAAGATGAGTTTGTGATAGAAATTAGTTGATGGTTGAAACTCTACATGTCAAGCATAAATATATATATACCTATCTCTTATTCTATGAGTAAATTAATTCTTAAACTTTAGTAAAGGGATATTAAAACAAAAATGTGTTATCCTAATACCTTATGTCTTGTTGAATTGATAATATTTTAAATCAAAATAGATTGAAGGCTTTGAGGCCCTCAATTTTACACTTTTCTGTGATAGATGACCTCAATAACTACCTACAAATATTTACATTTTTCCTCCAATTATATGTCTCTAATTACCACCAATGTTCTCCTTATCCGGATCATAATTTGGTGGTAACTTTTTCATTTCCCTTTCCCTCTTATTAAAGATAAATTTTATTAACCTTATTTCCGATGTTGGTTTTCCACAAAGGTATTTTCTATTTTCAACCTTTTAATTTCAAAGAAAAATTTCAAATTGCGAGGAAGAAACTTATTGAAGGAGGGGAGAATGTAACACCCTGAGCTTTCACGATATGCTTCCCTTTCAATAATGCAATAGCTTGCATTGTACGTAAGTTCGAGATTCAAACACACCGTGACCAATCAAAGTAGCATTTATGAATTGAAATACCCACTTTTTTAAATTATATAAATTTTATATTTAAAATTGGACTTCATTTTTGTATTCGGAATATCGAAATTAGCCTATGTTGAATTTTTGGTATTTTTCTGAGAACTTCCAATTTTTTATGAATTGTGAAAAATACATAAAAACAACTTTTTTAATCAAAATAATTTATAGTGATAAATTATACTATTGAGTGGTTTTTATGTTTAATTATAATATATTTTTACCTTTCTATACAATGGTGGTCATTATAATTATTTTCACGTTGAAATTGGACATAAAAAATTGTGAATCTTTTGATATATATTATTTCTTAAAAACACGCTATTTTTTATGACAACGGAATTAATTATAAAATTAATTAATGCAACTTATATGTTTGGAATTTTGTAAAATAGACATCATTTTTGAATTCAGAATATCCATTATATCTTAGGGTGAAAATTTGGCATTGTTCTGAAAAACTTCAATTTTTGATGAATATTGAAAGAAATAAGTGGTATTTAAAAATACTGATTTTTCATTTAAATGAAACATTACCACTTCTTTGATTTGATTTCCAAAACTCTGACATACATGGTTGTTATTAGGAAGTAAAATGCAGTTCAATGGGATTAAAATAATTTTCGGTGAATAGTAACTTTTAAGTTTAATTAATCGCGATTAAAGGTAATTTGTGTAATTTAAGGTAAAGATAATGTTATAATAATATGAAATGACCCTGACACTTATTGTACCCCTATTTTATGAGTCATGGCCGACCAAGAAAAGCCATCGGTCAACTTGGGGACCCCATGGAGCCACTTTGGTTGGAAAATGACATTAAAAACATTTTATTTAATGTTAAAATAAAAATGTCACAAACATGAGTTGTTTTACAAAAAAAAATTTAAATGGGGTTATACAAGTCATATTTTTTACTATAAATATTTATTAGAAGGATAAATAAATTTCCTACATCATGATACATTTTTTATAATTTTTAGACCTTAAATAAATTAAATTATTTATGACACCATGATGATGCAGCGATTACCTCATTAATTAAAGATTTAAATAAAATAGAAAGATAATGTAAAATCTAAGAAATAAACTTGTAAAAAACCTACTGGATGAGGATATTTCGAACCCTTATCACCTTATCCTCGAAATATATAAATGTGGGACCATTAAAATCCGAAACTCATTATATAATAATGGAACATGTCATGACATTCCAAGAGTGCCCCTCCTCTCCTCTTATAAAAGGCCCCCAACACTACCACCTTACTCTCACCATCAAAGACTTTTGGCTCAGCCAAACTCTACCCAAATACTCTCTCAAATTCCCTCTCTTACTCCTAGAAGACACACATTGGGCATAATTCTCCCCAAGGAATCCTTGAGATCAAATCAAAAAGAGTTACCTGTTTTAAAGGTAGTGTTTTCTATTGTGTTCTTATGTTTTATTTTGCTTCTCCAACCCCCTAAACTCTTTTTCTTCATTTCTTTTGTAACAAAAACAGTATCATCAATATACTAGGATGTTTTTATAAGAAGTATTCGAGCTATAGTTAGACACACATACATCTAATGGTTAAAGAACATACGGTTCCTGTGGATGGAGAATTTCTTCCTCACGAAACGATGATTGTTCAAAACTCATATAACACCTTCCAATATATTCATTAAGATGTCACTATATTTATATATGATATATAATATGTTTATGTTTTACATAATCTTATGTATTTTTCATTTATGTCATACCTTTATGGTTTCTATTATGGGTAAACACGATATTTTCATTTTAGGAAGTGCAGACTACCGCCCCCTCAAAATGATTTGAATCGTTAATGCCATATGTGGGATGTATAATGGATGGAGTAAATGGTATTATACATTATATTATACTGGAATTATATTATACCTTTATATAATTATAACTTCATTCAATTTAATACAAAATAGCAATGAAAGTAGTGTTCATGCATATATACGGCTTACCGTCTCCATGAACGGTGCATTTCATTTCATACCTCTAAATGTTATATAATATTATAAATGCATGTATATACTGGATATATATGATATATATGATATCTAAATCATTAATATAATTCTGTATATAATGTATAAATCACCACATGAACAACTTTTAATTATAAGATGTTTATTTTTGACTCAAGTAACAAAGATCGACAAAATGACTGTTATTAACTTAAATAATTACATAATGTTCATAACATGGTAATAAGTGATATAAAAGGAATAATGAACCTGGAAAATGTTCTTAAGAAAATAGAAATTAACTATATTTTATTATTCAGGAGGTTAAAGAACGTTCGAGTCAATTCGGATATGAGTTAAAAGAACTTCATAACACAATTTTCGTTCTTTGGGTTAATCTCCTACTTTCAAATTATGTCATGATATTATTATGCCCTATCTTGTATTTATATATTTTTTATGGGTACATATAGTGACTACACATAATAGATCTATTTTATTTAAAAACTATCATTGTAAGGGACATTGTCTCAATCTCCTTTCATTGAGGCATATTTTATTTTATACACAACTTTATTTTATACGGTGTATAAAACCCTTTGACTTTAATGTTTTTTTCAAAAGGAATATTTTTATACGAAGCATTTTACTAAACGACAAAATGGAATGTTTTTTTGTCGTACGTATGCGGCGACAATTACTTCTCCGCCACCATGACCATTATTTGAGTTTTGGCTTCCTCTACAAGCTATAACTTTTTTAAATGAAACATAAATACCAAGTTTTAATTTTCATTTATTTTGGAATTGAAAATGGTTTTGATAATATGTTTATTATATCAATGTGTTGTAATGATATCTTATGATTGAAATGTGGAAATGTTATGTTTCCATTATTCATGTTTTATGTGATACAATTATGTTATGGTTAATGGTATGTTTAAACCTATTCATATAAGGAATGCATTGGACTTAATAAGTGACGGGTGGAGCCCGCTATAGCTCCTCGATGCATCGGCAGGTCTCATGAGAAAAACTAGTGTCTTCGCACGAGGCCTTGAAAAATTCTTATTTGTAGTCTTGGAACGAGGCCCTGGCTACGTGGTTATGATAGTCTGGCATTATGAATTACATCATTATGAAAGTGGTTATTGATATTTCATGTGAATATTCGACCAGTAGAATATCCATTATAATAAGAAAATGGCATTATTTCATTTTATTTTTTCCATATTATGTTGATGTTCATGATTAAAAGGCTTTTTTTTAGTTATACATTTCCTTAAATGTTTATGTTTATTTATAAAAGCTTCTCTTATATTGTTATCCTTACTAAGCATCTGAGCTCACCCCTTCCAATGTTTTAATTTTTCCAGGATGTGAAGAAGTATATTATGAATGACCTGTAGGGATAGTATGAGGGGATATGAAGACAAGATTTTTTTTGTAGTTTTGTTTTACTTTATGATGTAATGTAACATTTATGAAAATATATTGTGTTTCCAAGGCTACTAAACTAATCAGTCTTTCGAGACTTGAACTATTGTGATCATGCCAATGTTACGCAATAATGCACCGACTCTGGGTAACTGGGTTTGGGGCGTTACATATATATTATAAAAAACTATATGATATATAAATATTTAAATGAATAATCCAATCATGGATACGATAGACCGTATGTACAAATTAGTGTAATTTCCTTTTTTTTATCATTTCAAAAAAAATGAAACTAAATGAAATGTATATATTTATTAAAATTGATGTAAAATTATTATGTAATATATATCATATAGGTTTTCTAAAACCAATCGTTATAGATTCTATGGAAATTTTGAATGACTGACATCGCATTGAGGAGGATGTAGTTCACACATCCACAAAAAAAGTTATTATATAACTATAAAATTAAAATTATAATGGTAGGAATTATATAATAAATGATAAGTCATAATGAAATTAAAAAAAAATATATCATATGATAATATTACTTACATAATTATTTTTAAAATTAATATTTTTAAATGTAATAATAAATAACATTGGTATGTTATGCGGTAGTCCTCTATAAACACAAATTAATATTGTATAACCCATTTCATTGATGTATTTGTATGTTTAGGATAAAACCATTAAAAATATAATATTATTTAGTATACTAATATTATTATATAATGATTAAAAAAATTTAAGGGTGTGCCCAATGAGAACATTAAAAGTTGATATTGAAGGATGTTAAATCTTATTTAGGTTATTTATTTTAGTTTTCACCACATGAGACGCTTGGTTATCTATTATGAAAAATTAAGGCCAATATGATTATGGTAGGGAATTTTATAGGTGATATGGTATGGGTTTTATGATCTAAATTTCATGGGAGACGTCAAAAATTAATGGGGGAAGGTATGAGTTAGTTCCCATTTATAGTATATGATGAGAATAATTATTATAAATATAAAAAAGAAACATTTTTGAGAGGTCTCAATTACATAATGTCCACAAAAAAAGAAAAATATTCCATAAAATTTACTATATTGTAAATATATTTCAATATAACTTCTTATGGAAATATTCCTAGGTCATTTATCCTTCTAGGATTAAATATTATCAACTATGTAAACTTGTATTTTTCATAACCTATATAATTAATTTTAATTAAATTGACATATATTGTTTTTATCAAAAAGTAAAATTAACATAATATAAATTAAATTATCATTGATTACATAAAAGGAAATAAATATTTTAAATTCAAAAAATATTTTTTTTGAAATTATTTAAAAATTAATTTCATGAAATGGATTAGATGATGAAGTTATTATCATAAAATTTCAAAATCATAAAAAAATTATATTAAATTTGAATGTCGATATGGATACAATGACATGAATTGAATCAATTAATTTATAATTTATATAATAATACCTTACTGAATCATTAATATAAAATTTATCTATATAAATAAATAAAATGGTAATCAAATTTTAGATATGAATTCAATGTTTTTCAACAAAATATCCAGAAAATAAACACCCAAAAAAATACTACGAATTTACCCAATGTAATTTCATTTATTACATGTTCAAGAAAGATTTCAATTTATTTAAAAAAATTAAAAATTATAAAAAAATTATTTTTAATATGTGTTCTCATTTAAAATGATGTACAATTGGGAAATAGAAAAAAATTGTATCATTATGCATGAAATTTGTTTTATTATTATCTCTTAAATAGTGAATGAATATTATTTACATTAAATAATTTCTTCAATATAAAAAATATTTTTAATTAATATAACATTTCAATATTGTTTTAATTAATTTATGGATATAAAATTACATTGGTGGTATAAATATAGTTCTATAGGAAAATAATTCCTATATTTTTACAAATTCTTTATTTTAATTTCTATTGAATTGGTTTCAAATTAATTCTTCTTATATTGATTTATAAACCATATTTACATATTATAATAAATATATCATATAATAGTAATTATAGTGTTTATATTAAAACTAAAATAATATTTGAATAATAATATTTATAGTACTTTGGAGTTTTGTTGAAGAAGGCCTAGCATGTAACACATGCAATAGACGGAACTCAAAATTTTGTGTAAAAGAAACTAAACATCGAGTTATGTGTATTGAAATATAATGTATATATTGAGACAGAGAAATATTAAAATCGTGTTTCATTATAAACAAACAAAACCTAATTCATTCATATAACATAATTTATTTCCAGTGTTTTCTAAAATTAATAATATCAGAATGGTTAAATTAATTCAAAAAAAAATACCAAAATCTTATAATTACACATTCTACCCACTTAAAATGAATTACACCCTAAAAATTATTATTCATTATAAAAAATTTAATACATGAATTATTCTTTTCAAAGAATCCCACATTGTTACAATGAATAATAAAATATTCATTTAAAAGGACTTATGAAAACACAATAGTCACCCATGATGAATCATGAATAGTTTTCCATATATGAGAACATAGGTAGAAAGGGAAAATTTAGACATGGAAAAGGAAAAAAACTATCGCGATCTATTAGAGAGTGATATATAACATTGATAGGATAAATATGACGATCCAAAATCCATAACCCAATGAGTATTGAAAATAGCAATTGACATCATGAAAAATTATGACAATAAGACACAATTTTATTTTAAGACTCATTACACAAACATGTCAAATTTTCAAATGGAGATATACTAACATGGTTTCAGTATAATCTAAAATTTCTTCCTTGATATATTTCCACATCATATCCAATTCATTGAAATGAAGTTGAATTCTTCATACCTATTGCATTAGATTATCCCAAAATAAATAAATAGAAAGATATAACATTCTATAAATCCTAATCACAACGGAATTTTTATCCTAACATGTCCACTAAGAATAAATTCTCATGTAGAAAGAAGATAATTTAATCTATAAAATATCATATGATGTTTAATATGATTTTATTTTATATAAATGTACCTCTATAACCCTTATGAATTACCATTAACAATTTATTCCATAAATAAGAACTTATGATATATAAAAAAATTTATTTTGAACCATTGGTCTATAATTGTATAGATAGAATATTAAATTTTACTTTACTACAATATAATATAATTTTATGGATATATTTATAATGAAACGCACTAAATAGTGGATAATAAGATTTCTATATTGGTTATTCTTAATAAAGTAGACAATAAATTCCATAGATAAGAGTGGTAAGATAAGTGTTCCCCATTTATCATGATTAAATTCATCCATTATGAATTAATAAGAGTTTTATTTTCCCATTATCCACACTGGTATTTTTTTTAATCATCAATATTAGACCTTGGATTAGGGAATTTATTTGTATACTTCCCATATTTTTATTCACATGTAACACTAAAATACATGTGTTTCATTAATTGGAAATATATTATCATCCATTTTTATAACTATTATAAAAAATAATATTTTGACATTCATAGAATTTAGTAGGTTCCATTCCATGTTTAATGTACCTCCAAATTCTATTCAATGAATTCCCTTTATGCTTCATTCCACATCAATGGAACATAATTTCATTGAATTTCATTCCACCGTTTGAGTCTTCAGGAGACATGATCTTCCATTTATTATAAAAAATATTAGAATACTGGGAATATCCAATTTCAATATCATGCTTCTCTTCAAATAGAACAAATTCATAATTACTATTAGTTTCTCTTATATCCATGTTCATTCAAATACATTATTTTGATTCAATCAATGAAATCATCAATTTTTCATAAAAGCTAATGATCAAACAATAAGTTTTCCATCAAATTATTATAAAATTATCTTCATATATACCAACATATTCACCCTTATTTTTATTTTTATTAATGAAATACTTTTTAAAAATACTTCAAATAATATGATGGTATCACTTACTAAAAAAATATCAAATTCAATATATTCAATTTTTTATTTTTACCTCATGTTCTAAATAAAGGTAACCCAAAAATTTATTAAACATACTAAAAAATTAGTTAAAAATAAGATTTTTTCATGCTCCAAGAACTAAATAATGAGATTTAAATATTTCATACTAATGAGACATAATTAAACAACTAATGGATTAGTGGAATAATTAACTAAAGGTGGATGTTTCCTCATGAATGGTATGAAAATTAATTGTTTCATCTTTTCATCACATGGAAGATTAACATGATTCATTGTGTCAGAATATTTTTCTTAGAATATCAATAAGAATTTTCATTCCATCTCTTATGGAATTTTTTCTGATAAAGAAAATCATCACATTTTCCATTTCATTCATCTGTAATATGGTTCGTTTGGGAATAAACTAGTGATTATTCTGGAAATAAAACCATTATAAAAAATTATCATAGTGGAAGACCACATAATCAGGATAAGTTAATTATATGTTGTATAAATAACAACACCTACAAATTTTATTTATGATACCTTAGGTTCATCCGAAGTCATTAAAAGTCACTATTTATCAAGATCCTTCATGTTGGTTCATAATGTGTTTTGGAATTCAAAATTAATATCCCATGGGAGTTTCAAGATAGGTGTTCATAAAGGCCTATTGTTGTACAGTTTTTCCGAGAAATGTCTAGCTCAATATATTATTTTTTGTGTTGTTACAACTCTAAATATTTGTCATAGATCAACATCCACTTATAGTATATAGATATATGGATTTCATTATTGGGTGTCACTTGATATATATTTAACTATTATTCTAGGAAATTTTCTAAAACACTGACTCTTCCTTTGTCTTATCCATCTCCAAAAAAAGACATATACATAGAAATACACATAGGGATTTCACTAATCGTTCACATAATAGTTTCCAAAGGTTGAATAAACCATTTAATTAATACCTACTATATATAGAGTTGATTAATATATATGGATATTACAAAATGTTTTATTCATATTCCGCTAATTCAAAAAGTTATTTCCTAAGGATTATAATAGTGTAATGTCCCTATAAACCTGGAATGATATTATAACATGAGGAAATATCCCCATTATTTGTCAGAAAGATTTTACCCTTTAGTAAAACTACACAAAACCAATATTAATATCATATAGAAATGAAACAACATATAGGGGTGACCTCATATTCTCCAAAAGGGTTAGTAATGCAAATATATTAGCATAACTATGAGCATAAGGGTATGATAACACAACCATATCATTGGAAGATCAAACCCTTCATATCAATGATCATTATAATGATTCATAGAATAACTATCTATAGTACCTAACACATGAATCATAATGTAATGTTGAGAATAATACATGAAGGAATACAATAAGAATATTCCATATAGTAGAAACATAATAATGTTGAATGATTTCCATAATAATCAGTGATTAATTTCAAGGGCATCATAGAAAAATAAGTTCATTCACAATAATATCTTAGTAGTCAACATTTTATCCCATGAATGTATTTCTAGAAAAAGACATTTACATAAATGAGTTCACTCGTCATTCCATCTATGTCAATCTCATGACATATAAATATTTCCCCAATGTATTAGAGAGCTGTAACGGGGTCACCTGATTCAATATCGACCAGCCCATCATATAATTTATAACTTTATTACCCAATACTATATGTGCCACCCCATCATAGAAGCTATAAAGGTGATAACATTATCATATTTGGTCCACCCCATGATATATTCTGTAATGGTCTTATCTTATGCTCTATTAGTAAATCCATCAGGAAAACTATAATGGGATTATACAATGCTATCTGGAACACCCAATCATAAACCATATAACATGCTTAACTAAAGATATATTGGAAACATATTATATATGATATAACCAGATTTCCCAAAAATATATAGAAAACCAAATCATATTATATAATGGGTGATTTCCCAGCAATATTTGTGATACCCAATCATATAGGACTCAATGTTTCTAACCAATGGTAATTTTTCCATCCCATAATATAATCTACAACAGTCTTAACTAACCCCATTTAGGACACCCTATCATATAATAAATGTCAAATAATGACAAAATAAATAAAATAAAAATATATTAAATATCATCATTAAAACAAATAAAAAATTATTCTTTCATAACAAAATTATCCAATGGAAAATAAATGTGTTTCTTGTAATTATATTTGAATCATTATTTACTTTGGTAAAAATTGTGTTTCATAAACATCACAACATCAAAAAATAAACCATTTAGGGAAATATTATGAATGATATTCTTCGATAATATCCAAAATATATCAACAACTATATCAAATGATGTCATTATATATGGAAAAATGTTTTTACATATCATAAGAAATATTATTAATGAAATTAATTTTTTTTAAATCGTAAAATATTTACTATAAACATTTTCATTTCAATCCACATTAATATCATATGATTTAAACCCTAAAAATAATTCAATATATGTTTTTATTAAAATATTCTTTTCACTATGAAAATTAATTTTAAAAATTTTAAAATTTTTAAAAAATATTATTTCATATATCGTTTATAATATATTAAATAAATTTCATTGAAAATTTGGTAAAAATATCTAAATATTCCATATATTACAAAAATTCCATTTGTGCCATTAAATGTTTACAAAATTTCCCCAATCAGAAAACAACATGAATAATTGTTTTTAAAAACCATTTGTTAAAGTATAAAACATGTGTAATATTTAATTTTATATATCATATTATAATTTTGGAACATTTTTGAAAACATATCTTGAAGAACTGTTTTAAAATAAACATATTTATGACCGAAGGAAGAGATAAAGTTAGATTTTCTTAAAAAAAATTAATAATTTTGATAGGTAAATTTTTTTTTGGAAAAATGTAACATAAATTGATGTAATAATTAAGAATAATAGGAGAGTATAGTTAAAGATATTTCAGGGCATATGAATCATAATATTTCATCTATGGAATCGTACATGAAAATGTTAACGAGATGGGATGATATTATAACAATAAATTATTACCACTTTGGTAACATGAAATCATAATACCCATGAAAGAATATAATTACACAAAGAATAAAATAGAATAAAAATAATAATAATAATTATATAAAATGTAAAAGGGAATAATATACACCTTGTTGAAAAATATGTGGGGCCTAAAATGGCATTTGTCTCCATTAAGAAATAATGCAAAAAAATTACATTAGAAAATTCGTTACATTTTATCCATGGAAACCATAAATTAATGATAATAAAATTGATATGTAAATACTCCTAAATTAATTTATATGAATCATATAATAAACTCATAGTCTATATATACACCACCCAAAATAAATAAGTTCTGAATATTGAAGATGCCATAGAGAAATAAATGTGAGATAAAAATCCACATTATACAAGGGTAAATATTGAAATTTTAATTTCATGATATAATAACATAAAATGAAATAGATAAAAACATTAAATTATGGAAATTTATTATATTACATTACATAAGTTATTATATATTCCACACACATGAATACGTAGATAATATTGAATAAATCACATTGAAATTATTGTGAGATAAGAAAACCATTACATTAACTCATGACTTTATTAGTACATGATAAAAACTCTTGAAAAATAAATATATGATTATTATTAAAGTTAAAAAGACATATTATTATTTATAATACCATATATTATTTTATTATGACATAATATTACCGATTTAATAAAATAATAATTTTAATGAAATGATTCATGTAATAAATATTTTGTTTTATATATATGTATTAACCAGTTATTTATGATCATCTTACATAGATAATTCATTAAATACATGAATAATATAAATCCTGGTAAAAATATAATATATTTTACATATATTATTAATTCTATAACTTTATTAATGATAGAAAGTATAAATGGAAAACACCGTTAATGGAGATTGAACATCGTATGTACACATGAATATTGTTTCGATTTTATAAATGTATTTAAGGTAATAAATAAATTAAATATATATATATATAGTAATTACTGTAAAATTAATATTACATAAATATAATGTAATTTTACAAATCCCATCCTTAATAATTTCCATGTAATATGTGACTGAATTACATTGTTTTAAGAAGGGGTAGTCCAGACATCCACAAATGAATTTTTTTATTCCCACATAAAATGAATCAGGAATATATTTGTTATAAATTAATTCAAAAAGAATTAATTACTAATAAATATAATATATATATATATATTTATTTATACATATTGTGTATAAATATGATATTAATGTGTATTAAAATTCTTGAAAGGCGATAATGGAAGAACACATGACATCAGTTTGGGAGGCCATAGTCTACCATACACATGAAAAATGATAGTGTAAGCAATCTAGAAGGGTGAGACTCAACCTACATGGAATCTCACCCCCTGATAGATTAACATCCTCAACTTGATCAATAGTCTCAACTTCATTGCTACACACACCTTCCATGAATCAGAGAAGATCGTAAACGGTCTCTCCAACATGGGAGTCTCTCTGGAGATCACTTGGAAGAATGATCTCACTCCGGATTTGACTCCTTTTTTATTATAGAGTCAAGAAAATTTCCCTGTTTTCGACTCATGTAACTTGAATTCACCCTTTGTTTGAATAAATTGCATGTTTTTGGGCTTTCTCAAGAACTCATCCCTCCAGAAAAATAATAAAAAACTATTATAATATTTATGATAATTATTATATTATATACCCATGTAATAATGATAATTAAGGTGTTGATGAAAGATAAAATTGTTATTTTTTTAGGTTTTAAGCACTTCATTATATAATTACATTTAGTTAGTAGTAGATGAATTTTTTTATTATCCACAAAGTGAGAAATATAGGATAAAGGAATTAATTATGAGAATATATTTAATTTTTGATATAGATTGTCTAAATGGTTTTAGAGGTTTTTAAATGTAATGGGTGGGTGAGTGCACTTTTTTTTCTGGACGAAGTTGGAATCTAGTAAATTTAAAATGGCCAATTTCATTATGATATATCACTAGAAAAATTTCCCTCAAAAAAGGGTTCATATATTATAAAAGAGATCATGTATTCATGGTGTGGCTAGAAAATTATTTTTGGCATGTTTTAATGTCATTAATCTCATTTATAGTAATCGTTATACACTATGTATAATTGTTTTACCTTAACCACATTAATTATTTTAAATTAACTCATTTAATACTTTTCTTAAAAAACCAAATTAAACTAGCAAAAAATAATAAATTTAACTTTTTCCTAATATGGAATCATTTTTTTAAAATTAAAAAAATCTAGGAGATATTATTTTAAAATTAATTCTATAGATGAGATCAGAGGACACAGTTTTAATGTCAAATGTATTAACGATTTAAATATATTTTTATATAAAATATCAATGTGAAATTTTTAATGAAATAAAAAGTATTATTTTATTTATAATCTATATAATAATAAATTAAATCAAAATTTAAATATAGTTTCACTATATAAATACTTTTCAAAAAAATTGCATATTCAATTAAAAATTATTATATTATCTATTATAAAAAAATTAAATTTCATTGCAAAATACCAAGAATATAGAGATGGTAAATATTTACATTACTCATTCTTGAAATATGTTCATTTTTTCAAAAAAAAATTATAAATGTCTAAAAAATTTGATTTAAATTGGCTTCCCCATTAAAATGCGACCAAGCCACGTCATAGAAAACAAATATATCTATAAATTAAACTTGTTTTATTATTATCTCTTGTATTGATAATATATCATAAAAAAATGAATAGTTCATTGGAAGAATATATATATAATTCAATAAATTAATTTATCAAAATTGTTGTAGTTATTTTATTTTGGTAAAATGTATTTTATTTCATAAATATCGGTTTCCATCATAAAGTTTCACATATTTTCAAAAGTGGATCAATTTTTATTTGTAGACAATTAGTCATAAAATAATAATCATTATATATATGTGTAAAAAATAATTTCATAATTAAATTAATATTATTCATAACCTCTATTCAAATGGTTATGTTACATCTGTAATAATATTTTAATAATAATATGAATATTACATTTTATATTTACAAAACTTGTTCTGCATGTAATTCAATATCTTTAAGGAACATGGAATTTTGTGTAACACATGTCAAACATAGTTTTTTTGGGTATCTCGATATAATCTATGTTTTGTGTATATATAATTATTGACATGGTTTTTCATGAAATTCAAAAAAAACATAATTATTTCACATAACACATTCTATATTCATTGTTGGTTGAAAATGTTTAAATTAATTTTAAAAAATATTTCACAATATATAAAAGTGTTACATAAATTATTTGTAAAAATATATTTTATATTGTGTAATAGTATAAAATTTCAAAATTATATCATTTACCATTCCTAATTCATGTTCATTTTTTTTCTAGTAAATTCATTTTATATTATGGTATTTATCTCAAAAGTGGCCGAGTAGAATATGGTTTTATAAAAAAATTATTTATTTATTTTATATTCATTCTTCATTGTATTTTAAATTATAATATTATGTGTATAATTTATTTTGACAATTTTTTTTATATTATCTTTAAATGTGTATTTAACTTTTATACACATGATAACCTCATTTTAATTATTTTCATTATAAAAATCATCCAACTTTTCACTCTACTAATATATATTGTTAATATTAATTTTTTATAAAATTTCTACTTCTTATATAGGATTTAACATCATGAATCATAATATATTATTTTTATTTAATGTTTAATTACATGTAATTTATTCCATGCATGTTATAATCCAAATGTTACCAACGAAGTAATGGATTATTATTCATTATCATTTTAATGAAATTATTTTTTGGTTTTAATATTAATAATGGATAATATATTATGGTTATTAATTAAATTTTCATGTAATATTTTTATTTTCCTCCTTTTGGTAAATATATTTACGGA
Organism: Viscum album; assembly: GCA_963277665.1. Taxonomy (NCBI): domain Eukaryota; kingdom Viridiplantae; phylum Streptophyta; class Magnoliopsida; order Santalales; family Viscaceae; genus Viscum; species Viscum album. The sequence continues at coordinate 2,082,581,724 of OY728150.1, forward strand.
GAAAATGTTTTTCAAGAATATAAATAATTATTTCACTTTTTGATTGAAAATCTATTTTCAACCATGTTAATTTTTTCTAAATATGATTTGATAAATTAATTTAATGTCCAATTATGATTATTTTTTGAATATAATACACATGCTTATATTTTCTAGAAATATTCAAAAATTAATCTTAATGTAATATTCCCAACATGATACTTATAGCTTTTAAATAATAAATATTATGGTTTTTTTATTGTAACATACATCACATGTATCCAATTTACTATTTTCATGACCACATAACTATTTGTTTTATAATATAAATATTTAAAAAGTTTATTTAAAATAATAATTTCTTTATTATTCTAGAAACAATATTTTTTATTTAATGTGATTTTGAAAGATAAATTTTTTTCATTAATAAATTTTTAATGATATTTTAATGTTGGTAATTATGAAAAAAAATACAAACTTATTTTAATGTACTCCATTATTATATGTGGTAGTGATATGATATTTATTATTTCACGGGGTATTATATTTACAATTTTAGGGTTTAATGTATTTATAATCATATTCCTGATTTTTAGTATTTTCTATCGTTATTTAACACACTCATTCATATGATCATTAGACAATATATTTCTTGAAAATATTTATGTTATGTGTATCATTAATATGATTATTTCCTAATCTATGATCCATTTATACATATAGTGATTAATTTGAATGTTATTTAATTGAAAAGGGATATATTGATATTCTATATTTTATTTTTGAGTCATTCTTTAACTATAATAAATATTTTCAATTAATTAAACCTATATTTTGATTTATAAAAAATGTATTAGGGATGATATGAATGGTGGGGATAGAAATAATTTCTCCCCTAAATGAATCAAAACGTCTCAAGATAAAAATTAGTATCCTTGCATTAAATGTGATTCTGGTTTGTTCCTAATCATTGATTAAACTATATTATCAAAATGATATTATTATATAGATATCATTATGTTTGATATCATGAAATCCATTATTACGATGTTATTTCATTGATAATTTAGTTATTATAATCCATGATATTACTATATTGTTATTAAAGATTCACTAGATACATCTTCATGTGATAATTTATATGAAGTTATTTAATCACAATTTATTTAATCAATATTATTAGTCAGAATCAGGTTATTGATGAAATGACTTGTTTTTTTAATTATTTACATTTCCATATGGTTTATTACTTATTCATTCTTGATAAATTCCATTTTTCGTAAACCTTACTTTTCATTTGAGATCACCCATGTATTTTTTTCAATCCCCAGGATATGAAGATGAAATAAATGAATGATTTAATGGATGTATAGTATTTACATTTAAAATTTCATAATTAATGAGGTTAGACCTAATGCAAGATATAGGTGTTTAATGATTTTACCAAGAGTAACAAACTATTCAGTCATAAGACATATGATTAATTTTCATAAGTGAATGTGTGATTGGGTAACCACTAGATATACAATACTAGTGTTGAGGACAATATAATTATTATATGAGGGATGGTTAGTAGAAAACCCAATATATATATTTAGGAAATAATTTAATTTATAACATAACCATATGACTTAATTGTTGGATAATTTTATCTATTTTATATCACCCCATTTCTTGTTTATGTAATGATTTTTTGGAATTAATAGAAATACACACATTGCATAATATTACATTTGGATAAGTCTTTGGAACATTAAATCATATGGGAAATAACTATTTAATGGGTGAATTGGGAATTTACTTTGTTGTCAACTGGTGTACACAACCAGGCCTTCCTACACATTTGTTTAGACACTCCTAAGGAATAAGATTAGGGTAAATTAAATAATGCATAAAAATCAGTGTGATTTATTTCAATAGATGATGAACATGAATGACATATGTCAAATATAAGGTGTCTTATATACAAAATAATGTTTCAAAAATAATAAATTCTATATATAATTTGATGATTATCAACTGTGATTATTTTTAGAAACACAATGTTTTTTGGATTGATTTTATGAATCAAAGAATAAAGAATCATTTTATAATAAATTATGATGGTAAATTTTGTGATTTTGATAAACCAAATGGATTTATTAATCTACTAAAAAATATCATGATAATTACTAATAATTTATTATGTTATACGATTGGAAAACAAAACATTATAAAATCTCATTCTCACAATAATGTTAATAATTGATTTAATTGAGAGCTCAAGAGGTGGAGACCATAGTAATAAGAAATAAAATTTCACTTAATTTTAGAAACATGTTATGAGAAACCCGATATAATGTACCAAAATAATAATATTTTATGTGTGGAATAATATGGAATAATGTAATGAATTCACCAAAAAGAAAAGAATATTATGATTAAAGGAAATATATTTCAAACTATTGATCTGTTTATATTGAATTTTATTAAATGTATGGAACATAGGAATTATTTGTTTTCAATCCATCTTATACAAGATTACTCCAAGACGAATGATAAACTTTTTTTATTCCAGCAATTAAATTGATGAGTTTTTTTATTTCTGTATTGGGATTAAATAATTATTATATAGAATTATTTTGGTCAGTAATAGTTTGGATTCAATAATCATGTAAAATGCGGGGATTGTGTAAATTTTTAATATCATATATGGTTTCTTATAAAATTCTCTCAATATATAAAGATAAAATAGCGTGTTTATGAGTTATGGATTCTCATATGTTAAATTTCATATACACTTGTTCTTATAAATTTTTATGCGACGATTTATTTTATTAAGTAATATATTATCCTTTGGTTCGACATGATGTATTATTTTGTAATGAATTATATCTTCCTAATTTTTACAGTATTGATATCATTTTGGGGACGAATGTTAATTTTTGTGATGAAAAATATTTTCATGTTTTTATTAATTGATTAAATAGATAGAAATTGTAGATAAAAAACATTGAGGTTAAGAAATTAATTTCTGAATAATGTTACTATTAAGGATTTTTATCATATTCATGGGAATTTTAATGGAGTGAAATAAATATTGTATTACAAAAAAGGGAACATGAATTTTGGGAGACAACCCATAACTACCACCATGTACATGGGGCATGAAGCCAAACCATAGAGTGGTAATGGTTATATCCCTACCACTATATTACATGATGTAGTTTTTATTATAAAATTTTTAAAACATAACTATTCTTATCTATAGAATCTTATTGATTGGATTATGTATAATTTTGAGTGATACATTATATGATTTAGTGTTTGATCAATATTTTTCAAACCACTATGGTTTTTGTGAATATTTAGAGATAAACATAAAGTTATGTGACCGATTTAATGATCATGCAATCAATTAAATGTTAATATTATTTATTTGGAATAAAAAATTATTATTAGATGTTCAGTTTTTTGATTAAGAGATAACCATTGAAATGATTGAAACACACCCAAATGATGAAATTGTGCCTATATAAAAAAAATCCGTTAGGTATGTATATTTTCATACATTCATAGTATATATATAAATGTAATTCATAAACTATAGGAAAATGATATTGAAACATGATGTTATTATATTTCCTTTGTAAATAATGAATCAATGGTCATTTAACCCATTATATTTTTAGGGTTTTGTTGTGGTTGAAATTATACTAGTAATGTTTATTTTTAATATATATTAATGTTTGGGATTTTATCAATCACCTAAATCAATAAAATTTTATTTTAATAAAATTTCCTTCATACTGGAAACCATGTAATCCATTTTTCATGTTATCCTTCATATTTCACTTTATATAATTTTTAGAGGATGTTTTATTAAAAATTTTATGATGTCTGTTCTTAAAAATTTAATATAAATAAATAAATAAATATGTATATATATATAACCCATCAGTAATGTGTGCTTGTAAAAATAAAGAGGTTGAAATTTATTAATGGTTTGGAAAATGTGATATCCTATTATTTTTAGTAGAGGAGGATTGTGTTCGATACTATTTTTGAAATGAAACTTTGGGTTCTATGTGAACATTGATATATTATTAACAAATTATTATTTAATGTACCATTATAAAATATATTTTAGGATGGTGGTAATTAAAATTGTTAATTACATTTTGTAATTATATATATTATTATATATTATAAATTTATAAATATTTACTTAATTCACAATAAAATAAACTTATAAAAGAAAAATAAATGTTTTTCATAGATAGTTATATTTTTAAAATTTATGATTGAAAGTTATAGTTTATTTAGATATATATATTTAATTTTAATAAACAAAATAATATCATTTTTAAAGAATCAATTCAAATTTTTATTAGGGTACATTTTTTTATTTTTTAGAATGAAATATTTTTTTAGTGAATATTTTCGAGTACAATTTATTATAAAAAATTTCACTTCATTTCAATAAATCATACAATTTCATATAATTATTGGTCATGGAAATTTATTATGAATTTAGACATGTGTTATTTTTTAATAAAAATTATATTACATTATAATCAATATTATAATATCTTTTAAGATATATTTATTTTTACTCTTTAAAATGAAATTTCTTGAAAATAATTTTAAATTGAATAATATTTTATAATTTTAATTAATAAAATAAAAAACAAGAAATTGTCATAATAAAATATGTCTGTCTGTGTGTAAATTTAAATACATATAAAATTTTTATCTATAAATAATGTTTTATAACGTCAACTATTTATTTGAAAATTCATTAGTGAAGAAACATTAATTTTCAACTATTTTGAATACATACTTCCAAATCATATTCTTCCAATTATATAAATTTAAATTGAATATAAATTTTCCATATTTTTTATCACCATAATTAAAATTATTTAATAATTTCAATATATATTTTTGTAATAATTAATTGTAATGAATGTGGAAATTAATAGTTTTTTTTATGGTTAAAAAAGAATTTTCTGATTTACTTTTGCCTATATTAAAATTTATATCCCACCAAAATGGTATTTTTATTATACAAATATTATTTCATATTAATTATCATTGGTTATACATTGTCAAATAATTGAAATTTATTTTTTTTCTAAATAAAAAATTATCTTATATAAATATGTAGTTTCCACGGTGAAAACTAAAATAGTAAAAGTGAGTTACCATAGATGTATAATAAATAACATAGTTATAAACATTTGTAGTTTTACTGGTGTTGATTTAAATCAAAAATAGAATCCTTATATATATATATATTAATTTATCAATTTTATATGAAATTTGGATGAGAGAGGCTTACAAGTAATGTATATTTTCATGTATTCTTAAAAATGTGACTCTTAAATTTTAAAAGGGGCCATCGCCTACTTCATCACACCACTCAATTAATTATTCTCAAAAAAATATCTCTTAAAATATAACACTAAAATTATTATCCAATTTTGTAGGTCATGTGAATCCAAAAAGATTATTCATATTGTTTTTAATAAGATATATAAATGAATTTTTTCTTAGAGGCTATAATCGTGATCATGAAGCTATTCCCATTTTACCCCTTATTTTATAACCAATAATTATATCAAAAAACTATAATAATAAAATAAAACCATATTCTATATGATTACATATATATTCATAGTATATAGGTTGAATATATTAGATAAATATGATATGATATTAATTCCATAAAAAATATACATAATTTAGTTATTTATACTTTCACACATTATGTACATGATAACATCACTCGTGTGTAAAAACTTACCACTTTCTCCATTTATCGTTACAATTGAATATCCAAGACCAATATCAAAAATTGTTATAAAATGTGATATAAAGGATAAATGAGATATTTATCAAACTAATATCTATCCGGTGATGTTCTATATATATATATGTATCCCAATAAGTAAACCAATTGTTTCAAAACGTGCATGAGAAAATGATTTTGTTAACACAAATAACAATTGTAATGATGATTTATTAATAATGAATTGGTAGAATGTTATTATTTGAGGACCATATATGATTTTAAACATTATAATACTGTTCTGGTATAAAATAATAAAATTCTACAAATCATTAATTTTTTTTAATTGTGTTTAAATAAATAAAAATGTGATATAAGTAATTTCATCTAAAATTTCATTCAATATGGAATGATTTAATGTTATATACAAATTAATTTTCTATGTTGTATATGATTCCCTTTTACATATTCTATAATAAATCCTTCCTACATCAAAGTGATTTTATTTTCAATTTATATTATTTTATATCATAGGATATGTCTCAAAAGAGGCCGTGTTGTAGAATTTTTTATAGTTATATTTATTTCTACTGTGTTATATTAATTCATTATGGTCTTTTATATTATATGGTTATTGATTTAATTAATATTGAATATTTTTTTTTCACTTTTTTATGTTTTATTTTTTTATAAAAAAAATAAATTTATATATAATATATTTGATAGATATATCATAAGAATATCCACTCTATTGAGGTTAATTTTAAAAAATGAATGCATTAATTTTTATGTGTTGTATAGTTACACTTATAACAATTTATAACATATATCAAAATATATTCAAGATCATTAATGAATTAATTGATGTTATTTATTTAATGAGAATCATGGTTTTAAGGATACCAAAGAGGTAATTAATTTTTCATCATTTCAATTTTAGTCATGATTTTTTTGTTCATAAATTTCCATAGATGGAAGTTATTAGAAAATTTTTAAATAAACAAATTTAATTAAATTCTAATGTTCTTATTCATTAATCATTGATCAAATATTACCTATTTCTACACATTGATATTTTAAATTAATGAGAAATTATTTTTAAAAAATAAAACAGTAGTTCTCTTTTCAGATATTTTTTATTCTTCTTCCAAGTCCATGTTTTATAAAATTTATTTAATAAATGTTTTCAAATATTGATATGATTTATTTTAGATACTTTTACTCAGGCTTGATTTTTTGAATTTTTTTTAGAATGAATCATATTTTCACTTTAAAAAAATAGGTTTATCTTTTATTTCAAAATGTTAAAGGAATATTTATTTTAATATGCTCATCATATATGGAATTTAAAAATATCATGACAAATCTTTTATTTTATAAATTCATTTCTTGTCAAAAAGGTCATTTTCAATGAGAATAATTTTTATATTATCTTGAAATGGTTATTTTTGAATCATTAATTCAAATTGAAATATATATTTTAATCAATAATTTTATTATAATATGTATGTGGAATTATAATTCATCAACAGTAAATCTTTATTTTCCATACACACCACTATTTTCATGTTATTGTGGTCCAATTCTTATATTTTTTAGTAGATAATGTTTTGATCAATTTTACCAAGGGAATAAATGGAATTGATTTTATTTATTTTATTGTCATTAAATTTCACTAGATATATTCACATTCATATATCCATTATACATTACATTAATGTAATATATATATATATTCATTGATTTGATTATTTCCCAATCATAAACTTTCTTCACATGTTCTATTTAATTTTAATGATATTGGATTGATTGTGGAAATATTGATATTTGATAATATTTATCTAATAGAGAAATTGGTTAATAAAGAATATTGTTCATGAATAATTTTATCAATCCATAGATGACGAGTGCATTGTATATTATGTGTTAGGTGGAGAATTGAATTATACATCCCCTCATTCCATCATCATTTCTCATTATATTATTTTGTTTTCTATATTGAAATGGTGTTTCGGTCTATAAATACCAATTGATCATACTATCTTCTCTGATGAATTGTATAGTTATCAAGATGTCTGAGTCCAGTACTTACAATATTAAGAATATTAATCATTGTGAAATAATTTAATATTATCCATTAATTTATTTCATTGATATAGTCCATTAATTATCTTTATGTTACTTTTATATTTTTTATATGGAATTATTGTAACACCATTTCATCGATCTGTATAACCTACGATGAAAAAAAAATAATTTTTAAATGGATTATTTTTTCATAATTAAAAATACAATTTTTTTCAATATAATTAATGGTTGATTTAGTTTTACATGAATGTTACATAAAATTATATCCAACATATATATTCTTCCCATTCAAATTGACAACAAGATGAAATATTTAAATGAATTCAAGGATAAAAAATATTAATATTTACTATGTCATATTTAATGTTTTCAAATGTAATACACAGATCATGTATTTTTATTGGTAATAAAAATACTATAATAGTCATATCATTAGTAAATTATTACTTTTTTGAGTGCCAATTTAATTATGTAACTACGTGTTCTGGGATGCTGAATTCAGTGTCTTTATTGGACAGAGAGAAATATCGATAGTATACCATTAGACCACTCTGAGGTATGATAATTTTATATAATTGAGCTAGTGATGATATAGATATTTATGTATCTACTGTCAATAATATGTGATATTTTTTATTTCCATCCCCCTAGGAATCTAATTTATTTTTACTAGGTGGTACATATTCTATTATATATTTTAATTTCTAGAGTTTTCTAAAAATCCCATTAGATATCATTACATATCCAATAGAGTCATCGATAAACATTATGAAAAAAATGTGAAAGCCATGTGATTTAATTTTATAGTTAATTAATATCTATTTTTGTGTTATCATGGGATTTATTGGTTCATGAAATGTATATTTTTAATGTTATCACAAATATAGATAGGAGAAAAAAATTAATCAATATTGTTGATTTCTATCATCATAGTTAGATCATGACTACTCACCATGGTTGTACTATTCTATCATAGGGTGATTTAGACCATTTAAATATTATATAGGGACCTCTTATTAAACTAATAATTATAATAAATTGTTATATACCATGATATTTTTCACACGATGATGAAGGAAATTTCGGGTTCCAAAATCATCAGGTTGTAATACATTTTTCTATGGTATTTTTGTATGATACTATAGGCTTAATCATATAGTGTAATTATTATAATTTGATTAATATTTTTAAAGGGAATAAATATATTATTTGATTTTTACATTACGGTTCATTAAGTGTTAGTATAATTATAGAATTAGATAAAAAATTTCTAAGCTAATGGTTCCATTTATCTATGTGTCTCTTGTTATGAAACCTCACATCTCTATTATGATGAATAAAATGATATTTATTACTATTATGAAAAAACTAATGAATGAATAAATATTTTAATATTAGGAATTAAAAAATGTAAATTTAATTATGATATTTTAAAAGTTTAAATTTGTTGAATTTTTTTATAATGATTGATATTCAGTTTTGGTTAATAATAACTCAAGGTGAATAAGTATCATATTTTGATAAATAGTTTTCAATGTATATTTTTTTGTACCTTTTGATGTTTTCTTGTATATGAAACATTGTTTTAGTGTTTATGGTGCTCATGAGTTTCAAAATCAACCCAAACCTCAACACCATTGGGTACTATTTTTGGAGGATATCATTGTTTTTTTAATGATTGAAGAGTAGAATGAGAATTATTAGTGAGATTATTGGTGGTATTCAAGGGATTAAATCCTATTATCAAAGATAAAAAATATTATCTTTTAAATTTTTGAATTGAATCTAATATGCATAATTCATCATAATAGTTTATTATAGTTTATTGTGAAAATTTTATTGTTGTCCTATCAGAGGAAGAACTAAATTACCCCAATTGATAAAAAATCATGGGTTTATAGGGATATTATCTATAGTTTAATTGTTATTTCTCTATAATTTCATCATCATTAACTAACCATATATAATGATATAATTTTTATATGCAACTCTAGTTCCTATGTATCCCTTGATGAAATAACAAATACACTAAACATAGTTCATATTTTAATTCAATGTGTGGATTGTACGGGAGATTCATTACACTAGAATACAACAACATTGGTTTTTATTATTATACACATTAACAAATATCACATAGTAGATTACTATCAATTATAACACCATATATTTAATACGTGTTATGTAATCCATTACCATGATATCATGGTAGTCATATAAGGTTCCAATATTTAGAGAAACTATTCTTTTTTAGTAGTAAATCAAAATTTATTCTGACATAATAAATATGTTAACATGTTATCACTAAAAGATAAGATATTATGAAGATTCATTTGGTGGAATAACCTCTTGAATTTTAAAATAGAATTTTATAAGTGATGAAATTGGATTATTTAAAATGATCGTGTCAGTTTTATAATTTCATATAAATATTTAATTCTACCAATTGAGGAGTTAAATCATTAACCTCTAACTCCCTTAAAGTATATATAATAAATGATTATACAGTTGATGTGTCGATTTTTAGAATCAATGTTGCAAATTCTATATATAAAATTAATTTATATGATATTTTGTTATATTTTTAATTAAAATTGATCATGATGATAAGAAATTGTGGGGAGATGAGTAGTTAGTGGTGTTTATCATTTAGGGGTATATATAAATTTTATATTCATTATGTGGAAATGGTTTTTGAAAAAAATTATTTCATTTTTTCGTCATTGAGGTCATGGATGTTTTCTTATTATGAATATTATGTGTTATAAAATGATTACCCTTAGCTCAATAATTGCAATAATACATGAAATATTTATTTTATTTTCATAATTTCATATATAGTTTAATTATAAATATGTAAACCATAAGACATTATCAATGAATTAAAATCAACATATTACTACATTGACTTGGTATAAGATATTCAAAAATAATGAAATTTGATATCTATATTCCACATGGTGTAAAAAGTTTATATTGGTCATGATTGATCTATTGAAAAATATTATCATTTTATTAAGATCAAATATTCCACCAAGATTATTGAGATTTAAATTAATTTTATGAATGTGATAGTGTGGTTTCATGGTGTACTATTATATATAATAACTGAAATGGACCCTATGATCATCTGACAATTTTGGAAGTCCATTACCAGGTGATGGGGAATTATGAAATTAATGTTAGGAAATATATTATAGGGAATGATGGTTTGATGGTTTAACTAATCTGGATTTCATAGGAAATGATCAATTAATTCACAATAAATTTTGGTTGATTTTGGGAAAACCATTTATTGTCTGTTTAATGTTTCTAAATATAAAATTAAAAATTATTTTAGATGAAGAAATTTATTACATTACTTTTATGGTTGAAAATTCATTCTCTCACTTATTGGATAATGGTTAGTAAGAATCAAAAATACAAAAATCTTACTACATCCATTATATCTATTTTGATAGATTCTAAAATCATTGGATATATCACAACATGTAGTAATAGTTATATAAAACTATAGTGTTTTTTATTGTGGATAAATCTAACAGAACAATGGAAATTATTGGGAAGTGGATATATCAACGGTTACATAAATTGTTTCCTTAGGTGGCTAAGACAACAGTTTACAAAATAGATATATGTTTTTATTTTTTTAATGATTAATAATTTTAATTATATATAATTATTTTTATATTTATCATAATATATTTATATATATAATAGTTATCAATAATAATTTTGTTTTATTTTGAAAATATAGACGTTGTTACGTGATGAAACATCACTGTGAGCAATTTTTTAAGGCTATCACCATAGCTTCTAACCGCATCCATAGCCACCAATTTCTAAGATTAAAAATAGAATCCATAGAAACATATTTATATTTTCATAACCATGTATATATCCACCTTATGAAATAGCTTGAACATTGGAAATTTTTCAGGCCCTATTCCAATGGTGATAACACACATGGTTTAAAAAACTTGTGGTTGTATGTTATGACTACTAAAAAGACCATGTTCTTTATTACACACATAAACATGATTTATTACATAAAAATTAACATAAGAAAACACTGATAATCGAGAGGTATAGTGTCTTGGGAAATTAGTAGCATTAAATAACAAATTACAATATAAAACACAACATCTTTATTGGAAACTTATTATACATGACCACAACATTCCATCATACATAAAAATTAATGGGATAACTTGAGGACATGCATAAGAAAAGGGTGAGCTATAAAGCCTAGTATTGGAGAAAAAAGTCATAAAAAAGGAAAATACTACATGAATGAAAATTGGGAAATCAGTGGATAAAAAGAGTAACATGAACATAAAGTCTTGATATAGAATTATTATCATAACATAGAAATATAGAAAAAACATTTAACATTATATTATCATGATAAAAAGGATAATTTGAAATTTATCATGAGTAAACCATCACATCACTAGAATTATTAAATGTAAACCCTCATTTTTCTTGACTTATCATGATACAAATCTTTACCAATGCTTTTTCATGCTATCAGGGCGCATGGATATTAATCATTTCATTTCATGCAAAAGTGTGCCACATGGATTAGATAACATTGAATCATTTAACATCATCATTTATCACATGATAACAGAATGTTTAATTTATACATGATACTATATAACCATATTTAAATGTTCATAAATTTGAATACACTTTATAGAAAAATGGGCATGGTATTCACTACACAATGACTTTGGTTTGGAAAATCGCGATGAAATTTTAAGAGCATAACAACTTTACATAAGAGCTCATAAAAAGGATGATGAGAATGAAATGGGTATCTCATTAAATGTAAATGAACTAGATAGTATGGGGGTTATATAGATATATGTCACAATATATGTAATGGAAATTAGACTCATAATACAAAATAAATGTTTGAATTTAAATTAGGAGAGAGAAATCTCTTACAGAATTTCTCCTAGCTAATGGGTGTACATTGGATGAATTAATGAGAGAGAAATAGGTATGTAATCATTAAAACATAAAGAGGGAAGAGTGTTGAGGGTTCAATAACACACCCCCTATATTTTTAATTGATATAAATGGAATAACAACATAATAATATTTGGTTAAAAATGACAAAGGATGAAGTCCCATACAAGGAATTTTGAACTTAAAAGCATGGGAGAGGCATGAGGGAGGATTATTAGGATATTGGGGTACCTTAGGAGGACTATATAGAGAATATATAGAAGTTGGAAAAGATACAAAGGCATTGAGTAAAGAGGAAGTTGGAGCTTATCACTTTTCATATAAGAAATGAGAGGGAGTTCTTTATTATTTAGGTTTTGGACACTGCACATTAAAAAATTCAAAACCACAAAACAAACCTAGGTTATTTAATTTGTTTTTTTTCCAAAATTGAGTGGAAAAATTAATTTTATAATGCCAATGTTTGAAAATCATTAAATATTAGACTTTCTTATATGCAGATGTGTCACACTGTCAATGAATAAAATTTATAAAAGTTAAAATGTTTTATTAGTATTGAAGGGTCCACTAATGAACCATTAAATTAAACAAAGATATATAAAATCACATTATTTTAACTGTAAAACATATATTGTCTTAAAATCATGTTCATAGTGTTTTATTACATAACTATTAGGTCATTATATTGTAATATATGACATTATATATTTAAATCATATTAAATTATTTCCCAAAAATTCCATTCTCTCTAAAAATTGGAAATAAATTAGCATTGGATAATTTCGACATCCAGATTACAAAAATATTATATATTTTATCTAAATAATTTTCTATATCTATGAATTTTTATCTTTTAAAATAAAAAATGAAATGTATCTAAAAATAATGTTTTTTGACAAAAACGGGTATGAAACATTAACAAAACTACATTTGAATTCATAAAAATTATATTATAATTTATATTTAATTAAAATTAAATAATTAATAAATACCATGAAAAATTTTATTTCATTAAAAAATTCATTAATTCATCAAAATATAATTCATAATTGAATGATAACTAAAAATACTATTTCTTCCTTAAATGAAATTTAAAGGGTAATAATTAAGAAATGAATGTATATTTTATATTCCATAAAAAAATAATGCACATAATCATTCTGAAAAGGTCGTGTTACATAATACCTTATAACACCCACATAATACTGATGGGTTAGGTGAGTGAAGGTGAAAGACTCTAGGGGTGGCTCGGACAACATCGCTCATGTGGTAGTCTCTATTTACATCCACTTCTCTCATATGTTCTGATCCAGCTTAATGTGTTAAAGATCATATTGGGTTTCATCAAGAGCAAAGCCCAGTGATGCCACCTCCTTTTTGATTTCTAACAAATGGAATTCATATAGAGGAATTCTACTAGAAGGGGACATCATTTCATTTTTCTGAATAAATTGTATCTGTTAAAGGAATATATTTATAATAATCATGTGATCACTGTTCAACTACTATATTAACAATGGTCACAATTCATAATGTCATATTCAAATCCAAAAACATAAAACTATGGTGTGAATAGTATAAATTTAACAATTTTACATAATAATTTATTCAATTAGACCACGTGCTATTTTCATTAATAAATGTTTGGGTAATTAAAATATTCCCCACTTAAGAAAGTTCTCTCTCGAAAGGTCTATTTCACACAACAAATATCTGTAGGTAACACTACTTCATTAATTCCTCAAATTCACATGTGTCCCCTTCAAACATGTGGTTTCACCCCAATGCATTGACTAAGGACATTGTATAAGGCCCCAGCCTTAAACCTTACTTAATCTTGAGTTATTACAAGATTACACATTGAGGATCTTTTCAGGTTTAGAGTTTTAGAGAATTAGATCATGAAACTTGCATTACATTACATATTTAAACAAAGTGGTTACATAAAAGACAATATTCATTCTTCCATCAACGGAAACATATTTAAAATAAAACATGGATTCTTTCTTGACACATCCTTGACACTATCATCACATAATGTACCCTTCCCTTGACCTGTGAAAAACATTTCAAAAACATGGGATGAGCATAAAAAGATCAGTAATGTATATAAAAATATGTAAAGGAAACATGAGTACATGTATACATAAGAATGAAAACTGTTAGTTTTTCAAACATCAAGTAAACCATGTATACTCTATCAAAGTAATACCTTCACCTTCATGAAGTAGTAAAAACTTTTCACTGAATAAATCATCATTACTTACCTTTTTGTAACCAAAGGATTACCATAAAACCCATATAAAGAACACATAACATATATAATGGTAACTTGGGACATAAACATACTTAAGTGGAATAACCATATGGTCGACTTCCACACATATCACTTAATGGAATAGCCATACGAACAATTTCCATACATACTTAATGGAATAGCCATACAGCCGACTTCCATACCCAATGCATTGGAGGTTATAACGTAACCACACGTCCTGGTATTCACGGCACCACCCGTCATACGGTTTATAACGTAACCACCCGTTAAAATGTTCAAGTACCAATATAAAATCATAAAACATAAAACCAATATAAAGGAATGATAACATTTCCACATTTCAATCACAATATATCATAAATATATTGACATAATAGAATCCTTTATCAAAACAATTTTCAATACCAAAATACATAAAAGAGTATATGGTATTTATTTTATTTTAAAAACATTACGGCTTGTTGTGGAAGCCTAAGACCAAATAATACTCGCGGCGGCGGAAAAGGTTGTTGTCACTGCGTACGTTAAAAAAAATTCCTTTTTGTCATTTAGTAAAACGATTCATAGAAAAAGATTCCTTTTTTATAAAAGTAAAATTCAAAGGGTTTTATACACCATATAAAATAATGTTTTGTATAAAACGAAATATTCCTCAATGAAAGGAGATTGAGACGAAGTCCCTTACAAAGACGGTATCCTAGGTTTAAGGATAAATCAATTAAATAATTATGTGTGACAAACGAATACACCAAATATAAGTGGATATTAAGTGTAAAATAATCAAAGGTCATTCACAAATATTCAAAGGATGACATATTCAATAACAACATGTTGAACCCAAAGAAATCGAAATTGGGTTAAGAAGTTCCCTTGACAGCCTAACGACGTCACATCAAAATGAGTTTCTGAGAGATAAAAAAAGGGTATCTCATCACTTGGACATAAAATTTACATCAATAAGGATATATGAGAACATATCCCAACATAACAATATGTAAATTAAAAGACCCAACAAAATAAGTCTTTTAAAAAATGGAGGGTGAGAGGTTCCTTTACCGACATGGGTATCTTTCGAAACATACGCCTCGTGAAAGAAGAACAATACAACATTGATGTAAATACTCATAAATGAAAGAATATTACAAAATGAGTAAAATAATGGTCAGTACATACACCACTCAAAGGAAATTGTGGCAAATGTATCATAAATCTCACAGGAATAAAAGTGAGATGAAAAATACCTTACGAAAACTCGGCAGCCTAACGACGCCACTTAAAACTTCCAAAAATGGATTGATGAGATCAAATAGGTTATCTTATCACATTAAAATAAAATTTACAGCAATAGGAATATAAAAGAACATCCCCCATCATAACGAAGAGGAGATTAAAAGAAGTGACATAAAAGAGTGTACTTAAAAAGAAAGAGAGGTGTAGGATCCCTTACCTCGGGTCCGACTTGACTCGATCGTTCTTTAACGTCCTGAATAATAAACATGAGTTAATATCTACTTGCTTAAGAACCTTTTTCAAGTTCATTATTTCTTTTATACCATGTTATGAACATCATGTAATCATTTAAGTTAATAATGTTCATTTTGTCGGTATTTGGTTCTTAAGTCAAAAATAGACTTCTTACACTTACATGTTGTTAATTTGGTCAAAGGTTAGTTATATCCAGAATGATATTAATGATTTGGATAACATATATATCATATATATTCATCATATACATGTATTTATAATATTACATCACATTTAGAGGTAAGAAATGAATTGCACCGTTCATGGAGACGGTAAGCTGTACGTACGCATGAACGCTACTTCAATTTCTATTTTGTATTTTCTGGAATAAAATAATAATGATATAAGAGTATATTATAATTCCAGTATATTAACATATATAATATCATTAAATTTATCCTTTACACATCCCACATATGGTGTTAAAGAATCAAATCATTTTCAGGGGGCGGTAGTCCGCACTTCCTAAAATGAAGATATCGTGTTTACCCATAATGGAAACAATAATGGTATGCCATAAATGAAAAATACAGAATCATAAGGAAAGAATAAACATATTATATATCATATATAAAAATAGTGACATCATAATGGCCACCTTTGAAGATGTTAAATGAGTATTGAACAATCATCATTTTGGGAGGCAGAATTTCGCCATCCACGGAAACCGTATGTTCATTAACCATTTGATGTAGTTGTGTGAGAGAGTAGCTCGAATAAATCTTATAACAACATCCTAGTATATTTAAGATACTGGTGTTTTTACAAAAGAAGTAAATAAAAAGATTTTAGGGGGTTGGAGAAGCAAAATAAAACAAATGAACATGAGAGAATGAATTACATTTAAAAGTGTAACTCCTTTTGATTTGAGACTAAAGGCTTCCTTTGAAAGGATCCTGCCCAAAGGGAATCCTCTAGGATGAGGAGAGGGATGTGGAGAGAGTAAATGGGCAGGGTATGGCCTAGCCAAAGGCTTGAGGAGTGTGTGAAATTAGGTAGAGGTGGGGGCCTTTTATAAGAGGAGAGGAGGGGAACTTTTGGAAATCATGAAACTATTATTTTATTTTCAAAAGTGTTTCGAATTTCTAAGGTCCCACATTGATATAATTCTAATATAATATAATAAGGCTTAGAAATATTTCCATAAAATAGGTTTTGGACATGTGTAGGTTTTAGATATTTCATTATCTTTCCATTTTATTTAAATCGTTAAATAATGAGGTCATCGCTGCATCATCATGATGTCATATATAATTTAATTTATATAAAGTCTAAAAATTATAAGAAAAATACTATGATGTAGGAAATCTTTTTAGATTTCCAAATAGTATTTATAGTCAAAAATATGATTAGTATAACCCCTTCTAAATTTTTTTAGTAAAATAATTTATGTTAGTGTCATTTTCATCTTTATTTTTTAACAAAAGGAATTAAAGTCATTATCTCACCCAAGAGGCTCCATAGGGTCCCCTAAATCAACCCATGGGTTGTCTTGGTCGGGAATGACTCATTCAATAGGGGTAGGACAAGTTTCATGGTGTTTTCATATTTTTATAATATCATTTTTACCTTAAATTACGCTAATTACCTCTAATCGCGATTAATGAAAAAAGTTAATATTCACCAAAAAAATATTTTCATCCCATTGAACCACATTTTACATACTAATGACAACCATGTATGTAGGATTTTCAAAATTCAATACATATTAGTGGTAAACTTTCATTTAACTGAAAAATCAGTTTGCTTGATTACCACTTAGTGGTTTCACTATTAATCAAAAATTGGAGTTTTTCAGAAAATTACCAAAAAATCACCCTAAGCTATATTTGATATTCCGAATTAAAAAATGAAGTCTATTTTAAAAAATTCAAAACATATAATTCACATTAATTAATTTAATAATTAATTCCCACTTTCAGAGAAAATAGCGTGTTTTTATAAAACAATAAGTATCAAAAGATTGGCACTAGTTTAAGTCTAATTTAAAAGTGAAATTGATTCCAATGACCACCATTGGATTAAATGGTAAAAATATATTCAGATTACACATTAAGACCAATTCAAAAGATAATCTAATCATATAAATAAATTATATTAAAAAGATGTTTTGAATTTAAAATACAACATTTTACACTATTCATTAAAAAAATGAACTTTATCAGAAAGATACCAAAAATTTACACAAAGTAAATTTTGATGTCCCGATTCCCAAGAAGAGTTTTATTTGGTCCAATAAAATGTATAAGAGTGAACAAAACTATATTTAATGACGGTTCGACATCAAAAGGGGATAAGTGAACCATTAGTGAAAACTAGGTCATATACGCCAAAAATTGAATTCTTTCTGTATTTTAAGCCTTTATCTTTTATTGGATAAATGTGAAAACATTTAAAAAAATATATAATAATATTTTAGTTATTTATATCCATTCCCGCAAATACAACGGATACATGTTAACTACCATTTAAAATAATATTATTTTATTATTAGAGTGCAACGTAAGATTCCCAAGAAAGTCGTTGTTCGTGTTGGGTACGGTATCGAGCGTAGCATCCCCTTTAAAGTCATATTAATATTTTATTCACAAATATGGATAAATATGAAAATGTCATATTATTTATTTACCTGGGGTGTTACATCCTTCCCCCCTTTTGGGAATTGCGTCCTCGCAATTTTTAAAATTGAGCTTGGAAACATCCTTGAAAGTCCCACATCGGAACAAGAGTCGGTAAAACAATCACATTAAAAGAGTGGAAGAGAAGTGCAAATGTCACCCGAGTTAACCCATATGTATAAAAACATGGACATGGAAGAAAAAGCCAAGGGTCATGTTCTTGAGGGAGAGTGATAGTAAACATGTCTAGGATAAAGTTAGCCATGAGAAATTCACAAACTTGTGATGGGTTAAAGGGTATTCGATTCCCCAGTAGGAAAAGTTAATAGAATTTTTTTTGTTTTAAGTTAATTTTTATAGAGAAATTTATTCATAAGGAAACATAATCACTTATCATGTTGACTTTCACATTTTACTAGATTCCTTAATCAAACTCATATTTTTTTTTCCAAAGGATGAGTTTTTAGGGAGACTTGTTCGCATTAAGAGTACTATAATCAACTTATAGAGAATCAACTAATCCACCAAAGAGAATTATATACTTCCCATGTCATTAGGCTTTAACCAAAACCAAAACGAAAAAGGTTAGTACAAGGTCAGATAATCCAGAAAAGGATATCCCTTTAAAAAGAAAATCTATGCCTAATCTCCAAAATTTGTCCAAAAAAACCCAAAGTTCAACGAGGACCATCCGATAAACAATTTGTCAATAAAATTCTTCAAATTAAACCAATATAAGATTGAAACCCAAATATTTGAAGGATTTAGTCACATAGTCTTCCAAGTTAAATCGTAACATTTATCTCCAAACAACATTAGTTGCTCCTAAAGTCTCGTATTGCAAAGTAATTAACCTAATCACATATCCTCCATGATTGGTTAATCATTTTCATAAATAACCCAAAATCGACTTACTCTTAATTAATAAAATAATACAACTAAAAAGAATCAGTCAAACTAACCAGGGAATTCACATAGTCCAGCGGTAAGCGATAAATACCAGTCGCACTTTGGTTGTGGGTTCGATTCCCGCAGCTTTGCCCGACGCGATGGGTTGTCACACGATCTGCGTGTTTTCCTTTTTCCAAAACTATATAATTCTAAAATCATTCCCCAAAAAGGGATAAAATCATCAAAAATAACAATAACATAATTTAACCTCAATTTTATCTCATGCCTTTCACTTCAATCATTACATATAGTAACCCATAATTACCTCAAAATTAAGGAACATATAAACCCAAACGGTTCTTTATAACTATGTCCACAAAAGAAAAGATAACTATTCCTTGAATAAAATTTTCCTATATTAAACATTAGGGTTACACATAAAATGAAAAGTCTCCTAATGTAACCCCATCATCAAAAGATACTTAATACTCTTAAGAATTTCACCATAAATCTTGAAGCCCTTATATGTTGACATCCTACTGATTCTACATTCTTCATGATCCATTAACCATTCCTTTCCAACTTATTCCGAAATACCTCTTTCCTACAAACAAAATCATGAATCATATCCTATGATTATAAAATAGGAAAACAATAGTCATGAAATAATACATACCTTTGATTGGTCATTGTCAGTTTATTCATCCTCAATCGGAATGGCATTAGGTATTGGTAAACGAACATTTGTACGCTCTTGGTGACCCCATTCATGAAACTTCTTCATAGGACATGTGTTTGCATAATGAACATGCACACCACATTTAAAACATTTAATTGATCCCTCAGAAAGAACTTCTTTCCCTTTCCTCGAGTCAACTGGATGCTTCCCTTTTCCATGGAAGGTTCTTGCTTTATGACCTTCATTTCCACATCTATAGCATATTCCTGTCCCTTTGAAACATTTTCCTAGGTGTTTCATTCCACATCATTGACACATAGGTTTTTGAACACACATACCTTTATGATTATTACCTGTACATCCATAGGGATTTGTTTCTCGCATATATGATGCCTTAGAGAAATCGCCAAGGTTTAGGTGGTCAATCATGACTCCAGATAGTTGGTTGAGGATAATCACAAGAGTTCTCATTGCAGCTCCCATATCATTCAGTTTCTTGCTCAAAAAACTATCACAGTTTCCTTCACATCCACTGTTACTTTGATGCCTGCTAGATCCATCCATTTACTAAAACAAAAAAGGCCAGTGTGAGTATATCAAAAAAACCATCATGTACTAATTAGGAAGGTAAACACTAAGATATACTTACTCATTCACTTCATCTAAAAATAGTACTCTTTCTGAAATCAAAACCATTATGGTAATGTCACTTATGGTTAAATAATACCCTAACCTCTAAAGTTATCTAAACCGACCTTTGATACCAACTATAAGGCCCCAGCCTTAAACCTTAATTAATCATTAGTTATTACAAGATTACAAATTGAGGATCTTTTCAGGTTTAGAGTTTTAGAGAATTAGATAATGAAACTTGCATTACATTCCACATTTAAACAAAGTGGTTACATAAAAGACAATATTCATTCTTCCATCAACGGAAACATATTTAAAATAAAACATGGATTCTTTCTTGACACATCCTTGACACTATCATCACATCATGTACCCTTCCCTTGACCTGTGAAAAACATTTCAAAAACTTGGGATGAGCATAAAAAGCTCAGTAAGGGATATAAATATATGGAAAGGAAACATGAGTACATGTATACATAATAATGAAAACTGTTATTTTTTCAAACATCAAGTAAACCATGTATACTCTATCAAAGTAATACCTTCACCTTCATGAAGTAGTAAAAACTTTTCACTAAATAAAGTATCATTACTTACCTTTTTGTAACTAAAGGATTACCATAAAACCCATATAAAGAACACATAACATATATAAAGGTAACTTGGGACATAAACATACTTAAGTGGAATAACCATATGGTCGACTTCCACACATATCACTTAACGGAATAGCCATACGGCGAATTTCCATACATACTTAATGGAATAGCCATACGGACGACTTCCATACCCAATGCATTGGAGGTTATAATGTAACCACCCATCCTGGTATTCACGACACCACCCGTCATATGGTTTATAACGTAACCACCCGTTAAAATGTCCAAGTACCAATATAAAATCATAAAACATAAAACCAATATAAAGGAATGATAACATTTCCACATTTCAATCACAATATATCATAAATATATTGACATAATAAAATCCTTTATCAAAAACATTTTCAATAACAAAATACATAAAAGAGTATATGGTATTTATTTTATTTTAAAAACATTACGGCTTGTTGAGGAAGCCAAAGACCAAATAATACTCGCGGCGATGAAAAAGGTCGTTGTCACCGCGTACGTTAAAAAAACATTCCTTTTTGTCGTTTAGTAAAATGCTTCGTAGAAAAAGATTCATTTTGTATAAAAGTAAAAGTCAAAGGGGTTTATACACCGTAAAAAATAAAGTTGTGTATAAAACGAAATATGCCTCAATGAAAGGAGATTGAGACGAAGTCCCTTACAAAGACGGTATCCTTGGTTTAAGGATAAATCAATTACATAATTATGTGTGACAAACGAATACACCAAATATAGCTGGATATTAAGTGTAAAATAATCAAAGGTCTTTCACACATATTCAAAGGATGACATATTCAATAACAACATGTTGAACGCAAAGAAATCGAAATTGGGTTAAGAAGTTCCCTTGACAGCCTAACGACGTCACATCAAAATGAGTTGATGAGAGATAAAAAAAGGGTATCTCATCACTTGGACATAAAATTTACATCAATAAGGATATATGAAAACATATCCCAACATAACAATATTTAAATTAAAAGACCCAACAAAAGAAGTCTTTTAAAAAAAGAAGGGTGAAAGGTTCCTTTACCGACTTGGGTATCTTTCGAAACATACGCCTCGTGAAAGAAGAACAATACAACATTGATGTAAATACTCATAAATGAAATAATATTACAAAATGAGTAAAATAATGGTCATTACATAAACCACTCAATGTAAATTTTGCAAATGTATCATAAATCTCACAAGAATAAAAGTGAGATGAAAAATCCCTTACGAAAACTCGGCAGCCTAACGGCGCCACTTAAAACTTTCAAAAATGGATTGATGAGATCAAATAGGGTATCTCATCACATTAAAATAAAATTTACAGCAAGAGGAGTATAAAAGGACATCCTCCATTATAACGAAGAGGAGCTTAAAAGAAGTGACATAAAATAGTGTGCTTAAAAAGAAAGAGAGGTGTAGGATCCCTTACCTCGGGTCCGACTTGACTCGATCGTTCTTTAACATCCTGAATAATAAACTTGAGTTAATCTATAATTGTTTAAGAACCTTTTTCAAGTTCATTATTCCTTTTATACCATGTAATGAACATCATGTAATCATTTATGTTAATAATGTTCATTTTTTCGGTATTTGGTTCTTAAGTCAAGAATAGACTTCTTACACTTACATGTAGTTAATTTGGTCAAAGGTTCGTTTTATCCAGAATAATATTAATTATTTGGATAACATATATATCATTTATATTCATTATATACATGTATTTATAATATTACATCATATTTAGAGGTAAGAAATGAAATGCACCGTTCATGGAGACGGTAAGCCGTACGTACGCATGAACGCTACTTCCATTTCTATTTCGTATTTTCTGGAATGGAATAATAATTATATAAGAGTATATTATAAATCCAGTATATTAACATATATAATATCATTTACATTATCCTTTACACATCCCACATATGGTATTAACGAATCAAATCACTTTCAGGGGGCGGTAGTCCGCACTTCCTAAAATGAAGATATCGTGTTTACCCATAATGGAAACAATAATGGTATGCCATAAATGAAAAAATACAGAAGCTTAAGGAAAGAATAAACATATTATATATCATATATAAAAATAGTGACATCATAATGGCCACCTTTGAAGGTGTTAAATGAGTATTGAACAATCAACGTTTCGGGAGGCAGAATTTCGCCATCCACGGAAACCGTATGTTCTTTAACCATTTGATGTAGTTGTGTGAGAGTGTATCTCGAATAAATCTTATAAAAACATCCTATTATATTGAAGATACTGGTTTTGTTACAAAAGAAGTAAATAAAAAGAGTTTAGGGGGTTGGAGAAGCAAAATAAAACAAATGAACATGAGAGGATGAATTACCTTTAAAAGTGTAACTCCTTTTCATTTGAGCTTAAAGGCTTCCTTTGAAAGGTTTCTTCCCAAAGGGAATCCTCTAGGATGAGGAGAGGGATGTAGAGAGAGTAAATGGGCAGGGTATGGCTGAGACAAAGGCTTGAGGAGTGTGTGAAATGAGGTAGAGATGGGGGCCTTTTATAAGAGGAGAGGAGGGGCACTTTTGGAAATCATGAAACTATTATTTTATTTTCAAAAGTGTTTCGAATTTCTAAGGTACCACATTGATATAATTCGAAGATAAGATGATAAGGCTTCTAAATATTCCCATACAATAGGTTTTGGACATGTTTAGGTTTTAGATATTACATTATCCTTCCATTTTATTTAAATCATTAAATAATGAGGTCATCGCTGCATCATCATGATGTCATAAATAATTTAATTTATTTAAAGTCTAAAAATTATAAAAAAATACTATGATGTATGAAATCTTTTTATATTTCCAAAGAGTATTTATAGACAAAAATATGATTTGTATAACCCCTTATAAAAATTGGTCTAGTAAAACAATTTATGTTAGTGTCATTTTCACCTTTATTTTTTTAAAAAAGGCATTAAAGTCATTATCTCACCCAAGAGGATCCATAGGGTCCCCTAAATCGACCCATGGGTTGTCTTGGTCGGCCATGACTCCTACAATAGGGTTAGTACAAGTGTCATGGTGTTTTCATATTTTTATAATATCATTTTTACCTTAAATTACGCTAATTACCTCTAATCGCGATTAATGAAAAAAGTTACTATTCACCAAAAAAATATTTTCATCCCATTGAACAAAATTTTACATACTAATGAAAACCATGTATGTAGGATTTTCAAAATTAAATACACATTACTGGTAAACTTTCATTTAACTGAAAAATCAGTTTGCTTGATTACCACTTAGTGGTTTCACTATTCATCAAAAATTGGAGTTTTTCTGAAAATTACCAAAAATTCACCCTAAGCTATATTTGATATTCCAAATTCCAAAATGAAGTCTATTTTACAAAATTAAAAACATATAAGTCACATTAATTAATTTAATAATTAATTCCCGCTGTCAGAAAAAATAGCGTGTTTTTATAAAACAATAAGTATCAAAAGATTGGCACTAGTTTAAGTCTAATTTCAAAGTAAAATTGATTCCAATGACCACCATTGGATTAAATGGTAAAAATATATTCAGATTACACATTAAGACCAATTCAAAAGATAATATAATCATATAAATAAATTAGATTAAAAAGAGGTTTTGAATTTAAAATACAACATTTTACAATATTCATTAAAAAAATGAACTTTATCAGAAAGATACCAAAAATTTACACAAAGTAAATTTTGATGTCCCAATTATCAAGAAGAGTTTTATTTGGTCCAATATAATGTATAAGAGTGAAAAAAATAATATTTAATGACAGTTCGCCATCAAAAGGAGATAAGTGAACCATTAGTGAAAACTAGGTCATATACGCCAAAAATTGAATTCTTTCTGTATTTTAAGCCTTTATCTTTTATTTGATAAATGTAAAAACATTTAAAAACATATATAATCATATTTTAGTTATTTCTATCCATTCCCACCAATACAACGGCTACATGTTAACTACCATTTAAAATAATATTATTTTATTATTAGAGTGCAACGTAAGATTCCCAAGATACTCGTTGTTGCGTGTTGGGTATGCCATCGAGCGTAGCATCCCCTTTAAAGTCATATTAATATTTTATTCACAAATATGGATAAATATGAAAATGTCATATTCTTTATTTACCTGGGGTGTTACACATTGTCATATTTTGCTGAACTTTTTTCCCAATGATCTAAGATCTTCATTGACTTCGCTTCATAGAAGTGGTCATTGTCTAAAGGTACCACCTATGGATTAAGTATATGTGAGGGGTCAGGTATTTACTTCCTCAATTGTGATACATGGAATACATCATGTACATATTGTAGGTTTGTTGGTAGTTCTTATCGACAGGCCATTGTTCTAATGTGATCAATGATCTCAGAATGGCAGATGTACCTTGGACTACGATTTCAATTATTTCCAAATCCAATAACTATATTCCACGATGATATGAAGAGGAATACCATTTCTCCAACATCAAATTTTATCTTTCATTGACGATTATCAACATAAATATTTAGTTGACTCAGAGAAGAAATGATGTGATGCCGAATGGTCATAACCTTCTCATTTATTTATTTAAGCATTTTTTGACATAAGAGTTTTTCCTAAAAAAAATCATCCCAACAAGTCAGTGTTCTGCAACTCTTCCATATAGGGCTTCATAAGAATCCTTATGGATTATTGAGTAGAAGCTTTTATTTTAAGAGAATTATACTATAGAAATTTGTTGATAAAATCCTCCAAATAAAGTCCATTGATCATGCTCTCAACATGTCCTCGATTATTTGTATAGTCTTCTTAGATTGGATTTCAATTTTTGGATGTTAATCCATACTAAAGATCAAATAAATATTTACAAAATGTTGAATAATCTTCTAAAACATAGAGGTGAATCGTGGATCACAGTTAGAGAAAATCGATAGTGTTACACTATATATCCTTACCACATTTCTGATGTATATTTGTGACAGTTTATCCAATGAAAAATCTTCTAAAATTATAACAAATTGTGCTGTATTTGTATGATGATCCATAACTATTCAGATATAATTGTTTCCTATGGATGACTTTGGATATCCTGTGAAAATGTCCAGGGTGATGTTCTGCCATTTCCATGTGGGAATGAGTAATGGTTTCATGATCCCCTTAGTATTCAATCTCTCATCCTTCACATGATGAAATACCAGTAACAATGATATATACTAATTGATCTCCTTCTTCATGTTATCCCACCAATTATTCTCTTGTATATCTCAATAAATCATTGTGTTCTCTTTAGTGAATTGAATAATTCGAAATATATGAATCATCCAAAAGTTCAATCTTTAACTCTGTATATGATGGAATGCTTTTTCTTGACCCAAATCTCAAAATTATTTCATTATTGACATTGAACTAAAAAGATTTCTATTTTCAAATAGTTTCCACATTATTATAAATTCCCATATAATCCGTTTGAGCATCCTTTATCGTTTCCAAAAGAGATGGTTGAAAAATAATTTGTAAAAACAATGTCGATGCTCCCTTACTTATGATTCCCTTGTCCATCTTCATCAAATCTATGAAGATTGGATCTTTTTCAATTCTCATCAATGATAGAATTGATGGTTTCTTTCACCTTAGAACATTTTCCATCATGTTCTATTTCCCATGGTGGTAATGGATTGAGAGGTCAAATTCTTTGATCATTTCTATCCATATTATTTGTTTCATGTTAAACTCTCTCTCTGTGAATATATAATTGATGCTTTTTTGACCTAATTATATTTCACTCTTCTTCCCCAAGATATGATATCACATATTTATAAAGAGAATAATATAACAGGAAACTCCAAATCATATTTTTGATAGTTTTTCTCATATACATTAAATTTACATGAAGCATAGACAATGACATTGTCATTTTGCATCAACAAAAAATCCATACCCTTTTTCGAAGCATCAGTAAACACCGAAAAAATTTCTCCCATGGTGGGTAGTGTGAGAACGGGTGCAATGATAAACCTCATTTTCAAGTAGTTCAAGCTCTCATCACATTCATAATTTAAAATAATGTTGACTCTCTTCCAACATAACATATTAAGAGGGTTTGGAAATCTTGAGATATTTCACAAAAATAGACGATAATATCCATCCCACCCCTCAATACTATGGATATATGTCATCAATGTTGGCCTTAGCCATCCCTCAATTGTTGATTTTTTAGGGATCCAAATATAGCCCTTTTCTTGGGACGATATGACCCAATAATGAGTCATCCTTCGACAGGAACTAACATTTGTGGTACTTTTCAAAGAGCTTCTCCATTCGCAAGATCTATACTATAGTGCTTAGATGATCATAATGGCCCTCCTTGGTTTGGGATTATATTAGAATATCATATATAATTTCTACAATAATATTTTCATGTTAAATATCTAAAGACTCAATTCATCAAGTGCGTGAATATTTCTGGAGTGTAAGTGTGTTCAAAAGGAATTACTATGAATTCATAGTTCCCATAACTTGTACGAAGATGAGTATTAAGAAATCCTTTATATTCACCCTTAATTGGTAATATCCTGACTTAAAATCCAACTTGGGGATGTATAGTGATCAACAGAGCTAATAAAATAAGTCATTATTTCATGGGAGATTATACTTTTTATACCTAGTGATTTTGATGAGTTCACAATAATCAATGTAATAGTGAATTGACCCATCATTATTCTTAACGATGAGGACTTGTTCACCCAATGGTGATGAAATTAGAGTATAACCCCTTTATCCAGATCATCTTTTACTCGTTTCTTAAGATCTTTAATCTCAAAAACAACCATTTTATACAGAGTCTTGGATATTGGAAATTCCCTAGGTATATGATCAGTCAAGAATTCAATATATCTTCTTAAAAGATGATAAGAAAATTTATCGGGAAAGACAGTAAAAAAAACTAAAATAATTATGTAATCAATAATAGTTTATTCTATAGATTAAATCATCTGAGAAAGATACGCATGCTCAAAGGGCAGTAATATCCACTATTGTGATGATGGTGCTAAGAAAGATTAATCGTCCTCTTTGCACTTGTACCAAATCGGGGGTCGATTCACCATATGGAGTGTGGTTTCTCTATAACAGAAATTTGTGTTGGTTCTGTATAGGGAAGGAAAATCCATGCCATCAATTTGATACAAATTATACTAGAAGAAGTATGTAGAAGTTTTCTGGGATTTTCTATCAAAAAATAATGACATGGGAGGAATTATATTCAAGGTATGGAATGATTGTCTCATTTTCCATTCTCAATGACATCTTTACATCAATGATTTGTTGTGGTGTTGGGATTGTTCTAATTAACTTTCATGATATAAGAGAATTCCTAGAAATAGAATCAAAACTCATGTTCTTTATTCGGGAATTTATAACTATCAAACCTTTCAACACTTCATTTTCGGGGTTCACTTTGGAAGTAGTGATGGAAAAATCTCAACCTTGTTGCCTTGTAAGTTTATGGTTGCATTAAAAAACCCATGCTTTAGGGAACTGATTTGCAATGTTCCTTTGTTATTTGAGGTTGAATGAATGTACAATACATTAATGTTTGAACAAAGCATTCCTCTCCTTTGTCACATCGGTGTATTTTTCATGTTATCCGTTAATGGATAGGTTCCCTTCTCCTCTAAACCAAAATCATTTCTTCATCCAAATCATGAAATTTCTGGAGTGCATTTATCCACACATTGGTAAGTGGGGTGCTTCATTTTTAAAGCACTATTGGATATATCCACCAGACTACTAGAATTAATGTATACCTTATTATTCTTATCCCCATTATTCCCATGAGATTCTTCAATTGTTATTTCTACCGTGAAGGAACATCAGAAAATTTATTCATAGCTTGTAAAGTCAAGGATAACTAGGGATTTCTATAGGCTATGTATTATCTAACCAAAGAAGTTGTCATCATTTCATTTATTTGTAATGAAAAATATGGAGGAATATCATGAAATAATTTTGATGTTTTCCTCATATGCTCTGATGGATTTGATTTATTTTTTCATGAGGTTAATGAAGTACTTTTCTATCTTAAGTTGGAGGGTGTGAGGGAAATATTTATCGAATTTTTTTTCAGAAATCCTTTCTTTTCATTGCCTCAATCAACTCCTCAGGATTATTATATATCATCAATTCACACCATTGACCAATTTCACCCTCCATACTATAAGAATCCAGTAGTATCATCTCTTTTTTATAACATTGAAGTATGGAGATGATCGTTCCAATGGAGTTGATATAGTGTTTAGAAATTGAGGAATCTGATGATCCATTAATAGATGGATGGAATTTCTCATGAATCTCTCAATTGGAGCTTGTTATTTCTGGGGGGGAGTTGAACGTTCATCTTGACCCATTTTTCTAATTAAAACATTATTTAACTGGTAGAGTATCATGATAATGCTTTTTATGTTCTTGATGTATGAATTTATAGGCTTCAATATATTTAATCCATGATCTATATCCAAACTTATATTCATATATGAGTTTTTTTAATTCCCCTAAAAATGGGTCATATTAAACATATGAATATAGAAATGAATATATATAGGGAGTTACACAACCATGTGTTCAGTACGGCTCGATGTCCTACTGTAATTCCCGATCGTGTATTGCTCAAAGCTATGTTTTAAGGTTTTACCGTAAAATACATATGTACTAGATCCAAATCTACCAGTTCGTATCTAGACAAGGATTTATTTTATTGATAATCAACTTAAAAATTAATCACCAAAATTTAGGGTTGATTTTATTATACATTTTATTATCCCTAAGGCTTTCACTGGGCATTTCTAATCCAAAACACAAATATAACTATACAACACTCTGATACGAACTATAACAACCATGGAATTTATTACACACATAACCATTAATTTTTACATAAACATGCACTTAATTCAACTATATGGATATAACGGTCTAGTGTCTAATGAAATTAGGAAAATTACACGACAATTTATTACAAAAATCTCAACATATGTATTGAAAACAACATTTACACGACCACATCATTCTTTCATACTTTGCATTGCATTGGATAACCTGTATATGTGAACAAGAAAATAGTGACTTATGATTCCCAGTAATGGAGTAAACAAGGCATAAAATGAAGAATATGGTATATCTCAGGCAATAGTCATATCAATGTAGCATAAGAGAAACATGAACATAATGTCATGGTAAAACATGATTATCATAACATGGTATTGTGGAAACAACGTTTAACATGATATTTTCATGAACAAAGGATCATTGCACATATATAATATGTAAACCATAATTTACTAGAATTAGAATGGGAAAACCCACATTTTACTTGAAATATCATGATAATAATTATTACTCAATGCATTTGAGTGCTATCAGGGTGCACCATTATTAATCATTTCATTTCATGCATAAGTGTTCTACAAATGCTTAAGTGTTCCACATAGATCAAATAACAGTGATCCATTAAACATCATTATTAATTTCACGATAAATGAATCACGAATTCATACATAAAACTATATAATAAATATGTAAATGTGCATAATGTTTATTACCCTTGATAGAAAAATAGGCATGGTATTTACTACACAATGACATTGCATTGAAAAAGCATGGTGCAATTTTAACAGTATACTGGCATGACATAAGAATTCATAAACATGATTGATTATAGGGAATGGGGAATCTAATCATATTTAGATGAAATTGATAGTAGGGGTCATATAGATACATTTCCAAATTTTTTTAATGAAATTTAGATTCATAATACAAAATAATTTCTTGAATGTAAATGAAGAGAGAAATCACAAACGAAATTTCTACATGATATCAAGTGTACATGGGAGTCGTTAATGAGATATAAATGGGTCTCAAATCATTAAAACATAAGGAGGGAAGTGTAGGGGATGTTCTAAAACATACCCCAACATTTTTAATTGAAAACAAAATGGTATAACAACATAATAATATATGGAAAAAATTGGATAGAAATAAATCCCCTAATCGAAATTGTGTTCCCAAAGGCCTGAGAGAGTCTTGAGAGAGGATTCATGGGAAAACTGGGAACAAGGGGGAGATAAAATAAAAAGGGGGTCAAATTTTGGTCAATCTCTAAAGGATTTTAATATAGAGGAAGTGGGAGCTTGGGAGGGTTTATATAGAAAAATAGAGGGAATTATTTTTTATTTTGGATTTGGACAACAGACATTAAACTAATCAAAACCACAAACCATTTAATGGTTTCAGACCATGGTAGTTTCCAAAGGGGAGTGGAAAAATTTTATAAGGATAATAGACAATCATCATAAAATATGAGGCTTGCTTATGCGGAGGTGATCCACACTCTCAACGAAATCAATTTAAAAAGTTACATTTTTTTAAAAGTCATGAAGGGTCCACTAAGGAACCAAAACATTAAAAAAAAATTAAAATCACATTATTTTAATGCTAAAACATATATTGGCCGAACATAATGTTTATGGAAATTTATTACATCACTATTGGGCCATTTTTTTTGTCATAA
This sequence comes from Viscum album, assembly GCA_963277665.1. NCBI lineage: Eukaryota > Viridiplantae > Streptophyta > Magnoliopsida > Santalales > Viscaceae > Viscum > Viscum album. Next base: position 2,082,614,343 of record OY728150.1, read on the forward strand.
ATGACATTACATATTGAATGGATATTTAATTTTTACCCAAATATCGAAGTGCCCCTACAAATTTTGAAATATTCACCAATGTATAGAGTAAAAATCATAATTCAAAAAATAATATTCATTTTATCTAAATAATTATCAAAATATGTGAATTATTAATTTTAAAATATAAACCGACATTTATCGAAAATTCATGGGTTTTGACCAAAAAGGCATTTAAACATTAATAAAAATTACCATTGTATTAATAAAAATTATTTGATCATATAAATTTAATAAAAACTAATTTATTAATAATAATTTATTAATAAAGTATATAATTAAAAAACACATTATTTAATCAAAACATATTTCCGAATTGAATATTAACTAAAACACTATTTGTTCTTTAAAAACCATTTAAAATGTAACATTTACAAAATGGATGTATATTCTTTATTATTTCCAAAAATAATTCAAATAATCCTAGTGTTATGGTCTTGTTACCTAACCCCTTTTAAAACCCTCATATGACCGAAGGGTAAGGTGTGCGAGTGTGAATATATCTTGATGTGGCTTAGATGTCATCACTTGAGTGGTAACATCCATTAACATCAACTTCTCTCTTAGGCGATTCTACTCAACCTAAAAGTGTTGATACTCAGCTTGGGCTTGGTCAAGAGAAAAGCTTAGTGATTCCACCTCCTTTCCATGTTCCAATAAAACGTATTTTTATAATGATATTCTACATTATGAGTTCATCAATTCCATTATTTGTGTAAATTGGATTTTTAATGGCCTATATTTATATTAATCGAGTGATCACTGTATAACAACTATATTAGATATTGTCACAATTATTAACAGTATTTTGAAATCAAAAAAATAAAACAATGGGAGTTTATATGTTTTATTTAACAATTTTTCATAATAATATATTTAATTAGGTCAAGTGAATTTTTTATAATAAAATATTGGGTCGTTACGACTACTTTTGTAGAGTATATTACGAAAATTTTCAACATTAGAAATAGGATTATTTTGTAGTTGTAAATTATATAAGTTTTTTCTACATAATCCATGATATTAGGAGTCTAATTATAGTATTATTAATATAATTAGAGAAAAATATGAGTTTCTATATGTATAATTTGGTTCATGAACATCATCTCATAGATTTTTCAGTATGATACCTGGTTCACATATTATTTCAACATTGTATGGTCACCAAAGGCATTAGAGGAAGTGTAAGAATTACATAAGGTATATCGTACAATTTTTATAAATGATAATTTATTGAATATTATATTTAATCTATATTGGTGTCCATGGTAATGACATATCTATAATGAAATAATTATTTCTAATTTGATGAACCATCACATAGAACCCTCCTGCATTCTTAATTAGGAAAAGATGATGTTCTAGCTAGATGTCATACCATCCACACAAACATTATATATTATTAAATCCCAATTCAATGTACATGATGGGTAATAAATCTAATTTTCTTACGTTATATAATAACAAAATGTGATTTACATGAGATATGAGATCATGAAGAATTTTTTAGGTATCTGTGGCCTTATCACTTCTGTGATTTACCATTCATGAGTTAAAATTCATGGGGTAAAAATTTTATGATTGGGAGAAATATGAAAAATATGATGTAATATTTTGGTATGAATGACATATTTCAATGATTTTAATTGTTCACCATTTTTAAAAAATAATTATATGTTAAATTGGAAAATTATAGCAGGACATTGGATTACTTCTGATTAGGAATTTCCAAGATGAAGTCTCATAAACCGATATTCCATTATTGTTTGAGATTATTATAGGTGGTTGGTAATATTTATAATATAGTTTCTAACATGTGAATTTTTTCAATGGAGTGATTTTTTTCATTGTTATGGTTGGAACATGGTATTTTAAATCGATCTATAAAATCATATAATAGTCTTATATCAATTTGAGAGGAAAATTACAAAATTTATAATATATTGACCCTTTATTGTCTCACCACTAATGACTATTCAGTTAAATCAAAAAATGACCTATATATTTCACTAATTTTTATTAATTTTATGTTGGTTTATTCATCAACTATTCAACATAACTCTTGATAAGTGAGTTACATCAATTTCCCATTCTAATAATCACTTGTCATTAATTATTTTAAAATGCACTCTAATTATATGGTATATACTTTTTTTTCATTGTTACCATAAAAAGAGATATTTATTTATACGAATTTTATTTACATAATGAATCTTCATGATATTAATTTTTCACATGTTTAATAATTTCACAATAATGTTTTATTAGTAAATATTCATCGTTCCAATTGTTTTATTAATTATAAGTGACTCATTGTATGATTATTTTCAAAAAATAAATTAAATTATTTGTAATCTTAATATATAATAATTGAATGATTATATATGTGATTGAATTTTTTAAATGCATTGTCAAATGATATTTAATATAAAATGTATTTATGCACATGATTTGAAAATGTAATAGATATATAAGCATGTTTTGGTTGATGAAACACCATATAGTAAATTAAAATTTTTCTAAGGAATTAATATTAAAACTATAAATAGATAATTCTATATGGTATTAAATGCATTTTTGTTAGAAGAACAAGGAGATACCATGTTGGTATAGAACACAATACACACTATTCATAATATAATACAATACTACAAAGTTAGTGTAGCATTGTATACAACATGTCACATTTTATAGTGATCGCTTCCAAATAGATGATAATTATTTTCTCTTTAATATATAATATGTAGATGTAAATGATAGTATGATTACTATGACAGGTTTATTATTATATTATTCCCTAAAAATTAGTCATCATATTTATCTCATATGATTATTATTTAAAATGATTATCTACATATATATTTTATATTTATTGAATGTTTTTAATGTATTAATAAGATTAATTACATTAAAAATATTGACCATAATTTTCTACATAGATAATTTATACCCATGGGTGCTTGAAATTTTTTAATAAGAGTTATATGTAACAAATGGTGGAATTTTATATGGATAGATGTACTCAAATATAATATAATATCTCATAGTGCTTGTAGCTATTGTTTTGGAGGATGGAGGGAGAGAAAATGTTCCACATGTCTATGATTAGTAATAATGTTGGTTTAGTGTTATCTTTATTGGTTGTATGGTGGTATAAATACATCAAGTCACATGGAGAGGGGTTGCGACTTTGGTTCCATGGTTAAAAAGTGATTGTAGTTATCTTGGGAGAACCATTACAATATATGTTCACGATTTACATGTACAATTATACAAACTAGTGTGAATGGGAATTCCCTACGGGCCTTTCCATGGGTCAATTTATGAGAGTGTTGTATTACGTAGAAATCAATTTGAAAATTATTAATTTCAAAATTATCGTATTTTTTTAACATTTAATTAGATATGTTAAGTTAAATGTAATTTACTTATATATAAAAATATATATTTTGGAACGAATTTGATATAATTAATATAAATTTTAGGAAATATATTTTTAATTATTTCTTCATAAAATTGAATTGATGTTTTAGAAAATGTGTTGGTTTTTAAAATATTTTAATAATTATAATGAATTGAGAAATGTGGAATTACAATGAAACGAGTGTGATTTTTTTTCAATCGTTTAGAGATCAACATATGAATATGTTTTCTTGTTATATTTATATATGATACCCTATTTTGAAAACAATTTGATTTGTCTACATGGATGTGTATCATATAAGGCTTTTATATTTGAAGTAAATGGATGGGATTATAGGGGTTCACTGGAGAAATTAACTACTATATGGTTTTTATATGTTAAAATTTTGTTCATATCATGTCGAATTTTATTATAGATTGAGATATGGAATATTACTATTTTCTATTTGAATTTTTATCGATATAAGATGTGAAATAACTTGATATTTTGGTGATTTTTTATTTTATAATAATATTTTTTATTTCTAAATTTATTTAACCTGAAAAAATTGTATGTTCCTGAAATTTTTAAATGGGATGATTGTAGAGATCTCATGAAATAAAATTTATTCAATATGTGTTCTGGGAGAAAGAACCCAATTTTCATGAATTACAAAGAAACATTATTTGGTTCATTATTTTTAGAAACTATATTATAATTTTAATATAATATCCCCCCATTGAAAATTTTTGTGTATATAAAATTTATTCATTTATAATATTTTTATTTAATCATAATTTAGTAAAATTATTTAATTAGAATATATTTTTTATACACATGGATTTTAATTTTTTAAAATACAATTATGTTAAATTTAAGACCCTAAATGTGTATCATTGTAGAAATTTATATTTAATTATTAATTATACATTTAATTGGATTACATATTTCTTTATTATTTTTGGGTTACTGTTTTTTGGTAGAGATATAGTGGTGGGGGCGATAATGGATATTGTCTACACATTTAATTTTTTATGTCCACCACTTGTTGAGTAATTTTATTAAATTTTTTGGAATGTTATTATATTTTTATTACTTTTATTTCAAAATTAAAAAATGTTGTTTAAATATTATTGTTAAATTAATTTATATTTATCCTGAAAATCCATCAATTATTTATTTTTAAGAGAATAAATCATTTCACGTTGAATAATTTATCAAAGAATAAAATTCATCAACCCCTGAATGAAAATTGATAATCTATAAATAATGTTTCACCCCTACACATGCCGTAATGAAGATAATTAACAACATATAGACTCTGATACTTGATAACATTCCATATGGTACATTGTGATATATATGAAATTTCATCATTATGAATCCATATCTTCTTCCATTATTTCATTTCATATCTCACATAAATATTATGTTCTATTGCATAATAGTTCGTGATAAAAAATTTATGGAAAAAATATCTCAAAATTATGTATTTTCATACATTAGACGTGAAAATATAAAAAATTATTAAAAATTATTTTAATTAGAAATTATTATATATGTTTAAGAAATCAATCAAATCCAATTTTAAAAAATATTAATACATTATTATAGAATACTAATAATATCAATAAATATTTCATAATATACAACGTATATATAATTGATTTGAAACAATGATTATGAGGGATTTTAATAAAATTCTGTCAACTATTATTATATGTGTCAATAAAAAATAAAAAAATATTATTCTAAATAATATCCAATAATATTTTAATTGAAGAACTCAAAAAAATATATGAAATTATTTATGAAAAAAACCAGATAAGTGTTATAAGGCTTTCCCCATCATTGTTGACTATTCAATTATTTCTAAGAAATATATTTTGATCATAAACTAATAAAAATATATCAACATTTAAATTTAAATTGTTAATCAGAAGATATCATTTGTAAAACATTAAATGATATGCAATAATATATAAATGTATTTTGACAAATATAAAAAAATGATTAGTCTTATAATTTCAATGATGGAAATATAAATTTTTTCTTCTTCAGAACCATTTTCATCTAAATATACATATTTATTCATGAATTATCACTCTGGGAATGATTTATTATTTCAAAATATAATACCAAAACATGGAAATATCAAACTCCTTGGAAATATTCATTATTTTATATTCTTCATTTAAAACCCACGTAGTTCATTTTAATCATTATTTTTATTTAGAGTAAAATTATATATAAATTAAGAAATATTGTGATATATAATAATTATTAATTATTTAAACTATGTTTTACTTATATTTAATACCAAAATATTATAGTGTTGATCATATCAACAATGTTATCGATTTATATCCATTATTATTTTTTACATTACCATAAATTCAGAATAATTTATTCATATTTAAAATAATAAATCATTAATAATAAATATTTTTTTTCATATCCCATGATTATCATATAAATTTATTCGTAAAAATATTTCATTTTATATGGGTGAAATATGATTCTATCATAATTAAAATTCTATGACACTATAAAGAAATTTACATTCCATTATAAGGGATATCTTATAACTATGGATCAAATGTAATATTAAATTATAATTAAATGTTATATCAGGTAAACATAAATTATATATTGAGTAAAAATTGATTATAGTTCATGAAACATTTATACATTGAGTAGTATAATTATTTATTTCAATTTGGAATCCAATCCCATTACATACAATTTATACATACAATCATAGAATTAATTACCCATGTGAATCTATTTCAATCATATTACATAATGTTTAAAAATATTATGGTTATTTAAAATATACAATGATAAGAAATAATATATTTTTTCAACGAGTTTTAAAATAATATTTATGTTAGAAAAAAAATAGTAGTATAAATTTATTCATTACTTTATTTTTTAATTAATTTGAATCGTTATAAAAAATATATAAACAAAATAATATTTTTTTATTATTGTGTAAATCAATCTCTCCAAAACAAAACATCATAGGAATGATGATAAATTATTCACAATAACATTTACAATGTTCTATCGATATCTTTCACCACTAATTAATATTTGAATTAGGGATCAATGAACACTATTATAAAGTCTTCAAATGTTATTAATATGTTTTCCATTAGGTATTAATTCCATAAAACAATGATTTAAATCATTCACTACCATAACAAAATGGGGATCCACATTTAATTTAGTCATAAGAGATATTAATCCCTTAAAATTCTTATAATCTAACAATTTTTTTTTAATATTTTGTGCCCCAAACAGGCTTAAAGATTATGTATCTCTGTATCCATTAATATAAATGAATTTAATTTTTCTGTTTATAACAAATATATATATATACAATATTATAATTATTAACAATTTTACAATTATATTATTTGAATATTTATACATAAATTTTATAGGATCATATAAAATGATTTATTAAAAAAATTCACTCGTAATAAATATTGGATGAATAAAAAAATGATCTAGAAATGATATGATTAAGCTACTAATAATGTTACAACCGGTTATATAAAAAATATTTTGTTTCATTCTTTAATTTTATTGTAACATTCATTTTAAATGTATAATGAAATATGTGGTATTTATTAATTTTATGAATTATATATTTATGGAATAGTAACCATACCTATGAATTTATAAATAAAATTTATGTCTCTTATAATTGAAAATATGATTATTTACATCATATATTAATTAAATTGATGTTTTGAAAATGAGAAATAATTTTTTTTTATTTTTTTAAACATTTATGTTTATTTTAAATTATATAATAAGTCTTAACATTTAGACGAAAATATTTCATAATAAAATATTTTCAGAAAAAAATTATTCTAATTAAAAAAAATTCCGAGACTTTTTTTAATTGTTCGATGTTTCACAAAATCATATATATTATTAAAATAGATTTTTTTTCAAATAAATGATTAATTGAATTAAAAAATTATAATTCTCATTTTTGGATTTTTTTTAAAATAATGGATTCTATTTGTGAATTATTCACCTAAAAAATTTATAGGGTGACTTTTTTATGTTTTTATAAAATAATTGAAATTTAAGTGAATAATAATATATGGTAATTTATGATATTTATAAAATACATTATTTTTAAATTCATAGATGATATAATTCCGATATAAGCACCATAATGTCAAAATATGTAGTTATCCTTACTATTTAGTGAGGAGTATCAATAAATTCATAGAATTGATCAAAAATAATAATATAAATAGTGAAAAACTAAAAAACAACCCCTCTACTACACTATAAATACCACTCTGCACCACATCTTCTCCTCACACCTCCAATTCCTTGTAGATGGAAAAAAATTTATCCCATTACCTTCCCAACCCTAATCCCAACATTGAAAAAATGATTGTCTCACAAATGGGAAAATAAATAGTTCAAAAGGATTTTTTTTAAAGGATTATAATTCCTGATTTGGATTGAACAATTTTGATTGAAGTCAAATCAGAGGTTGTATAATATTCATTAAAAAACTCCTTAAATTTATAAATTTAAAAAAAAATTATATAAATATTTTTATTATTCAGATATTCTTGGATATTATTATTTGTTGGTTCTTCAGCATTGTTCATGATGAAAGGTTGGTCTGTGGTAGCCCTATAATGCATTGGGATAGATTATGTTGGATGTTGTAAGTAATGGATATTCCATTTCTAACTGCAATGTTTATACAATAAGGTATCCATGGCGATATAATTGTATGGTAGATGCGAGGGTTACAAATATTAAGGTAGTTTTTAGGGTTACAAATAAATGTTTGAATAAAATGAAAAGGATTCTATAGGTTACCTAGATGGATTGTTAATATTTATAATATTTCATATAAATCATATGATCTCAAAAATTATGTATACGATTCATTATGTTTTAGAATTATATCATAGTGAATATTATCTCTAATGACTATATGTATTCATGGACCAATGTTTTCTTTTTTCCTTTTTTATGTCACTTATAGATCTCTATATCTCAACCCATGTTTAAAAATTTCCTTCAAAAGGTATAAGGATTGGTAAGACAAATTAATAATCCAATATGAATAATTTTAGTATTTTTCATGCATATATTTCACATTTTATTAAAAACATATTTATTTTGGGTGAAATTAATATAATTTTAAGTACTATCATATTTTTATACATGGGATTATTCATGTCAGAACTATTACATAATTGAATAATAATATAAATTGATATGTTCATTGGAATCTCGAGATAATGAATTCTATTTTAATTAATCGAATATTTAATATCTAAGGTTTCATCTTTATATATTGTATCATAAAAATAAATCAGATAAATTTAGTGGTTATGAGGATGTTAATTGAATGCCATTAATTAATTTTAATGCATTAAACTATTATCATGATTCTCCATCTATGATTTTCATTTTTTTAATGGTTTTTTATAGAAGTAAATAGAAATATAGAGTTGGAATGAATCATAACGATGATTTCATTCAGAATCAAAATCATTAAAAATTGAGAATTTGATCTATGTTATTTGTGAAATTAATGGATTAGTTTAAATGGACTATAAATAGTAGATAAATAAAAGAAATAGAACCTAAAATGATATTGTAATTGAATATGACAATAAAATATCATTTATTAATGAAAAAAACTCATTCATTTAGTAGATCTTCAAATCTGTTTGCTACTAAAAGGTGTTTTAATTCCATTGTAAAGTTATTTTATGTCACGAGGTGGTCATATAATCTTGACATTAGTCATTATATTTAATATTTCTATTGTTTAGTGTCTAGTGGTGATCGAGTGTTATGGATTTCAGAGATATACATGATATTTATTCAACGTAGTTAGTTGAAATTAATAATATATTCCTTCGAAAAATATTTTTCTGAGGTCATTAAGTGATTGACGGAAATTAAACTCCATGAATTAACAAAAATATGAATGATTCAGTGGTCGTCTATGAATAAAACATCACCCACTTGGAGTGATAATATCCAAATTTTATTTGAGATCTTGATAGTACATTAAATCATGTATACTCGAGAATTTATCCACAATCTCAAAAGGAATTAAGTTCATTTCAATTAAAATGTTGTGAGAATATTTTATGATGTTTTTAGGATTTAGAAATGAATTTGTTTGATGATAATTTGTACTTTGTAAATAAGCATATTAATCATTTCATGTGTTAAGAAATGGGTGAGAATTAATCAAACGATTATAAAAGTAATAATATATTGTTTCTAGTTTCTGGGATGTTAGGAAAAAAGAACCCAAGGGGATTCCTAAAAAATTCCATGAATAATATCATATATTATATGATTTGAAATATGGCCTGATACTTCAAATAAAACTATCTTCATGATGATATTTTTAATTATAATAAAAAATATATATTGATTTAAATGAGTTTAAATGAATTATTATTCACATCCCATCAAAAAAAGATCTAAATGTTAGGATGCAACCAAAATATAACCATAAAGGCATAGTAAAATCATTTAATACTACCTTATAAACATTAATTTTTCCAATCAAGTGGTATCATCTAAATTTTATGTATACATAGATATTTCTAATTTATTTTTGGAAATGGGTTCTACAAATTAAATTATTTATTTGAAATTTTCATTTTGTATTAGAAATTTCACATCAATAAATCAATATGTAGATTATAGTTAAAACAATAATTTCATATATTATTATAAAATTGAATTACAGACATGTTCTCATTTTTTTCATTAATGATATATTATATAGAAAAATTAGTATTTTCCCTTCAGTAGGGGTTTTTATTATTCTCGGTAGAAATTTTAATTTAAACATGAAATAATTGATATTAGATCTCAATAAGTTGTTTTTATGAAAGATCTTCATTTTTGAACCAATATGTAACTCATACAATTGATAACATATCAAGAAGTTGAGAAACTGATAAATTAAAAAAAATTAATGTAATCATTCATATATTGTTGAAAATAAGGGATGTGTTTAGAGTAATGATGTTCCAGAGTAAATGAATACCTTTTTGTTTTTCCCTGATGAGTTTTCCAATGTTATTACTTATTTGGATGTATTATTACCCATTTAATTATTTCATGATGCTAAGACCATTTCAAACACCCTTATACAATGTCACATGTGGATCTTCTAGAATTGAGAAAGCAGTTGTAGGATTTTCGTGATAATGGTTTCATTCATCCTATCATTTCACCATCATCAAATAATTTATTGCATTCTAAAAATAAAGATGTATCCATGATGTTTTTGATTGATTATATGACATTGAATAAAATTGTTATGATAAATATGTATCCATTTACTTACATGTATACCTTGTTTGATTTTCTCTATGTTGCATTTTATTTTTCCATGATTGACGTGACATATGGGTACCTTCAACACATTTTAAAGGGGGAAGAAATTTTGAAAACGATGTTTTGATCTAGATATTGTAAATATGAGTTATTTTATATAACCATTTCTTTGAAAAAATTCCGTACTATATTTATAGGTCATACAAAAAGAATCTTATAATAAGATCTCAATAAATTTGTTGTGTTCTATATTGATGTTATTTTGTGGATTCAAAATTTTTTAGGACTTTTACAAACATATCAAGAATGTTCAATAAACCATTACTTAAAAGAGGACATACCTAATATTTAGAAAATGTGTAATTCTGTTGTAACATATTAAAATTATTGGGAACATTATAAGTAATAAAAAACATACATTTGATCCCAAAAAAGGAATTAATGAAAGAAAATGACCTAAAAATGTTCCCATGATTCTTAGTTTTCATGTATCAACAAGATATTACCAACGGTATGTAAACAATCATGCATCCTTATCAAGACCTTGAACAAATTTAACAAGAAAGTGGATTAAATTTAATTAAATAGATTATTGTGATATTGTTTTTCAATAATAGAATAGAAGATTGTTAAATTATCCAATTTAAGACATGAATACCAAAAATCATGTATTTTTTACTTATAGTAATGCTCCATTGAAGGGAATTGGTTGTGTTCTAATGTATAATTATTAGTTAATGCTTATTCTACATGATAATTAAAACCACATGAGTTATATTATGTCTCATATGATTTCAAAATAGAGGCTATAGATTTATCTTAAAAAATATTCATACATAATTTATATGGACCCAAATGTTATATAAATAAACAAACCATAATTTATTGAAATATATATTAACTTATAAGGAATAGATCATGCAGAAGAGAAGATAGTGAGAACTATAAAAGTATTATGATTGCACTATCAAATACCACCATGTAAAATTAAATAAAGTGGTGGATTCCATTCGTTGAATGTATCCTGATAATTTTATGATGTTAAATCAGTTATATGAGCTCTTTTTTAATGATTTGATTAATTTTGTCTTAGATTTTATAGGTATAGAAATGTAAATTTTTTTACAGGTGTCAGAAATATTTTCTATATCTGATAGAATTAAGAAGGAACAGAAAGAAGTATGAGAGTTATAGAAAAATGTTGAATTTGTGAAAAGTTTAATATTTGAGAAATTAACATTGATATGGATTGAAATATTATATTTTAGATGATATTATGTGTTATTTGTGATTAATTGTTGAAGAAAGTGTTATTATTTGAAGCACAAATTTCCCCATTTCGAGTTCATCCTTGATGTGCGATGATGTATAGTGGATTTTAGGTATATTATAGTTTAGATGTTATTAAATGATACATTTCTCATTTCACCGTGACATTTATAAATTTCTAACATGTTAATATTGGGACACAATTACCAATGGGGATGCATTATCATTTTTTAGTGATATATTGGATATGTGAAATTAAATTCATGGGCCTCATGGGGGGTCTAAGAATGTCTTCTCAATGAAATAATTCTATTTTAGTAGTTATTGATAAAAGGAATAAATAATTTCACTTCTTTTTTATTTATTCGACACTATGTTTAGATATACATCTTTTTATTTCATCAAGTGTTATTAAGGTTACATGGTGTTCCTCTCTATATCATATGTCACTATGATCCTTGGATCAATTATATCTTTCAGAAATACCTTCAGAATTAGATGGGAACTGAATAAAATTTTAGAACATATTTTAATACTTAATATGAAAAAAATATTTAATAAAATCTCACATTGGAGACTATTATTATATTTTTATTAAATGTATTTCTATGGATTATTACAGCAACATCATTCTTTAGGTGAGTTTTATTATGACAATTTCTTTCATTCATGAGTCCAAATAGAAAACTTTGAATAATTATAAGGAACATTTTGTTAAAATCATAAATTTTGGGATTAATTTGAGGAAATGAAGTTCATGAGATGATAACTAGTAGAGTTAGTGACAGGGAATGTAAAAATTATCAAGAAAAACTTATAGTGGTAGCATAAAGGTGAAAAATAGTTTTGAAGATAAATATATAATGGACATTTAATAAAATAATTTTTTTTTATTTGCTGAAACAGTTTTGTTGATAAATTTTGAAGCCATAGAGGTAAAAATTGAGGCATGTTACACATTGAAAGAACTCAAAAAATTGTTAATGAATTAACTGTGATTATTAGTATGAGACAAAAATTTTCACTCTCACTGAATGGTATTTATATAGATGTTTATATCATCCTTTATAAGGACATTTATGTGATTATCCATCTTGTACCATATCATTATATATTCATCAAAAAATATATTTTTTTCGTTAAATTATTGAACATAAATATGTTCTTGTTTTTTCATGTGGAATAAAACTTTTCTTATGAGTATAAACCTATTCAGATTCTGGACCATAATGAGAATGTATTATGGAATAAGAGAATAGAAAATGATATCATTTAATGGTGAAACCCCAAGGGTGAAAAAGGAACATGATAATTATAAAATACAATGATGGAATGGTATCCTTGCTTATCTATAAAAGGAAATTTTGTTAAGTAATTCATTTTCTAGAAGGGATGGGAGTAAAGAATGTAACAACCAGTTACTTAAGAAATAATTTTTAATCCATGTGGAATTATGTAGTTAAATTCATTATTATTTTGTAATGAAATATATAGAATTTATAGAAATTAAGGAATCTGTACAAATATAATAGTAACTTCACTTGTGAAATTGTAAATAGTGTTTATGTATACAACAATGGAAAATTTGATATATTTATATCATGGGATATGTAAATAAATGTTCTCAAAATAATAACATATTTATTTATATTTTTGTTAAATATAAATGATTATTTATTAATGTATTAAAAATGTAATGATTTAATGGAAAATTTATCTTTATAAAAAAGATTCAATAAATAATAATATTTTGATATCTAATCATAATAAAAGATTATGAGACCTTAATTAAAATTTCAAATTATTGTAAATTTGGCTATTTTATTTAAAATCGGTATATTATGAATATATTATAAATTTATTTATAAATTAAATATCTCACATTTAATAATATTTTTCAAAAATATATATTCTATTTTTGATTTTTTCACATTGAATAGTTGCAATGAATTTTTTTTTGTTTTGAAAATAATTGTTTATACGCAATTTTTAGATAAAATAATAAATATATTTTCTGAATTTTTTATAAAATAAATTCATTAAAAAACATAATTTTTTAATTCTAAATTACAAAATAAGATCAATGATTTATTTGGTATATTTTTTTAATGTGTATTTTTTATTTAAATTGTGAAAAAAAATTTATTAGAATATTTAATTTTCACTGAAAGATTTTTTTTGGTAAATTATGTTTTAAATATATATAAAATGTTTATAATACATTAGTTAATCAAATTTATTTTACTAAACCTAATAAATTTATAAAATTTTATAGGAAAAATTTTATTTCTTCTTAACATTTTCTTTTTTTAAAATAGTATTCACTTCACATATGTGAGTATAATATTAAAATAATTTATTTCCACTTATTTGAATGGAATTTAAAAAAAGTAATTCCTTATTATCATTTAGAATATTTATTATTTCATTATATGTTAAACCTTATTATTGTAAAAAAACATAGTAAAATTTTAAAACAATAGTTACAAATGATTACTTTAAATTGTGTATATTGGGGATAATATTAAAATTATAAGGGGTAAAATGAGCTAGAATATAATTCAACACATTTTTTATACATATTTAGACCTTATTACCTAAAATTTACAAGAATGGATGGTTTTTTAAAATTATTTGTTATGATGAACATGTTTAAATCTTGTTATATAGAAAAACTCAATTTCTCCCCTCTCCACTACTTATAAATGGTCAAAGTTATCATCTCTTATTCAACTACCAAACACCCTTATATTTAAAATATAAACCCAAATATCATCCTTGAATAACTCAAAAAAAAATATGATGCATTGGCTATATATATCAAATTCCTGAGTGAATTATAATATATAAGAAGATTTTTTTTCAAAAAAATGAGGTAATAATTTACACATTTTTCATTTGTTCTTCTTCAAAAACAAAAAAACTCATCTTTAATTATATTAATATAAAAAATATTTCACATACTAAGATGGGATTATATTTATGGAATAACTTAATATCATGTAATATTATATCACTATTATTTGTTTTTCCAAAACACTACTTTGGATCTTTCTTTGGATTGGCATCATTTGTATTTGATTTCGATGAAAACATTATAACATTTTAATGTTATTGGGATGTTCATTGATGGCACATGGTTTTAAAAAACCATTATACCTAGTAGATGAAATCATCCAAAATACGGAAGTGATTTTTTCTATTATTGGAACATGATTTGAAATGTCATGCGCCAACCTAAAATAAAATGTCAAACCAATAAAATGGGGCCCATGACTAGATCCCACAATTTCATTAAATTTTGAGGCCATTCCAATATAACAATGTGTATAATATATTTAAAAAAATTAATTTTACAACACTTAAAAACCTTTTTTGATTTGTTTGGTGGATCTATATGACCCCATAATTATTTCATCTTCTATGGCATCCCCTTAGAGATGTTTTTTCCATTAATTCTCTCCAAGAAGTAGATCAATTCTTGGTGAACTACATTCTATCTACTCCCCTTTAATTTTCTCTTCAATATATCTTCCTTCTACTCTTTCTATATATTTTTTCTCTATTGGTACTCTATGATATCAATGTTAGATAGAGGATCTAATGCCCTATTTTATAGGTATTGGTTCTAGTTTTCTTCTTCGATCATCATTCATTGAATTATTCATATGATTTTTCCATCCATTGTTTGGAATTTTGAGATCCCATATTTCAAGTGTAGGTGATACCATTAGGACGGAATTTTTTTATTAAAACATAAATTTAATGATTTTTATAATCTTTTTTGATTTAAAGTATATTACAAGAAATTTTATATAACTAATATATTGGAAAACCCAATTATATTGAATTAGGGGATTTAAAATTGAAATTGGATTTTTCAAATGAATTTGGGATAAACGCCGAATTATATTGTTATGGAGTGTATTTGTGAAATTTTTGGAAATGAAAAAAAAATTAAATATTTGAATTTATATTGAGAAATTCATTTTATTGAATTTATTTAAAAAAGGAATTCAGTAAAAATATATTAAAATAACTCTAATAAAAACCCATAGGATTTGTATTGAAAAAAATTATTATTTGATTAAAAACCCATTATTGCTTTTAAATTGAAAAAATGGAATATTTGGAATGGAGAATGGGATATTTATTTAGTAGTCCCATAATAATTATTCAATAATTTTTTATTATTAGAAAATATCAAATCGTTAGGTAGTTAGTGAGTTATTCAGTCAAAACTATATGATTTATAGAACTAATAATACAGATGCAACAGTCACATCTCTAATAAAATGTTGGTGATAACCACTTGGTAATTTTTGTGTGGAACTTCTGTTCACATATTTTTTTTCAACATTTTGAGAGTGCAGAGTCCATTATCCTATAAATGTGAAAGCATTAAGCATATTCAAATGTTCCTCACTAGTTTTTATTTGAAATGTATACATGACAATATTTGGTGAAAATGTTTTTGCAATGCCATCTAAATTTATATAAATTTTTTATAAAAAATATATTTGAATCCATTTGTTAATTTATCTACATTATTCAAAATATAAATCAAAATTTTATTAAATTTTAGTTTTAAATAATTTGAGTATTTATTTAAAATGATTATATTTATTCATTAAATTAAAATTTTAAAACGTAATATATAATACATAATGAGAACATATTGTTGTTTAAGATCACACCCTACCCATTCCTTCAAGTGTAGGTAGATTATCTTCTACCAGGTTTGAGAAAGGGTAAGGCACCACCTAAAGAAGGAAGTTGATTGTGTTCCTTTGGACTGATGAGATTCTTCCATTAGAATAGGGACAATTATCTCTTTTATATTATAATTTGGAGTAGTAATATGGGAATTTTAACTTGTATTATTTATGGTATAGTTATCCATGTGGAGTTTCACTTGTATTCATAATAAAATTTTTATATTACATGTGTTATTTTTCGTGGAAAATTAATTCTCATGTTAATATTGTATGTTTTCAGTTTCTATTCACTATCCCTTGGGGATTAGGAATTCCATTTAGTCTATTTCAAATTTGGATTTTGTATTGGTTTCCAATAATACAATGAATGGTTTTCTAAAAATAGGTATCTAAAGGATGTAGAGTATTATATTCATTTTAACATTATACTCAATCCATGTCTATTTTGTATTACCACCTGAAACTATAAGAATTAAAGGAGTTTAAGAACTAGTTGGGTGATATTCTAGAGAAATCATTTATATTCCCAATGGTGTCACCTTGGGTAGAAATAATCATATTTTCTATGAAGTATGATGGTTATATTTTCCATTTAGTGGATTACCGAAAACACAATCATGTTGTGTTAAATATCAAATATCTGTTTTCATGGATTGATGATATATTTGTCTTGTTGAAATTATAGATTTGGTTATCAAAGATTGATCTTCTTGCTTGTTAATATCAGTTTACTATAAGAGAATCCTACTTTTAGAATGTTTCCATATATAGAATTTATGACCATTATGAGTACCATATAAAGAAATTTTTTATAAACAATTAACCTATTGAATTTATGTCTTTTATGATGAGTATTTTAAGAAGTACCTTTATGTTTTGTGTACGTCTTTGGGGATGAATTTATTATTCACTCTACATCTACGGACTATCAAAAAATCCATCTAATAGAGGATCATTAATTACTTATAATTCAATTACCTTATGCAATAATTTTAATTGTGAATTTGGATTTTCGTAATGATGTTCATTGGAAACATGGTATCAAAACACGATATATCAAATGATACTGAGAAGGTTAAATTCATAGTTACATGGGTAGAACTACAAAATTATTTTGATATTTGGATATTCTAAGGTTTATTGGGGTATTTTCACTAGTTCATAATTGTTTTATCAACAACGGATTCTATGATGATTTCTTTATGTTAAAAGGGATTAATTTTTTCATAGAATGAGAACCGCCACAATTCTTATATTGAGATGAAATGTCTTTTAACTACAACTACAATGATAAAAATTCAAATGGCTATGTAGAAACTTTTGGACTTCTGTGATGCCTCTGGTTCATTCTCAGTAAACAAAATTATATAGTTTGATCATGTAACTAATTTTTTTTTCATCAGCAATGGACACATTAGAATACTTTCTTGACCCATTACCATGAAATCATTATGGTGATGCACATGAAACCAATACAATTGAATCTCTGCTAGTATTGTGTGGTGGATACCTATAATTTTTCAACCATGAATTTTTACATTCCCAATGTAACATGAATGTTATCATGAATGACTTTATAAGGAAAATTTTAACCCATTCAATTAAGGAATCATTAAAAGAGTTGAACTTGATAGCCCAATATTAACTGTTCTAAATTGATGTTCAAGAATAGAGGGATATTGATTTCATGGATAGTGCTCAGTTGACATATGTTATTCCCAATAAATTAATTCAGTATATGTAGCAAGATGAATATGTTATTAGCATTAGAGACTCTCATTATGGTGGGGACACCATACAAGGCTTGTCGTTCTCCACCAATGGAATAATATTCTATCAGAATCTCATTATTATTCCATTAGTGGTATTGAACAAGGTGATGAGTGACTGCATTAACACCCAATTGTATGTGCACCTTGGAACCGTTAATATGATTTGTGACATGTGGTATAAATGCTGGAGTCCAGGTTTGAGATGATTCATTACTAATTTTTTTCATTTTTTAAAGTGCCAATAAGGTATGGTCGAGCACTAGAAACCATTAGTTTCTATTCATCTTATTCCATTGTCAATGTTAATATGGGTTGATATTATGCACATTTGGATTTTGTTTTTCCATAAAAAGGTAAATGTGAAATATATATGTGTTTTGATCAATCGATTGACTAAATCAGGTCAAATTATACCAAATCATGAAACATATAAAGTTAAAGAATAAAAAATATATATGAAACCAATTTTTTACTTTCCAGGTAGTTACATATACCATAATTTTTGAAAGATATCCTTTCTTGACATACCATTTTTTAGAGTCCTTCATGGAGGAACTAAGAACTCTTTCCCGTTTGAGTAAGGCATACCATCCATTGTTGGATGGCTATAAAAATAGTTGTAATGATTCATAATGATATATTACATGAATGTGTTATCAATAATTGTGTATATTGGGCTTAAAGTAAATGTTTGGTTTTGTTTCAAAAAAAATACTCACTAGTTTAAATTAGAATTTACCATTTTGATTCCATGTATGGACGGACTTTCTGATATCATTATTGTTTTCTGGAGATTGGGTAATTTAACATGGTTGGACTTTGTTGGGTTAAAAATATTGAAAAAATAATCATATTATTTATTAGAAAATTTAGATGACAAAGAGACGGTACATTTGTTATGATTATTTTTGTCATAAGACCATTAAGAATTTTAGTTGGGACAATGTGTTTGGGAATGTTTCTCTCTATTTCTTTCAACAACATATTTGAAGGAACGTGAATCATTATCTACATTTTTCAGGGAAATCTAATTTTTTTTAGTTGGTGGGGAAATTTTATTACTATTTATAACTTCCACCTAAGCTGTAATTAAAAGATAATATTTTTAATGTATCTCAACTATGAATGTATATTTCAAATTAATATCTTGTTCTTACCTAGATTTATCCTGAGGTTGAGAATATATTATTTCTGACTGAATGGTAGATTAGTATAGTTAAATATAATACAATGTTGTAGGAGTATACCTATATTTCAAGTGTTATTGAATCAAGGTCTTGATATTCATGAGACATGGTTAAGGTAAGAAGTGATGATATAGAAATGGACTCATCTTCTTGGCATGAAAGATTATTAATAGGATTTCTAAGTATATAATGATTCCACGGTGTTGATGTGGTAAATAGTTTTTTTCCAGGAATTACAAATCCCTCACATAAAAACTCATTACTTAATCTTAGTTTTTGTTTCTTTTGGCTGAAAACTGGGTATATTTTGAATGTTTCATTTATGTGCGAAATTTAAGACATGGTTCTTCCAAACCATCCTCCCTAGTAGATCACACCCTAAAAAACGAGGTTGTGAGGTTTTTAGTGGTTGGTTAATGGTTTTAAAATCAATGTAATGACCTTGGATAAACTGTTTATCCATTAAAAAGGGTTGTATGTACCAGGAATAGGTTTTATCTAAACTGCACTACCTTTCCTAGATAACTGTGTGTATGGGATTTTATATCTAAATATTATTTTTAGAAACAATTGAAATCATCGTATAAGGTCTATAATAGTCATGTATGAGCCCATACTGATTTCTATTTCTTGGGGAGCTCATGAGAACAATTATTTCCACTTTACACTCTCTCAGATGTAGATCAAATATTAGTGAATGATGTTCAATATTCTCCTTGTTAGCTACATCATCATTTTATATTCCTTATTCTCTATATTTATTCATAAATATATATTCTCAGTTCTCCAGGTTTGTATTTGGATATAATAACAATTATTTTAGGTATTGGATCTAGGCATTTTCTCTAATTCTGGTTGAATAAATTATAC
Organism: Viscum album; assembly: GCA_963277665.1. NCBI lineage: Eukaryota > Viridiplantae > Streptophyta > Magnoliopsida > Santalales > Viscaceae > Viscum > Viscum album. The sequence goes on from OY728150.1 coordinate 2,082,634,969, forward strand.
ATAGGGTATTCCTAGATAGGTTTTTTATTTGGAGAACCAATGATTCCATGTTTGGTTGTTTGGATATAATTGAAAATATTTATTAACCAAAAATTTATTAATTTAAATTTAATTTTTTGATATATATTAGGATACATGAAATTTAATTCAATTAGTTAGTTTAAAAACCCTATTCCATTTAATTGGGTTATTTATATATTAAAATGTGTTTTGGAATTATATTGTGAAAAATATATTATATTATTGGATTATAATGGTATTTGGGACAATGTGTTTTGAAATGATTTTCATAGTAACCCATTTTTTTGTAAAATGAAATATATTACTAATATCCCTTTATGGTCTTTAAATTGAATCATGGAAAATTCAAATGAATCAAATGAAAACTATATTTTATTAATTCATAAAATAAATTTCCAATTTTTGTTTGTTTTAAATAACATTCATGAATTAGGTAGTTTTTGGGTTTTTTCAATAGCACTATATGATTTACAAAACTAACAATACATCTTTAGTTGCCACATACCTAATGGGATGGCGATGAGTACTCCTTGGATAATATTAAGGGGAATGTGTGTACACAAAATGCCTTATCAAATTTTTTTGTGTGTGGAGTCCCTTAGCATGATAAAATCATAACATTAAGCTTATGACCATGTTTCTCACTTGTTTTTATTTTAAATGGGTATATGACACTTTTTTTGTAATGTCTCGGACCATAGGCTACATTGAATTTCCCAAGATGATTGGTCACATGGCCTCAAACGCTCCTCCTTGTATGTTAGCGGCATCCGACAAGTATTTAGGCTCTAGTAAATAATTCATATGGATAATATAACCCCAAAAATTTTATTTTATTAGAGTAACATACAAGAAAAAATAAATAATCAGTATATGAATCATATATTTATAAAAAATACCATTATCTCATCATAATCAAATCATAATGTATAATGTGTAAATTGATAATAAATATGTCATGCAATATACATTCCATGTGTCAATGTGATACTCAAAAGTATTGACATCAATGACACCGAAGAGGGTCCCTAACAAAGTTGGGTTCCCAAATCTGTGATCCAACCCAACTCATCCACCTAACACTGGGACTTTTCCTATGACCAATCATTTAATTATAATGTATATTCACCTACTAATCTGGCAGGCCGAGTAGGGTGTGAATAAAACATAATTAGACACCACCAACAGTGTCAAAAACCATTCCATCAAATAATGGTGTATATAATTGTAACATAAATATGTATAATGCATAAATATAAAGACTATCACCTTATTAAATATTCTTTAATTACAAACATAAATCCATGGGTTCCCGTAGACACCTGAAACTCAATAATTTATTTAGGTAATTCTAGAATTTTAACGGTCATTAAAGGTTAATGTGTGTCGAAATTTCATGGTAATCATTAATATTTCACAAATTAATTACAATGTTACCATCCATTAAATCTCACAATCAAATGACTTCGTTACTATTCATTATTTCAATCAAACTAATGACTATTTCACAATTCACTAATTCTATACATTGAATGGAAATGTTTTAATCTTTCATTTCACATAAATTAATGACCATGTTACCATTCCGTATATAATACAATTGAATTACCATGTGACCATTTAACAACACATAATTAATTCAAAATTATTTATATGCACCAATGACATAACTAATTAAATAATTAGTTAAAAACATCAATTCCACAAGTTAATTCATTAGTTATCTAATCACATAAAACAATTAATTAATTGATGATAAACTGTTCTCTAGTTAACTAAAAAACTAAAAACTAAAATCCTTTAATCTATATATTTCAACAATTAAAAAATCACGTCAATAAATCACGTTAATTCATCATTCACCAAATCACAATAATAAATTTATTTAATTTAATAAATAACTAATATCATTGATAATATTACTTCATTATACAATTAATTAATCACAATGAGTACATTGATTAAATCAATAATTAAATAATCACTCAAATCCAATTTGTCAATTTGTCATTTAACTGAAAAAAATTAATATAGTTATCTAAACAACTATCCAGTCACATTTATATCTCTGATTAATTCATAAAATAACTAATCACATCACTAACTATAATTGATAGATTAATATACAAAAAATATCAATAAATATAGTTAATTAAACAATTATCTAATATCACCTATAATATTAATAAATTTTACAATTAATTAATCATATAAAATACATTAATTTATTCCATAATTTTTTATCACACCAATCAATTCAATTAATACTCAATTAAATTCTCTTTTCAATACCATTAATTAAATCAATTACTCATAAATACTCCCATAGGTCCCATTATTTATTTCAACCATTAAATAAACACATTATGGCCCATAATTAATTAATTAATTAATCAGGTCAATCTCATTATTTAATTCAACAATTATATAATAACATTACATCCATTAACAAATTCTTTGACTACATAATTTCGCAAAGATGATTAAATAATTATAATATAAATCAATCATCTAAATCTAAATACCAACTCAACAATTATTTTATTACATAATTACTCGTACATAATTCTCGGATTAATTGAGAATGTCATGTTATGATAAATAAGTCATTAGTAAAATGATTAGTATCCTCAAATCGTTATATAGTAAATTATTCACCCATTAATTATGTAAATTTTAATATACTTAGACTCATATTCAACTCCCCATTTGTTCATAAATTTCAATAATTTATCTGATTACTCAAGTAGCCATTATTTGAATAGAAAATTCATAAAACTCTTAATTATTTCATCAATTAATAGCCTAATTATATGCCCATATATGTCATAATAAATTACCAAATTGATTATAAAACTGAAAATACCATTATAATTAAAATTAACTCCCCAATGAATCATAAATTTAAAAAAAATCAATTAATAAATTGGCCATTATCAAATTCACTAATTCTTAAATATATCAATTAAATCTTCAATTAATTATAAAACCTGACAGCCCCAAATTCTAATAACTAATTAGAAAATTAATTATAAAATTGATTATCCCCTTTTTCTCTTAATCAAATACCAATTTTTTCATAAACATCAAGAATTTATCCAATTAATCAATTAGGAATTTTCTAAATCCCAAATTCCATAATCTCACAATTAATTTATAATTTAATTATCTACTTGGATTGCACCTAAATATGAAAATTAATTCCCAAATTAATTATAAAATTAATTTCCTTTTATTTTCATTATTAAATCCCAAATTAATTATCATATTAAATAATAATTCAATTAATCAATAGTCCAAAATGACTAATGCAATTTTGGAAATGAATTTGATAAGGAACACTAGCAATTATGAAATTGCATACAAATAATCAAAATTATGACTAAATGAATGGATTATAGGATGACGAACCTCAAATATTATGGTGAGGATTTCTTAAAAATATAAGACCCTTAATTTTAGTTGAATAATGAGATAAAATGATATTATTATTCAATTCCTAGATGTAATATTTAAATAAATCATTATCAAACAATCCAATATATAAATATTGATCCAACAAGAAAATTTAATCAATTTTTTTTCATGGATAGAATTTTAAGATAGATATATATCTATATTATAGTATCCATAGAACTAAATTTTTTATTAAACTATCTCCCATAATAAATCCTCAAAAACCGACCCGCAGAATGATGTAGATCAGGATCCCAATCTAAAATCCAAAATCAATAATCATGAAAAAACGAGATATTTCATGATTGAAACTAGATCTATAATAATAGTTATATAAACCATACAATTTATATATAGATGAATATATTAAATTAGATTTCAACTATGAAAAAAATGGAAGTACAACTGATGGAAATGGAATGAACTCGAGAAGAATCAACATAATGGGAGAGAAGAATCCTTCAATCTGAGCATTGATTTACTAAGAACAGAGGTAGGGATGGGCTTAACTTTTTTTTGAATGTTTCCAAAATTTTATTTTCTATTAATGGATTAATTTCGTTCAATTAGTTTTTAATTAGGGTGTTTGAAAGAAAAATATAAATTATTTTCAGAATTGATTAATTCTGGCACATGGTTTCCCCTGCATGGGCTGATGGTCTACCTCGTCTCCACCCATTTTTTGTTGAATGTTTCAAAAAATCACTCCAAAAATGAAATCCCAATAGATTTTTATTGAATACTAGTTAAATTGGAAAGCATAAAAACATGATATGTCTTGAGAAGACATTGGGATCCTATAATATTTTGACTATTTAACAGATCATTCTCGAGATGGACTCCCAAGACCCTCTAAGATTCTGAGTCAATAGATCAGGTCATTGATCCATCCCAAATATTTATCTATCTACTATATCAACCTAATCACATCACTGATTCCACAATACATTATTGAACAAAAAAATCATTCCCTACAACAACCTCTTGGTAAAATCCAACACTTACATCATAAGATCCTTAAAAGATGCACCATTATGAAAATAAATAATCACAACATACCTGATGTCTTTCCAAATTCACATTTCCCAAAAACTATAATAAACAATCAGATGTTAGAACTCATCCATGATATCAAAAATCCACATATAAAGGATTTACATACAGAACCTCTATGTCCCACTAGAAATTTCTTCAATGAATTTTCACTAGATACTATATGTTCCACATTGTCCTTATAATGCCACATTTTCTAAAACATTTTCTAACATCACACACCTTTTATAGACATATCAATTACCACCATAGGATCTTCATTAAAACATCAGTGTAATGTAACTCAACCACCATGGTATTCAACATCATTTATTCTATCATTACAAACTCATGTGTAAACTATCAATTGTGTACCTTCCACTATCCATCTTTTTATATACAACTTCATAAGTGACAACTCTAAGGCACCCAATATCAAACCAAAAAGCATTTCAGAATATAGAGGTATATCAATATAATATGTAGCACACCTAAGATTATTTCACAGCAGGGGACATGATCATCAATAATTTAAATTAAACTATTAAATCCTCGATGAATAGCACACAAAATCCAACATTACATATGTTACCTCCCACTTTGAGTACCCATTAACCCATCAAATGTGTCAGGCATCCCGACCTGCCTTCATTTCACCACATTGATCCAAAACTAGATGGTCCCTCCCAAAACAAAGAACCAATTTATCAAAATATGGAATTATAACTACCCAAACTAAACACATCAAGGGCCAAATAAACCCAAAAGGATTCATATTTAAAAATAGTAACATTGTAAATAACTAGTATTAAGACAAAACCACATAAATTCATTCCCCAATTCTCCCATCACATGCTGAAACTGAGGCACTATATATACCCATAACCGACCTACACCAATGTACATTTTAATAAAGGAAAAGCATTGTTATTAATTAACAAATATGTTTAATTAAACACAAATTTTTATTAATTGATTCCAAAATTTATTAATCATACCCATCTAATTACTCATGTTCACATTGGAATACAAATTATTATCGTTGTTACATCATTTTAAGAATTATGATTTCATATTATGAATATTTTAAGCTCAATTTCACAGTATAATAAAAATATTTTATCTTAAGAACATAACAAAAATTTGGTTTCAAGTGTGTGCATAAAATGATGAAAGTTTGAAAACTAATCCTGAGTGCCTAGAATGATGCATGAAGTTTCAAATGTCACCTCATATTGAACTAATGGTCAATATCAACCAATTTTAGAAACAATAATCACATTATTCAAAACAATTCATCCAACATGATAAATCAGTATTCAACTATTACAATATACTATAAAAACAAAAATCTCTCCTTGAAAATGTGGAATGTCCCCAGTACATTAGGTAGAAAACCCCCATGAATCACTTTATAACCAGGCCCCAAGTCTTCCTTGTATAAAATATAACTTCTTTTATAATAAGAAAAATGAAGATGAAATGAAAATCGGACCTCTAGTACAATATTTTAACATCTAATTCTGGGTGACACAAGTCAATTCCCTGAGTTAGTTAGTCACATGACCTCATGACCACCTTCCTATATATTGTATGTTACCAAAGAGAAGTGAAGGTCTGGTGAGTCATTAATTGAGGCACAAAAACCTTAATCCTTTTCTACTATCATAGCAACTCACCAGCAGAAATAAAAAACAATAGAGGTAACAAATAATCATAAAAGTTACAAATAACTCATGATAACAATATTGTGAAGTACATTGTTAAATCTAAGAATTAAATATTCCATGCAACATATGTTCCATGTTTAAATGGGAAGATAAATATTATATGCATGGATGGAACTGCAGATGGTCCTAATCCACATATTTTTCCCCCATACAAAATCCACCCCAACTCAACCATCTAATAAATGGACATTTTCCTGGACTAGACATGCAATTTAAAATACTATTTTTTTAATGATCATGTAGTAGGAGATGGGTGTGAGTACACTATAAAATGACACCACCATTAGTTTCAAAAATAATTATAGTCAACAATAGTTTATGTAATTTTAATAATAACTTTTATAATTTATACTAAAATATTCATTAAATTATAAAATATTTTCTATTTCTGTACATAAACCCTAGGTTCTGGTAGACACATGAACCTTAATATCTTCTTCGACCCATGCCATAATTTGAAAAATCCTTGATAGATACCACATCTCTAAATTTCCACATTATCAATCTTTTTTCAAAAATGAATGATAATGTTACCATACAATAAATCAATCAATTGAATGACCACGCTACAATTGTTAATTTTCAAAAATTGAATAACCATGTTATAATTTATTAATTATCACAATTTAATGACACTTTTACATTTTTTTTTCACACAGTTGAACGTTCTTGTTACCATTCATAAAATTACACAATTTAATAACAATGTTACCATTCAATTGTTTAGTCATTAAGGGTTCCTTATGAATTATCCATTCCTCTATGTTTTTAAAGTAACAAACTCTCTATCTTATGGAAAATTTTATTTCCCTGATGTTTTTCGTTAGTAAGGAATATTTTCATTTAACAAAGAAATTTATCCATAACTTTTTTTCATTGTTTATATTCTAGTCTCTCTAAATATAACTCTTTTTATTCATATTTGTAAAATTAAGTTTCACATCTAAATCCTCAAAATTAATTAAAATTTGTGATATAGTGTATTATGTTTTAAGGATCCAAATTCAGAATCTGAATTCTTTGTAATTATGACTCTGAATTATCTGAAATTCAGACTCCAAATACTCTAAAATTCAAAAAATATAATTCACTAAAATTCAGACACATAATTCTTTGAAATTCAGACTCTGAATTCTCTAAAATTCATGCTCTGAATTATCTAAAACTCAGACTCCAAATTCTCTGAAATTCAGGTTACAAATTCATTGGAATTTTGTATCCGAATTACATATAAATCAAACTCTAAATTCCACAGAATTTATACCTTGAATTCCATAGAATTACGACTCTGAATTCCATTGAATTCAGTCTCTGAATTCTATATAATTTTAGACTCCAAATTCCATATAATTCTGACTCCGAATTTCTTACAATTCAGACTCGGAGTTACTTAGAATTCAGGATATGAATTCTTTATAATTAATGTTTTCAATTCATTTAAAAACATAATCCAAATATCCATGTAATATAGAATCCAAATTATTTCCCCTTAGACTCCAAAAATTATTATTCCTTAGACTTTGGAATGTAAATTTCGTTGAGAAACAATATTTTAATTATACTTTTTCATGTTATGAAATAATGTCATGCAATCAATTTCTTACCAAACGTTGTATGAGTGACACATGTTCAGGTGCCTCTAAGATTCAAGGACAAATATGACCGTTGGAGGAGGGAGCTGACCGTTGGAAACATTCCTATAAATATGGATCATTTGAATGATCTCTCAACATTAAATTTTGTCCTTCCACTCCAGAGATTACAAGCTATTGAGGTGATTTATAGACAGAGAGACTCTCGTGATTTATGTATACTGAACATCTTATTCAGATTGCTTCATGTGACTCTAATTATTACTGTGTACAATCAAGGGATTTTGTGGATAAAAATACAGATGTGTCGACTGCATTAATGTTCTAAGACTTCTATGATCAGGACGGCAGAGGTGTCCACTACCTTGAAGATTAAGGGATTATGGGGATAGAAAGACAGACTCTGATATTCCTATTGAGGGATTACCCTAGTGTGGGTAATACAAACTACCATGAAAGTATAAGTAATAGTACCTTTATCTAATGTTGTTGGGGACCCTACTCTTTAGCATAACAAATTTATTAATTTATACATATATTGTTCCATGTTTTTTCCACTACGTTATAATTATTATGGATAGTATATCTATCTTCTATATTCATATACTTGTATAATATAATTAGTAATATTCTATACGCTCTGTGGTAGAAACTTATTCCTTGTAAACATTTCTTATGTTTTATTTCTGGAACCATATTTCAGAAATCTTACATGTTTTTAGAACTAAGAGGTCTTTTGAATTGTATTTATTTATGTTTATTAAAAAATATAATTTTTCAACCATCTTAAAATTGTCCAAAAGAATTTTTAAAGTATACAATTCACCCCCCCTTCTTGTATATTTAGAATCAACATCATTATTTCTCTCATATAATTATAATTAAAGGAAGTCTCTAAAATACTCATATTCACATATACGTTTTCTTGCTCAGTTTTCATTGTTCTATATTTTTTCCTCACTTATGAATTCTTAACCCTTGTTTACAAACATTTATTACAAAAAAGATTTTATAGAATGATATTTTCATTAAGATGGTAGGAATGAATGTTGTTTTGAATGAAAATATTAATCATACAAGACCAAATATATATAATGGGAATTAATAAGAATATTGGAGAGGTAATATGATGAATTATTTTATTAATATTGGAGTGGATAACATTTTAATTCTTATTGGAGATTCGAAGATTCCTGATAAGGATGTAAAACTTTTACTAATCAAAAAAATTCATAACATCAACTTAACAATAATGTATTTAATACATTTTTGTGTTCCATGAACAGGAATATATATAGCCATATTTATTTTTTTGAAGCTGCAAATTGTATTTGGAAAGATGATTGAAGTAACTCACTTTGAAAATTCAAAATTTATCGAAACTAGAAGAGATATACTTAAAGTTGATTATCATGGTTTCTAATTATCTTATAGAGAATAATTGGGAAAGGTACAATAGAGGTTTAGGAACACTATTAACAGTTTAAAATCCATGGTTGAAAAAGGTTAAAACGATGAGGCTCCTGTGAAAATGATTATAGATATCATGCCTAATGAGTGAGAGTCAAAGAAAACATCTATTGATGAAAATATAAAAGTCGCATAGATTACTTTTGATGAGATTTTTGCAACTCTACTTCAAAGTAAGACATGAATGAAAAGAGATTATAATCTAAATAAGAAGAATGGAAATGGAAGATTTGCTTTTATAACTATATCAAATCATATGAATGTTGTGACTCCTGATAGAGTTTCGAGATCCAAATCTACGAGGACTGTTATTCAATCCAAATCTAGTTGAATTAAATCTTCAGAAAAAAAGTTAGCTAATCATTCATGAAAGATGAACATGATTTTGAGGAAAAAGAACATTCAATCTTGATAAAAGAAGAAAGAAATAAAGGACAAGAAACACTAAAAAGACAATTTCTATGAAAGAAAAAGAGTAGGGCATATAAGGCAATATTGTATTATGATTAAGGGAAAATATGGAAAGGAAAATCATTCTAAGACGAATAGAAAGAAGTACTAAATAGCTAAATAAATGAATATTTTTAAAACCAATGACATATAGACTTCTAGTGGTGGTGACTCTTCTGAAGAATCCTCAGTTTATGAATCTTCTTGACAGAAGGATCTTGGTCTATTCGCAAAGATATCTATTAAAAATCATTTTTAATAGAAAAGGTACACAATACTGAATCCATAAACAATGTATCAATTAATGATAAATATAGTGATAGTAAATTTTATGAATCCTTAGATGAGGATTCTTCTTCTGGTGAAGATAATACTTTACCAACTTATGAATAAGTCTCTGGGTTTTCTATTCTCTTTGAGAATAAAAATTATAAAGGCAAGAAAATGATTGATAAAGAAAATTAGAGAATTTATATTCTTACTAAGTATCAGATATTTCTAAAGTACTTTATAATAAAATTTATGATTTTGAATCTATTTCAAAAACCCATGAGGGAGTTAATTATGAGAAGGATAAACTTTCTAAATATACAGAATAATTAATTTGTATGAAAAATGTTTTTGAGTCAAACTCTAGTGAAAAAACTAACGTTTTTTAGTATAAATACAAAGTTATTAAGATAAAGTCATAAATATTTTCCTTAAATAAAAGTTTTTAAAACAATAACTTAGGTAAGTAAAACATTGATAAGTTTTATTCCCAAATTCGACCTCAATAGAATAATTTTGGATTTTGTTATTCTCATTCAAAACCATTTTTTAGTAACAATTATTTTGTTCCTGAAAATGCTCAATTCGGTAATAAATGTCAGTGTGGTGGACATAAGAGAAAAACTTATCCTTAAACAAAACTCAGTATTTATGAAATAATAATTCTTATTTCTCAAAGAAAATGTGGATTCCAAAAAATATTCATTCCGATGTTTTCGTATCCACGAAAAATTGGGTTCTGAAAGTCTAACAACTTTATTTTGAGGAATGTAAATAAATTACAAACAACAATACATGGTACATGGATAGTTGATGATCCAAGCATATGACTGGAAAAAAAATTCTTGGAATAATTATCATGATGAAAGGAGGAAAATAATCTTTCAGACATAATGCTCAGGGAGAAATAATTGTTATAGGTTACATAGTTCTTCTTGAAAAAAAACTGATTTCAAATGTTTATTTGTTAAGGGTCGTAAGCACTACCATATTAGCATAAGAAAATTATGGTATGAAGGATACCTTGTGAATTTTAGGAATGACAAGTGTTTAGTACACTATTCTATGGAAGAGTTTATTTTATCTGCCCATAGGTAAGAGAGTGTTTATGCACTAAACATGGAATACATTAAGAGCCGTGATCTAACTTTTCTTAGTGAAATGTAATATCAATATTTGTTGTGGAATAGACGGTTAGGACACTATAACCTTAGGAACCTTTTCCAACACTCTAATAAATGACTAGTTAAGGATCTACCAGTTCTTATATTATATTCTTAAAATATTTTTGATCCTTGTCAATATGGGAAGAAAAATAAATCTAGTTTTAAATCATTTCGTTAAGTCTCAAACACAGATACAACATAGTGGGTGCATAAGGATATTTTTGTTCCAACAAAAACTGGAAGCATTGGAGGAAAATATTATGTATTTTTCTTAGCTGAGGGTTACTTAAGATTTACTTGGGTATATTTTAATGTATGAAAATGTGAAGCTTCATCTTTTTTAAAATAATTTGATCCGAAGTTAAAAATCTGAAAACCATTCATTGGTATCTATTCATAGTGATAATGGGGTAGAATTTCAAAATTCTGATTTTAAAACATTTTTTAGTAGAAGTGACATTACTCATAATATCAACTCCCCAAGAACTCCTCAACAATATGATGTATTTTAAATATGAAATAAATTTTTTCAAGAGATGAAAAGAACCATGTTGAGTGAATATTCGGTAGCCAAATATGTTTTTGGCTGAATCTGCAAGTACTTCTTTCTATGCTATAAATAAGGTTTTGATTATAAATTTTCTTAATAAAATCATTTATGAGTTATGGAATGGTTGAAAACCTAGACATTCAATCATCATGGTTTTTGGATTCAAGGTATTCATTCTAAATAATAAAGATTATCTATAGAAATACACAGCAAAATATGAGGAAGGAATTTTCTTAGGATACTCTACAACTTCTAAGGCTTATAGAGTTTTCAATAACGATACATGAACATTTGATGAAAAAATACATTTTAAATATGATGAAACTAATAATTTTTTTAAACATCATCATCCTACATCTTCAAATCTATCTTCAAAAACTGATTATCAACCCTTTATAGAAGATCCTTATAATAACGAAAATGTTCAAGAAGATGTTTCTGAAGCATTTACCCCAGAATAAATCCTACCATAAATTGATGAAATGGTTTTAAAAAACCCGAATCAGTTGTTTCTTAAGAATCATCCCACTGATAGTATCATTTGTTATGTAAATCAACCTGTATGGAATAGAAGTTCCTTATGAAATGAAATAGAACATCTAGCTTTCCATTTTCAATATGAATCAACTATCACCGATGAAGCATTAAGTTATGATGATTGGATTAAAGCTATACAAGATGAGTTAAATGAATTAAAAATGAATAATGTCTGGACCTTTTTCGAAATACCTAAGGAACATATGTTATTGGATTAAAATGGGTCTTCAAAAATTTGAGTGATAAAATTGGAATCATAAAAGAAAAAAAACTATATTGGTTTCTAAAGTCTATAATCCACATGAAGGAATAGACAATGAAGAAACATATTCTCTAGTATCCAGAAATTAATCTATTCATATTTTACATTCCTTTAAAATATTACTTTATTTTAAACTTTTTCAAATAGATGTTAAATGTGCTTTCCTTAATGGTTATTTTCAAGAGGAAGTTTTTGTCAAACGACCTCCTAGTTTGGAAGATACAAAATATCCTAAACATGTTTTTAAACTTACCAATTGTTTATATGGACTTAAACTATCCCCATGTCGATTGTATGGTAGACTTACATGAATTTTTCTTTCAAAACTATTAATTTAAGGGAAATTATAATCCAAACATTTTAATAAAAAAGATAAGAAAATTATTTTTATTGTTCAAATTTATGTTCAGGATATTATATAAGGTTCAACTTATTCCTTTGAGGATCTAAAGAAATATGATTTCGAACTTTGTATGATTGGTGAGTTTATATTTTTCCCTAGTTTCCAGAATTCACCAAAACCAAAACGAATCTAAATATCCCAACATAATTATATTAAAGGTCTAATTAAAAATTATGGATATAGAAACTCTTAGATTATATGAACTACCATTTGTAGCTCAAATTCACCTGATCTGGATGAAGCTGGGAAACTAGTAGATCAAACATCTTCTAGAGGTATGATAGGATGTCTACTTTACTTGATAGCTAGACATCCAAAGATAATGTTTTTGATTTATTATGTGAAATATATCAAAACAATCCTAAATAATCTCATTTAAATGCAGTGAAATGGATTTATTGCTACTTTAAGGGAACCATGGATCTAGGACACATTTAAACTTATAGAAATGATTATGTTTTAATATTTTTTTATATGCTGACTTTGGTGGATGTAGAATGGATAGGAAAAGTTCTTACAGAAATTTTCATTTCATAGGAGATTAATTAGTTTCATGGTCAGGAAGAAAGAAACACTCAGTGGCACATTCCACTACTAATGTTGAATATGAAGCAGCTGGAAGTTGTTGTGCTCATGTATTGTGGATGCAACACACACTCACAGACTATGGTATGAGTTTTAACAAAACAAAATTTATTTGTGATAATACTAGTGCCATTTCCTTATGAAAAATCCTTCTACATCACTCTCATGAATAACAAAATGATATTAGGCATCAATTTCTTAGGGATCACACACACAAAGGAGATATCATTCTTTAAATAATCTAAACAAAAGATCAAAATTCAGATATTTTCAAAAAATCATTACCCTCCAATAAATTTTAATACATAAAATAGAAGTTAAGAATGATAACAATAAGGTAATATTACATATTTACATCATCTTGAAGCCTGTCTCCTAACATTAAGGATCTTTTTTTCATAGGGCGGTCAATTAAATTATTTGTCAAAATTTTTCAAAAAAAATTGTGGTAAAAAATTTATTAATATAAATATTCGTTGTCAAAAAATATCGTAATCACAAATTAAGAATCAAAAGTTATTAAAAAATAATTTTTCCACGTTATGAATAATCTTCCTAGAAATCTGAATGGTATGTTTTTATCCTAAATATCCATAATCATATTTTAATTGTCTTAATTTTGATTTTGTTCTCAAAATTTTTGGATTATATTTTCCGTAAATCAATATTTTTTCTAAAAAACCACAAATGATCGGAATCTATCAAAAACCATATTCGGCTATCATCTCAACCGTGAGATCATGTGCAGAAGATTTCAACCGTTGGATCAATCGGGGAAGCTGAACCGTCGCTTCAATTGCCTATATAAAGGACCCCGAATGGTCATCCCACAATGAATCCAAATATCTAGCGGGACGATGCTCTGCCCTTCCTACATAAGACCATTCTGAATTTCTTAGGTCTTCCATAGTTCTGAATGTCTAAAGAAGCCTCACCTCAAAAAGAAATGTTAACCCTAAAGTAATTCATTGAATGAGAAATTTATAGTAAATCGTTGGTAGACATGAACTTATCTTGTATGTATGATTCAATCATCGTAAATAACATCAAGTTAACTACTCGAGATAGTATAGTCGTATCAAAACCTAAGGTAGATGATCTAGTGATTCTGGAGTTTCAATAGGAGTTTTTGTAATCCTTATGTTTTTGTAATTAAGTAGGAAAGACAAATTTTTGCTCAAGAGTTATGGTAAGAATTATTCACTTTAGTATTCTCAGGCAGCCAGTTTGACTAGAATACCTTATGAAGTAGAAGCTGAATTTTCTTCTTATAAGTTACCTAATGATATAGAATGTTTTGATAAGGAAATGATCATACAATTCCTTTATTTTGTTGGAGTTACGACTCCAAATATTCGTAAACTTTCTGTGAATATGAGGATTGAAGAACATTGGGTTCAAGGCATTATCATTCGGAGGAATGATGATAAATATACTTTGAATAAAAGTGATATGTCTGTTTTGGATTTCATAATGAACCAATTAAAGTTGAATCTAGTTTGTATATTTTGGTTACGATTGATAATAACAACATTGGAATTTTGAAGTCCCATATTATCACGTATCTAGAAATCCTATCAAAGACCATTGTTTCATGTTTAGAATAAATAATGTTTTTTTGAAAATTGATGTATAGAAATTTTAGGGTAATGTTTCTTAGCGATGACACTAAAAGAAGAATGAAAATTGGATTTTCTGGTTAATCTAGATATTTTTATGATTTATCATACGAAGAATTTGAAGCTTTATCAAAGAAATTTGTTGTAGATGAAACCTCCAAGAAAGGTGGAAGGAAGAGGAAAGTGAAAGAAATTCACGAGATATAAAAAGTTTCTGTTGGCCATGGAAAATCAGTCTGCACCTCAAATTACGAAAAAAAATCTTTTCTTGATAATGTAGCAGCTATTTGGAGAGAAGAAAATAAAAAATACAATTTAGGGGAGCCTATGTTTGGATTTGATCCAACTGAGGCAAGCCCCATTATGATGAATTATGCTATTGATCTTGAGAAAATCGAGAAAGAGAAGAAGTAGAAAAAGAAATTTTATGAAGTTGAAATCGTTCAGCACCATCTTGAGGCTTATAAAAATTCCTCTGTGAAAAATCTAGTACAGAGAACATTTTTCAATGAATTACTTCCCGAGACTACGGAAAATAAGTTGGTGATTCCAAAACCACATCATGAAGAAGAAGAAGAAGAATTAATAGTAAAAATTAAAGTGGAAGAGGATTTTGAGGAATAATTGGAACAATATGTGGATGAAGAATAAAATAAGGAAGTGTTGACATTGATTACATGATAAAGAAAGTAGAAGATTATAATGAGAAGGAGAGTCTTTATGAGAATATGTACATCTGAACTTCTGAAGCCGAATCTTCTAAGCTTGTTACACATTAAAAGGATGAAAATTATCAACAAGAAGTCAATAAGAAATTCGAGTAAGAATTTAGTAATCATGATATTATTCATCATGGAGAACCTCAAGAAGTAGCTGAGAAGGAAAATTTTGATGAAGATAAAATTTTAGAGTTATTAGACAGTGATCATGAATCACCAAACGATGATCAGATCATTTCATTAAAAGATAATGTTAATCAGGTGATGGATGAAAACACTACCATATTTTTGGTTGGTAAGAAATATGCTGGTGCTTCATTAAAGAGGAATGCAGATGTGATTTAGAAAGAATCCTCGTCATCAATTCACATGAATTCGAAATCATCTTCTCTTTTCCATGACTTTTTTTGTTCAGTATTTGACGAAGCTAGTTGGTACAATTCTGATATTTCCAACCATAGAAATACGATGCCTTGTGCTTCATCATTTCATAAATCTAAAAAAATATTCAGTATCTGTGGGGATGGAAAAGTGTGTTAGACATGAGGCCAATTCCAAAACTGTTTTCATTAATTATGAAGCCGATAAAAGATCTTTCAAGAAGGTGACTAGATGGTCAAGTAACACTATTCAAGAGATGAGAATTCTCGATGAGATTCAAGAAAATTTGAAGGATTATTTTGTCACAAAAAATGAAATAATATTCAATTACTAAATCAAACAACAATAGCAACTATCTCTCCTCGAAAATGAGGATTATGACATGAACATTTTTTTACAAAATACCACGATGGAGTTCAAAAATGAGACCTAATTCATACTTTTATGAAACATAACTTCTTATTTAGCAATAGAAAATAAGATGAAATGAAAAAAGGACATCTGGTACCGTATTGGAACGTCCCATTCCGGGTGCCACATGTTGGTTTCTTGAGCAAGTTAGTCACATGACTTAATGCACACCTTCCATTATATCGTAGGTGTCTGACTAGAAGTAAAGGTTTGGTAAGCCATTCATTGAGGTACAATAACTGAAATCAATTTATACTATCATTACAATTCACCAGTTAAAATAAATATACAATTGAAGATAAAAATAATCAAAAAAAACACGAATAACTCATGATAACAAAGAAATGAATTACATTATTTTAAATAAGAAATAAATAAGCCATGAAATGTATGTTCCAATTGTAATTGTGAATTTAATATTTTAGGAATGGATGGAACTCAGGGTTGTCCTGATCAACATATGGGTCCCCCATAAAAACTCCACCCAAACTCAACCATATAATACAAGGCTGTTTTTCTAGATTAGTCCTGCAATAAAAAATACTATTTAGGTACTGATCATGAAGCCCGAGTAGGGTGTGAGTATATCAAAAATATTGTATGTAATTGTAATAAGACCATATATAATTAATAATAAAATATACATCAAATTATTAAAAAATTTCTATTTAAGAACATAAACCCTAGTTTCTGGTAGACACATGAATCTCAATTACATAATCAACCCATGCCATAATTTGAACAATCCTTGAGGGATACCAAATTCTTAAATATCCAAGTAATCATTCTTATTTAAAAAATTAATGAATTTTCGACCATACTTTAAATCACACAATTGAAATACCATGCTACCAATCTTAATTTCCCAAAAATGAATAACCATGTTATCATTTATTAATTCTCACAAATGAATGACCATTTTTACATTTTGTTTCACACAACTGATGGTCATGTTACTAATCATAAAATTACACAATTGAATGACTATGTTATGATTCAACTATTGAGTCAATAATTTTTCCTTATGTATTGTCCATTTCTCTATGTTTTGAAAATCAAAAACACTCTATCTTAATAAAAGATTTATTTTCCTGATTTTTTTCCTTAATAAAGGAAAATTTTCCACACCCAAGGAAATTTATCCTTTCCTATTTTTCATTGTTTATATTTTAGTCTCTTTAAATATTACTCTTCATATTCATATGTATGAAATTTAGTTTTACATTTAAACCTTCGAATTCTATAAATACTAAGATATACAGTATTCCATATTTAGTATCTGAATTCAGATTCCAAATTCTCTGAAATTCAGACACTAAATTCTCTGAAATTCTGACTCCGAATTCTACCAAATTCCGAATTCGAATTATCAGAAATTCAGACTTTAAATTCAGTAAAATTATGACTCTGAATTCTATGAAATTTAGACTCTGAATTCTCCGAAATTCAGATTTTTAATTCTCTAAAATTCAGAATATGAATTCAATAATGTTCAGGTTTTGAATACTATGGAATTCTGACTCTGAATTCTGTAAAATTCGGACTCTGAATTTTTAGAATCCGGACTTTGAATTCCTGAGAATTCAGACATAGAATCCCAAAGACATCAGGCTCTGAATTTGTTAGAATTCATTATCCGAATTCCATAAGAAACAGAATCCTAATATCCATGTAATATAGACTCTGAATGTTTTCCACATAGACTCTGAACATTATTTTTCCTTTCAATCCAAAAAATAAATTTGGTGGAGCAACCTTATTTTAATTATACTTGTTAATGTTATTAAATGATATCATGCATTCTATTTCTAACCAACTGTTGATTGATTAACACGTGTATAGGTCCCTCTAAGATCCAGAAAGAATTTGACCATTGTAGGATGTAGCCAACCATTGAGAAAACTCCTATAAATAAGAGCTCATTTGAATGAGCTCATAACTTTTAATACTATTATACCACTCTAGAGCTTGCATGCCGTTAAAGTGATTAATAGAGATAGAGACTCTCATGCTTTATGCAAACTGAACATCTTGATCAGATTGCTACGTGTGACTTTGATTGTTTCTGTGTAAAACTGAGCGATTCTAGGGATGGGAAGGAAGAGGTGCTGATTACCATAAAGTATGATGACTTCTTTGATAAGGAAGATTGTAGTGTCAACAAACATGAAGTTTGAGGGCTTTCAGGGACAACAAGACAAAAATCTGATATTTCTATTGTGGGCTTACCCTATTGTGGGTAAGACAGTCTTTTGTAACTATATAAACAGGGAACATTTATACAAGGTTGTTGGATACCTAACTCTTTGGTTTAAAAGATTTCTTACTTGATACTATTATAGTTTTATGTTTTTTTCCACTGCATTTTCATTATTGATGAATGTATAACTATCTTATACTTTCTTATACTGGTATACTATGATTTGTAAGATTCTATATGCTCTAAGGTAGAATATTTTTCCTTGTAAACAATTCATAAGTTTCATTTCTAGAATAATATTTCTGGAATTTAGCTAGTTGGTAGAACTAAGACGTCTTGTGAATTTACCTTATTTAACATTGTTAAATAATAGACAGTTTTAAACAACATTAAAGGATCCAAATGAATTTTTAATGTATATAGTTCACCACCCCTCCTATTTATTGAGAATCTATAAAATTATTTTGATCCTATATCAACAACATATAATAAATTATACAATTAAATATCCACCCAATTATATTGAAAATTTATAAATTAGTTAAACACAAAAATTCAATTAACTAACACAATAATTAACTAATAACAAGATAAAATTAAAAAATTCAACTATTAGTTAATAACATAAAATTATATACTGATCACAACAATTAACTAATCAAATAAAATACACTAGTAAATTCAACAGTTATCAAATCATATAAATTAATCACTTTTATTAATCAATTTACTAATAATGTCAAAATATCTAGTTAATTCAACAATTCTTCAATCCCATAAATAATATTAATTAATTAAACAAATGATTAATCATATAAAATACAATGATTAATTAAAAAATTAATTAATAACATCAATCAAATTAGTTAATTCAATAATTAACTATACCCAATAATTAATATATTTTATCAAACAATAAACTAATAAAATCAATTAACTTAATGAAAATAGAAATCAACTAACCAAATCACTAAATGTAGTTAATTTATTAATTAACAATTCACAGAAATAATTCAACATTATTGAAAAAATTTCTAATATTATCCATAATATTATCTTATTTGATAATAAGTTAATCACATCAAATATATTATTAAAATCAATAATTAATTAATCACACTGATTACTTCATTTAAATAAATTCTTATTTGTTCATGTCAATCCCACTAACTAATTCCACTATTAATTTATCACTTCCAAAAAGTCCATTATTTAATTTAACCATTAAATTATCACATTACCTCCCTTAATTAATTTATCAATTAATTTATACCAGCAGTATAAATATTTAATTCAAAAATTAGGTAATAACATTAATTGTATTAATTAATTTACCATTTTATTAATGACATCAATGTTATTGTTTAATTATTTAAATAATTAATCATCATAATGTCATTACCTATACAACAATAAGATTATCACCTACTTACCATTCATTAATTCTCTTATTATATAAGCATATCATGATTCATTAATTAATTTATCATTTAATTAGTCAATGTTCAGAAATCATCATCTCTTAAATAATTCACCAATTTATTTTCTAAATATGAATCCCCTTAGTCTCATAATCAAATCCCCATTTAGTCATATATTTTGACAAATTATCCAATTAACAAATTGTCCAATAACTAAATAAATAATTCATAAATCTCCCAATTAATTGATGAATTAATAATCAAATTGGTCATTTCTGACATCTCATAAATAATTCCAAATTCAATTTCCAAAATTAGAATCTCTATAGTCACATAATCAACAACCCAATTAGTGATAAATTTGAACAATTTATCATATTAATCAATTGGGCATTATCTAAATAATACATTCTTAAATTTCACAGTTAATTCAAAAATTAATTATCTTATTATACATCCCATAAATATAATAATTAATTACTATAATTATAAGACCCTTATTATCATAACCAACTCACTAATTAGTTATAAATTTGAACAATATATCCAAATAATCAATTGGCCATTATCTAAATCAGAAATTCCAAATTCATGCAATAAATTCATCAATTGATTATCTACATGGACATATTCTAAATCTCAAAATTACATCACAAATACAAAATAAAAATTATAATCCCTTAAATCATATAATTAAATCCCCAATTAATTCTAAATTTCATAAAAAAATAGCTAATCAATTGGCCAGATTAATTTTCCCAATTTTGGAATTCAAATTGAAAATTAATGATATAAATTATATAGTTTCATACACATAATCAAAATTATTAATAGGGGAAATTATTATTATACCACCTAATTCAATAATATTTAGTATGAACTATTGCTTTTGGAAAAACACAAATTTCACTGGAACACTCGTGTAGAATGAGATATTGTATTACCCCCAGTGTGAGGTATGTGGCTTTTGTTAATGCATTTTTATGTTTTTAAAGTGTATGGGATGAGTTGGGAAGAGGTTGGAAGAGTTTATGATGATTTTGGATAATCCTGGTGGCTTTTCTATGGGTGTACAGTTTTAGAACGGTTAGTGGAAACCATGCAGATTTTCTAGGAAACCATGCAGGGGAGACAATAGGCTTCGCACGGCCTGCGCATGGTTTTCCAAACTGTACGAGGAGACTTTACAAACCCTTTCTCTCAGGGCAGTAGCGTGCAGACGGTTAGCGTACGGTTTTCCAAATAGTGCGGGCTAACTGTGCGACCACTTAAAAATAGGGTTTTAGAACCCAGGATCACTCGGGCTTGCCTCATTCCACTCCAATCTTCCTCCCACTCGAGCCACAGTGGGGATTTTTGGTTGTCTAGGGTTGGAGGGTCTCTCCATCTCTATTTTGAAGTGTTTTGAAGGTGGTTTCTTGGTGGATTGAAGTTGGTTTCTCTCGAGTAAGTATCTCCTCTTATTTCCCTTGTGTTTTCCTCTAGATCTACATCCCTCTCTTTTGGGGTTTTCTAGATCTACACTTTTAGTGTGTATATATTGGGTTCTGGGTGCATTGGATGACAATTTTAAGTCATGTGAATGCTATGGAAAGGGATCTAGTGAGGTTTTGGTGGTGTGTTCGCCAGATTTGAGTTCCCGGTGCTTGTGGGTCGATTTCTGAGGAATTGTAATGGTAGGTGGCCTCTCTATCGACTCCACATGGTTAGAACTAGTGGTTCTTTGTTACAATTAATTATTCTGCTAAACATTAATTGTGATTTTTTATGCTAAACTGGTTGGAAATCCATTTGGGGATTTTTTTGTAAAAGTGGTTTTTATGGTGAAATGATTTTTGTTTTGGAATTTAAAATGAAGATTTTAAAATGTCATTCTATGGTTGATTTGTGAAAATGATTGATGGAAAATGTTTTTCAATAAAGTATTTGTTTTAATGAAATGTGGATTGGCATGGAAAATTATTTTCAACAAATGGGTGATTTATTGAAGTGGATAGATATGAAACAGAATTGGTTTATTGCATGTTGTTGTGACCTCGGTGGGTTATATGCCTGGTTGTGATTGATTGGAATGTTGTGTGGAAGTGGCGAGAAGTACCACTATAAAAAGGGGATGGATAGTGGATGGAAGGGCCACCATCAGAGGATAAGTGGATGAGAAGTGACACTAGGTGTGAATGGGAGAACGAGTTGGACGGAAGCTCCACCGTTGTGATTTTTTGTGCGAAAGGGTGAATGGGTTGGATGAAAGGTCCACCGTTTTGGCTGTTTTGTTTTTTATTGCTTTTCAAGTTGGAAATTGTTGTGCTAATGTGTGAATGATGAAATGGATTGTAGCATGACTGGTTGTCTTTCCCTTGGTAGCTTGGTTTGGGTGTGATGTCTTGGTAAGGGCATGTTTGTCTTATGAAAATGGTTGTACTTGTGATTTATTTTATATAAATTGTTTTATATAAATGTGCTAACAGTTTTATCTTAGTGGCGTGTGTAGGGAAGTCATTTGGGGAAATCCTACTGAGTTTTAGTACTCACCACCTTCTTTGGCATGTTGATGTGTTTGCAGATTTTGTGTACCGTGATGTGGGAAATGGTGAGGCATCTCCCACCTTTAGTGGTGCATCATGATGTCTTGGTAGATTTTGGATCTTGGAACATGGTGTGGAGCTGTGTGGGTGTCACGGCTCGTATAGTTGGTTGTTTGTTTCTCCATGTACTCTGATGTGGTGTAGTCATGTCTGCTTGTTTTGTTTTTGGGTTGTATTGCGGTACAAAATGGTTATCTTTTGGGAATTCATTATTGATTTTGTTATTGGCTTGCATCATATAGTGGGGGTTAATGGATGGTTTTGTTGGTTTTGTCATAAGGGTAAATCGTTCCCGAATTTTATCTTAAATCCCTCATTATTTATTTCCAGCCATTGGTATCTTGGGAACATTTCTTAAGGACAAGTATCCTTCACCACCTCTTTAATAAAATGGGTTAGGGACGGAGTGTTTCAAATGGAATTAGATTTTTCGGTCCTTAGGAGTTGATTCTCATATTTTTATTTGACATTCGTTGTGGTATATTCCTTCAGTCGGGATGGTAGAAAGGCGTAGGCTTGTTAGAACATGGAATGTATAACATAAAAGGACATAGCTAACCCTTTTAAGATGAAATTAATGTTACCAAGTAGTTGGATACAAAAGTGTTTTGGAGAAACTTATAGGAATTGGAAATCTCATTGTCGTGGGTGTAGCCAATGAGATGTTCATGGAATATGTGGTAGAAATGACATCCCTCTTGGATGAAAATTTCATTGGGATATAAAATTTATTGGCTGAATTCAGAAAAGGTTTTTCAAATGTGTCAAATTGTAATGTGAATTAATTGGTATTTTGAAAATGGTTTGGTTTTCAAAATGGTGTTACATGGAAAATGTGAACATGTGGAATGCCTTGTGCGATAGTGTTGTGTAATGTGATTTGAAAAGGGGTTTAATGATGTCTATTGAAGTGAGGCTCATATTTGATTGTATTTTGTATATAGAAATGGCACTAAGTAGGCGTAGTAGAGACCGACCGGAGGAGGCTTCTAGGAATGTGGTAGCACCTGAGCGTTGGGTGAACCAGTAGCTAGTGCAAAGCATAGTGCAACCTTTCTCTGATGTGGAAAGTAGAAATAAAACCGATGAACCAAGGCATGTGGATCTTTCATTTTAGTTTCAAAAGTAGATTCCAACCATCTCCAGGGGTGACTCAGAGCCGGAGAGGGAATAAGCATGGTTGAATAGAATGAACAAGATCTTCGTGTTCTTGGGAACACCGGTAGAGTTAAAAGTGAAGATGGCCACATATATGTTGCCAGATATTTTATTCAGTGGTGGGAGATGGTAGTCCAAGTTGAGATGAAACACGGTGTGACGTGGGAAGGATTTGATGAATTTTTTAAATAAACAATTCTTCCAACATTCTTTCTGAATGCAGGGCCCGACTGATATCTTCAGTTTGAAGAAAGAGCTTTTGTTGGCAATAGAGTATGCCGCTATGTTTATAAACATAGTTAGGTTTTCACCTGAGGTGGTGAGTAGCACGTTTTTAAAGGCAAGGATCTTTGAAGCGGGGTTAAGGAAAGAAATAAGTTCAAAGATAGGGGTGATGTGTATCGATGATTATAGAGAGATGGTGAATGGAGCTTCAGTGGCTGAGCAGGATCTGTTGGGAGCTCCGGGCGGAAGAAGCATGGTGGTACCCTTGGGGAATAGAGGGAACTCTAACACTGGGATCAATCGTAGGAGGGACACTTATTCCTATGGTGGGAATATGGCATGTAATATGATTGTAGGATCGATTAATCTTCCTACAAAGCCCCAGAAAAAACCAAGATTTTTTCAATGTGGTTCTATGAGCCACATTAAGTGGGATTGTATGACACAACCTCGAGAATGTCATAATTTTAAGTAGATGGGGAATCTGCAGCGTTATTGTAGGAATAATCCATGGCCACGTGCTCCTAACACTCTTCAAGGATCGTAGACATCGTATGCTTCAACGGGACGGGGACAACATGACACCCCTCTTTAGCAGATTAAATTTGGTCTTGGTGATTCTCGGAATACCAAAACACCTCACCAATGAAATATATAGAAGAGTGTGGCAAGAAAGGCATTGTTCGGAACTGATCATGTTGTGGTGGATGATCAGTTGGGACCATCCACGTTGTGAGGTACTATTCTTTTAAATTCTACATTGATACAAGTACTATTTGATACAGGTGCTTCACACTATTTTATTTCTTCACGTGTGGTTGATTTGCTGGGTTAAAGGGAAGAAATTATGCCTTTGGTTTTGAAACATCAAACTTATCTTGGTTAAAGAGAGTGTTGAGCCTTCTTGTGTAGATAATGTTGTATTGTTGTGGGTGAGGTTGACATAACCTGGAATTTCTCACTGCTTGAGATGGATGGGTATGATGTAATCCTCAGAATGGATTGGCTAGTAGCATTTATGGTCAACATCGACTATAATGTGTGGACAGTGGCTTTTACGACACACGATGGAGTTAGAAATCAATTTAGCGGAGAGAGGCATGAAAGGAAGGGTGCAACAGGTTTGTTAGCACCAGTAGTAGGAAAGTTATCGTATCAGTTGGAAGTGTTGTCATTGGAATCAGTAGACGGTGTTGAGCAGAGTGTTCTTCCAGCAGTGGTGGATTAGTTCATGGATGTCTTTTTTTAAAAATTCTTTGGGTTACATCTCGTAAGGGAAGTGTATTTTACGATTGATCTCCTTACTGGGACAAGTCATATCTCACTTTCTTCTTACTAGATGGAACCTACTGAATTGTGGGAATTTAAATTCCCATTCTAAGAGTTATAAAACAAAGGGTGTATCCAGCCCAGCACGTCCCCATGGGCAGTGACGGTGTTGTTTGTGAAAATCTCGGATGGAACATTGAGGATTTATGTTGATTATCGTAGACTTAACCAATTTAGGATAAAGAACAGATATCGACTTCCACAAATTTACGGTTTGTTCGACCAGTTGAGGGGAGCCCAGTGGTTCTCCAAGATCTACATGAGATCAAGATATCATCAATTGCAGGGGAGGAAAGATGATATTCCTAAAACAACTTTCAGATGTGGATATTGCCATTATGAATATGTGGTTATGCCCTTTGGTCTAACAAATGCGCCAGTGGTGTTTAAGGAATTGATGAATCAAATATTTCAGAGATATCTAGATTCATATGTGGTGGTGTTTGTAGATGATATTCTATTGTATTAAAATACAAGGGTGGAGCATGAGCAGCACAAGGAGACAGTGCAAGGGATATTGAGGGATCATCGGTTGTATGCCAAATAGTCATAGTGTGACTTTTGGATTCAGGAAGTTCGTTTTCATGTCCATGTGATCTCTGAATTGGGTGTTTAAATGGATTCGGAAATGATAGAAGCTGTTATCTCATGAAAACTTCCAAAGAATGTGTTTGAGATCCAGAGTTTCCTTAGTCATGCTAGGTATTATCACAATTTGTTCGTGATTTTTCATCTTTGGCTTCACCGATGATAGATTTGAAAAGAAAGAATGATCCATTCTAGTGGAATGAATAGTGTCATTATTGTTTCAAATAGCTAAAGGGTCTCTTTACATCAGTAGCAATCTTGGTTTTTCCAGAACTAGGAAAAGGGTACGTGGTTTATTTTGATGCATCAGGATCAGGGTTTGGGTGCTTTATCATGCAAGGAAATCATGTAGTTGTGTATGGATCATGGAAGTTGAGGCTGCAAGAGAAGAACTACCCAACTCATGATTTGGAATTGGTAGTAGTGGTGCATGCTTTGGAAGTGTGGCGTCATTGTCTGTTTGGTGAGAAATTCACAGTATATACAGATCATTAGATCTTGAAGAATATTTTCTCACAACGGGATTTGATCTGAAGTCAAAGGAGATGGATGGAATATCTCCAAATGTTTTATTTTGACTTAATTTACACACAAGGTATGGTAAATATTGTGGTGGATGATTTAAATAGAAAATCATATGCTCAGATGGTGAAACATGCATCAGACCAGTGGTAGTTGATGTCAGTTATAGCTGAAATGCCGTTAGAATGTGAGGACCATGGCGATAAAAATGTCTTTTTTCCAGTTTTATTGACTCCTGACTTGGTTGTCTTTGTTATAGAGGCACACCAATATTATTCCGAGTGTGTGAACATGGGGTTGATACTCAATGGTGGGGATACCATTGAGTGTTGGAAGCTGAATGGACATTTAGTTTTGTGTTTTCAGAATCAGATGGTGGTACCCTTTTCCTGTCAAGATGATCATTTCAGTGCGTATTATCATCCCAGGTGGTCTGTTCATCCTGGAATGCAGAAAATGTATAAAGAGTTGAAAGCATAGTTCTGGTGGGCTAGTATGAAAAGAAGAGTGGTTAAGTTTTTTTCGAGATGCTTGACAGGTTAGCATGTCAAGGAAGAACATCAGAGGCCGACAAAAATGTTGCAGTCTTTACCAATCCCTGTTTGGAAGTGGGAGAAAATAGCGATGTATTTTTTCACAGGTCTCCCAAGAATGATCATAAATCACGATGCCATTTGGGTGATAGTAGATTGTCTAACGATGCTAGCCCATTTCATCCCATTTCGCGAATCACATACAGAGGAGGATCTGTCCAAAATCTATACTAGGTTGCGGTAAAGAGGCATGGTGTTCCAGTTTTGATTGTATCAGAGAGATATCTGGGGTTTACATCTCGTTTCTGGAAATCCTTACTACAAGCCCCTAAAACTAAGTTGACTATGTGCATGACGTATCACCCTCAGATGGATGGTCAATCTGAGAAGAAGATAAAAACTCTGGAGGATATGTTTCATGCTTGTGTTATGGATTTTGGTGGCTCATAAGAGGAGCACTTGTCGTTGGTTTGGTTCCCATACAATAACAATTATTAGGCATTCAAACATATGGATTCATTTGAAGCATTATATGGGTGGTTGTGTCGATCTCCACTTTTTTGTGTGGAAATGGGTGAGACCTCGATGGTTGGACCGAGCCTTGTCTAGGAGACAATGGAGAAGATCAAGATGATCAAGAAGAGAATGCAGATAGCTCAGAGTCTTCAGATATTATATGAGGATCATCGTCAACGACCATTTTTTTTCGAGGTGAGTGATCATGTTTTCTTGAGGATATATCCTTGGTTAGGACATCATCGGTTTTGGAAGCACAAAAAGTTATCTTTGTGGTATATTGGACATTTTGAGATTCTTGAACAGGTTTGTGAGGTGGATTATAGTTTGGATTTTCCACCTAGTTTCAGTGCTATGAAAAATGTGTTTCAAGTTTCACAGTTGAAAAACTATCAGTCGGATCATGGCCTTGTGATTTGATGGGATCATGTTGAACTAGAACTGAATTATTCATTGGTCCGCGTGCCAGTGCAGGTTGTGGATAGTCAAGATAAATTCATCCATGGTAAAGGCATCGATATAGTTCATGTTTTGTGGCAGCATCGTCAGATTCAAGAGGAGACATGGGACCAAGGGAAAGAGATGGTCGAGCAGTGGCCCAATCTCTTCCAGCAAAGGGCAGGTTCACTACAATCTGAGGATAGAATGTCCAATGGTGGGGAGAATTTAGTACCCATTGTTTGAGTTATGTTACCTTTTTTATGATTTTTTTTGTGTTTAATGTTCATGGGATGGGTTTGGAATAATTTGGGGGAGTTTGGAATGGTTTTGGATGAGTTTGGAGGCTTTTCTATAGGTGCACGATTTGATCACGGTTAGTGTGAACCATGCAGATTTTCTAGGAAACAATATAGGCAGAGACAATAGGCTTCATAGGAACTACACACGGTTTTCCAAATAATTCGAAGAAACCATTCAGACCCTTTCTCTCGGGGCAGTAGCGTATGCATGGTTAGCTCATGGTTTTCCAAACTATGTGGGATAACCATCCGACCACATAAAAATATGATTTAAAACCCGAGCT
Source organism: Viscum album (assembly GCA_963277665.1). Classification (NCBI taxonomy): domain Eukaryota; kingdom Viridiplantae; phylum Streptophyta; class Magnoliopsida; order Santalales; family Viscaceae; genus Viscum; species Viscum album. The sequence goes on from OY728150.1 coordinate 2,082,663,724, forward strand.
CACTCAGGCTTGACTCCTTCCACTCCAACATTCCTCCCACTCGAGCCTCACTTGGGATTTTCAGTTCACAATGGTTGGAGGGGCACTCCCACTTGGTTTGGAAGCGTATTGAAGGGGTTTCTTGGAGGATTGAAGGTGGTTTCTCCTAGGTAAGTCTCTCCTCTTGTTTTCCTTGTGTTTTCCTGTAGGTCTACATCCCTCTCTTTTGTGGTTTTCTAGATCTACACTTGTTGTGTGTAGATCTAGGGTTTTGGTTTCTTGGGATGATGATTTTAATGCTTTTGAATGCATGTTAAAGGGATCTACAGAGGTTTCAGTGGTACGTTTTCTGGATTTGAGGTGCGGGTGCTTATGGGTCGTCTTCTTGGGAACCCTAAATATATGTGGCTTCTCTCTTGACTCCTCTTGGTTAGAACTAGTATTTATTTGTTACAATTAATTTTTGTGATGAAAATTAATTTTTATTTGTTATGAAAAAATGGTTGGAAATCCATTTGGGGATTTTTGGGGAAAAATGGGGTTTTGTGGTGAAATGATTTTTGTTGTGGATTTTAAAATAATGATTTAAAAATGGGATGGTATGGCTGATTTATGAAAATCATTTGTGGAAAAGGGTTTTCAAAAAGGTGGTAGTTTTATTGAAATTTGGTTTGGCATGGAAAATGATTTTCAATAAATTGGTGATTTATTGAAGTGGATTGATATGCAATAAAATTGATTGATTGCATGTTGTTGTGACCTTGTTGGGTTATATTCTTGGTTGTGATTGATTGGAATGTTTTGTGGAAGTGGCGAGAAGTAACACTATAAAAAGGGGATGGATAGTGGATGGAAGGTACACCATTATAGGATAAGTGGATGAGAAGTGAAACTAGGTGTGAATGGGTGAATGGGTTGGACAGAAGCTCCTCCCTTTTTATTATTGGTGTGAAATGGTGAACAGGTTGAAAGGAAGATACACCATTTTGGTTGTTTTTCTATGGATTGATTTGCAAGTTGGAAATATTTGTGTTAATGTGTCAATGATGAAATGGCTAGTTTCATGATTGGTTGGCTTTCCCATGGTTTCTTGTTTTGGGTGGGATGGCTTTGTAAGGGCGTGTTTTGCTTATGGAAATGGTCTCACTTGTGATTTATTTTATATAAATTTTCTTATATAAATGTGATAATGTTTTTATACTAGTGTCATGTGTAGCGAAGTCATTTGAGGAAATCCTACTGTGATTTAGTACCCACCCCCTTCTTTGGCACGTTGGTGTCATTGTAGTTTTTGTGTACCGTGTCATGGGATAAGGTAAGGCATCTCCCTCCTTTAGTGGTTCATCATTGTGTCTTGGTGTATCTTGGATCTTGGAGCATGTTGTGGAGTTGAGGGGGTGTCATGGTCATAGAGTTGGTTGTTGGTTTCTGCATGTACTCTGATGTGTTGTAGACATGTCTGGTTGTTTTTTTGGTTCAATTGTGGTATAAATTGGTTGTCTTTTGGGAATGAATTCTTGAATGCTGTATTGACATACATCATATAGTGGTGGTTAATGGATGGATTGGTTGGTTTTGTCCAAAGGGAAAATCATTCCCCAATTTGAACATTAATCCCTCGGCATTTATTTCCGACCTTTGGCATCTTGGGAATGTCTATTAAGGGAATGTAGCCCTCACCGCCTCCTAAAGCCAATGAGGTAGGGGTGGGGTTTTATAGATATTGATTCCATTCCTAGATGCATGATTTAAATGAATGAAAATCTAAAAAAACCTATATCAAAATTTAGATCCATTTGTTTATAAACATCCATATATTATCCATGTATAAGGTTATAAGAGATTAATAGATTTACATGGGTTGAAACACATACCTTATTTTTTTGATGAATGAACGCACAGTGTAAATCTAATATAATCAAGCGGCACAATGATATAGATCATGATATGTATCTCATAACCAAAATCATAATTCAAGAAAATCAATATCAATATTTATTTGATCTATATATATAAATATAGATATATATCTAACCAAATATATTATGATCAATAAAATATAGTGGATGTCATTGATGAAGGAAAATTAAAAGGATAATGGAAGAACAAGGGAAGAATGAGTGAAGAGTCCACTTACCAAGAAAGAATGGTATTTCAATCCAGGATTTGAATCATGATGAATGGAGGTCGTTAGAGGATGGAATTTCCCAAAGATCTCCCAAAACTATAATAAGGACATGTTGATGAATTGGGGTTTATTTCAGGATAATTGGGGAGGGGAGGGTCAGATAATATTGTAATTATTTTTTGTACCTAATTAATTACATCGCATGGTTTACTGCATAGGGTGCATTGTATTCCCCATATCCTCCCATTTTTTTTATATTTTACACAATAACTTTTAATAAAATTCACAATTTAAAAGTAATATATTAGAGGTTAAATAGAATCTATAGTGACATTTTGATATTCCTCTAGAAGCATGTGAGTTCTTACAGTTTATTTTAAACTCTTTACTAAATGTTTATGATTCCATTTTTTCAAGGTATTTCCATCATCTGAAAATTAAAGACACATTGTTTAAATATGTATTTTAAATTAAAAATATAATTATTTAAAATTGAGTTATTTTTTGATGTATTATATATTCGCATCTTAATATGTAATCCTTGGTTAGAACATAATCATATTTTAATTCAAAATGTACATGTGTCATTAGGTGAATGTATATAAGTTGCTTCTATGTTACAGAAATGGTAATGATCATCATAGAGGTAGTAGTATCTATTGATAACTAGTCTTGGTGATTTTTTTTCTATAGGGACATAGGTTGTTATCCAATTTTCCGGCACTATGTTGTAGTACATTTGGTTTCATAACTTTTTATCCACTTGTAATCTTCCCTCTTTGCATTTTTTCTTGTATTCGCAATAAAGTTTTTATCATTAATGTGTTTTAATTTTGTAAAATACTTTCCCAATTTCATATTATATGATCCCACTTAGTACTCTCCTACCCATGGTGATCGAGAGTATAGTTTTGGATATTTCAGAGTGAGAACACTTATCAGGATTCCAGGGTAGCCAGGTTATGTCGTGACAATCCTAATCCTCAAACACAAAAAGGGAAAAGAAAACATCAATTTGGCATATGATAAAATATGCATCAAGAAATATTAAATTATTTTATATAATCAAGATTAGGATATATTCAGAAAACCTAGGATTTCTATAATCTTCTAAGTATTTAGCATCACATTCTTCAGATAGACAGCCAAGACCATCTAACATTCTGATTCCAAAGATCTAGCCGATGAGCCCTTACTACTATTTCACTCTCCAAATTTTCTTCCTAATCACATACCTGATTACGCAATACACAATCTAAAAAAATATTTCCCAATAAAAAATTCGCACTAATCTCCAATACATACAACATAGGCTCCTCAAAATATGCATCATTCTGAAAGTCAACTAACACAACATACCTGATATGTTTCCAAATTCAATATTCCGAAAAACCATAATAAACCATCAAATGTTAGCACTGTTACATTCCATAAAAAACAACATAGAAAATATTTACATCCAATACCATCATGTATCACACACTATTTCTTCAATTAATTTTAACATGAATCTTATTTGTTCCTCATTTTCCTTATAATTCCATAATTTTCAACACACAATCTCACTCTACACACCTTCTTCTGACATATCACTCCCCACAATAATATCATCATTGAAGAAACTTTTTTAAGAATCTCAACCACCATGGTATTAAACATCCTTCAGTATAGAAAAATAAAGGTCATGCGTAAACTCTGAATGAAATACCTTCCTCTATCAATATCCATATATACAACATCATATGTGATAAATGTAGGGGATCCAATATCCAACCAAAAAACATTTAGGTAGCTTGGGTTAAATCAATTGAATTTTTTGAATACCACGTACAATTTCACTGTAGGGTACATGATCATCACTAATTAAAAGTACACTATGAAATCTTCGATGAATAAGATAATTATTAAAACATTACATATATTATCTCCGACAATGGATTCCTATTTACATATCGAATTTCTCAGGCTTCTCTAATTGTATTAATTTCACCACACTGATCAAAATTCAGATATCCCCACTCACAAAAAACAATCATGTTATCGACATAGTGAATTGTCACTCCAAAAACTACCCACATTAAGGGAAAAATAAACCAAAAAACTATTCATATTTCACAATATTAACATAGAAAACAAGCTGTATTTAGTCAAATCCATAGCAATTCACTCCCTCATTCTCCCATCACTTTGTGAAAAATGAAGAACTATCTATACCCTTAACCACCCTACTCTTATGTCCTTTTTAACTAGGGTAAAAACATTCTCAATAATTAATATCTACATTTAATTAACCATAAAATTTATATTACTTTATTCAATAATTCATTAATCATATCCACCTTATTATTTAATTTCACATTAGAATCCCTTTTATTCTCATTATTAAATAATTTTACCACTTATTATTTCATATTATGCACCCGTTTAAGCTCAATTAAACAAGATAATAAAATAGATTAATATTTTGAACATAGGGAAAATAATCAGGTGCGTGCATAAAATGATTCTTGTTCACCATCAAATCTTGAGTTCCAATAATGATGCATGTTGACTCAAATATCATCACATTAGGAATTGCAAGTCAATATAAAAAAATCTCAAAAACAATAATCACATCATACAACAATGTGTGTCCCCAAAAATGAAATAATATCCATATATTATATTGAACAACAATAAAAAATAATCCCTTCCTAGAAACTTGGTTTCTCCACCATACATGTGGTTGAAAATCCCATGAATGAGATCATAACAAAGCCCTGATTCATCATAGTCACCAATATATATTCCCTAAGTTATAAGACAGAATAAGATGAATTGTAAACTGGACTTCTGATACCACATTGTAACATCTCATACCAAGTGCAACATGTTGGTTCCCCGATCCATTTAGTCACATGAACTTATGCACACCTTCCAATATGCTGCAGGTTACCGGCAAGAAGTGAGCGTCTGGTAAGTTATTCATGGAGAGACTATACCCTCCATTATTTTCATCAATCATAGTAATTCAGGATCTAAAATAAATACACTATATATCAAACATATAATAACACACAATACCCATATATGTGGATAACTAGAGCATGAAGTACAATATTTAAAAAATCAATTAATATGTCATGAAATTTATTTTCCATGTGTAAATGTGAAAATATAATTTATATAACTAAATAACACTCTATATTGTCTCGATCCACATATGGTTCCCTCATTAATACACCAACCAAACTCATCCATATAATACATGGACTTTTCCCTTGACTTTTCCTTCTAAAAAAATGACTACTTTGGTTCTAATCTGGCATCCAGAGTACGGTGTGTGTACACCATAAAAGGACACACCCAACGATATCTAAAATAATTACAGTTTGAAATCGTGTATGTAATTTTAATAAGAACTAGTATAATGTATAAATATGTAGTTTATCAAATTATAAACTATTTTCCATTTAAGAACATATAACCCTGTGTTCTGGTAGACACATGAACCTGAATACCAGCTTCAACCTATGCCATAATTTGAATTATCCTTGAATGATACCACATTTCTGAATATCCATGTTATCATTATTATTTATAAAATTAATAACCACGTTACCATTCATTAAATCACACAATTTAATGATTGTGTTACCATTATTTATTTCCCAAAAATGAATAACCATGTTACCATTAATTAATTCTCACAATTGAATAACCAATTTAGCATTGGTTTATTAAAAAACTGAATAATCATGTTATCTTTAATTAAATAAAAAAAAATTTACAGACCATGTTACGATTCAGCAACACATAATTCGTTCAACAATTAATTATACACACCAATTACATTAATGATTCAAAAATTAGTTAATCCAAAATATTCATTTAACGAACTCAATAATTAATTAATCACAATATAAAATTCATTAATTGAACAATTAATAAATCTGATAAATCATTCTACACAACAAAAAAATTTACTAAGCAAATAAACTACCCAAGTTAGTTCACCAATTAACTAATCAATAAAATAACTCTATTTAATTCATTAATTAACAAATCAGTTCAATAACTCTAGTTAATTCAAGAATTATTTAATCACATAAATTATATAAATTTATTATACAATTTATTAATCAAAAAAATACATTCATTAGTTATCCAATTAATTAATAACATAAATTCTATTATCGAAATCAACAATTAACTAAAAACAATAATTAAACTAATTAGTTGAATAATTAACTAATTCGGACAATTAATCTATTTTTTTTTGAAATCAACTAATAACATCACTAACTCTAGTTAATTAATTAATTAATAAATCACATCAATAAATCTATAGAATTAAAAAATTAACAAATGTCATTAATAATATTATCTTATCTAATATTAAATTAATCACATAAAATACATTGATAAAATAAATAATTATTTCATCACACGATATACCTTAATTAATTAACCAATTAATTTTTCTTGCCAATCCCATTAACTAATTCCAAAATTAATTAATCACTCTCATGAAGTCCAATTTTTAAGTCAACCATTAAATAATCACAATACGTCCCTTGATTAATTCATAAATAAATTAAAATCATCAATATAAATATTTAATTAAAAAAATTCATAATAAAATTACATACATTAATTAAATCATTGATTTATTTATCTGATCAATGTTATCATTTAGTTTTTTATATTATTAATCGTCACAATATTATTACCAACACAACAGTTAGATTATCACATAATTCTGCTTCATTATTTCTCTAATTAAATAAGTATGTCAAGATTAATAAATTAATTTAGCAATTAATTATTCAATTTACACAAATAATTATCTCATAAATAATTCCCCAATTTATTATCTAAATGTTAGTCCCCATAGTGTCATAATCAAATAAACATTTTGTCACAAATTTCAACAATTTATCAAATAAATCAATTGTCAATTACCTAATGCAATAATTAATAAATCTCCTAATTAATTCATTAATTAATTATCTAATCGGAATTCCATAATATAGAATAATTAATTGTAAAATTAATTACCAAAATTATAATCAAAATAGTCTCATAATAGACACCCCAATTGATGTTAAATTTGATCAATTTATCCAATTACTCGTTGGTCATTATCTAAATAAAAAATTCCTAAACATCTCAATTAATTCATCAATTTATTATATAATTGTAGCACCCCTAAATCTCATAATTAATTAGAAAAATTATCAGACCATTATTCTCATAATCATATAACCAATTAGTTATATATTTGAACAATATATCCAAAGAATAAATTTTCTATTATAGAAATAAAAAATTCTTAAATCTCACAATTAATTCATCTATTAATTATCTACATGGACATTCAATAAATTTAAAAATAACATAAATAATTCACAATAAAAATTATAATCTAATGAGTCATATAATAAAATCCATATTTAATCAAAAAATTTATAAAAAACTAATTAATCAATTTTCCACATTAATTAACACAATTTAAGAATTTAAATTGTTAATAAAAGCTAGAAATTGTACAATTGCATAAACTTAATCAAAATTATGACTATGGGAAATAATTATTATACAAACTAAATAAAGTTAACTTATAAATAAATATTGTTAATGGAAAACCACAAATTTCACTAGAAAAAACATGTATAATGGGATATTGATTCAATACATAGATATAAGATTTACATTAATGAAGATCTAGAAATCCTAGATCTAAATGTAGATCCAATAGTGGATTAACAACCATATTTTATCTATAGAGGGGATTGGAAGAGATATATAAATTTACATGTGATAAAATACATACCTTAACTTATTGAAGAATGATCATGCAGTGGAAATCCTTGAAAATTGAGTGAAAAAATGACGTAGATCCAGATCCGTATCCCTATCCTAAAATCATGATTCATGGAAATCAAGATCTTTCATGATTTTAACTAGATCAATAATACATTATATAGATCTCACCAACTAAATATATATAAATATATATATATTACAATACAATATAGAGGATTTCATCAATGAAAGAAATAGAAAAGGATAGAGGAAGAACAAGGGAAGAATGGGAGAAGAATGCACTTACCAGGAGAGAATCATATTTTAATCTAAGATTCAATAAATAATGAAAATAGATTGTAAGGGGATTCAAATTGATCAGAGATCTCCTGAAACAATAATTAGGACCAATGGTTGAATTGCTGTTGATTTCTAGATAAATTATGGGTAATATTGAAATTAATTTTTAGATCTAATTAATTTTATTACAAGGTTTCCGAAATAACGGTGCACTTTTTTCCCCATCTCCTCCATTTTTTCATATTTACCCTAGCTCTCCCAAAACTAAACCCCAATTATAAAGTCATATATTAAGCATAAAATAGTATCTTTGATGATGCATGACATTCCTCTAGAAAAGATCAGGATCATACTGTTTTTATAAACTATATATTGTTCCTTGAGAATTTATATAGACTATTTTATAAAAAACTTTTTATGATGCCAATTTTTCAAATTATTTCTCTCCTTTTAAATATAGAGAATGTTTTAAAAAAAATTAATAAAATATTTATTAAAAAATGTGTTAATTTTTATGAATTAAATGTTTTCATCGAAATAAATAATCCATGGTTAGATCTAATTGGGATATTATCTCACACCCTAACCATGCCATCAGGTGTTTATATATAATATGCAACAATTTTATAGAATGGGTAATGATATTATTAGAGGTGGTAGTGTATATTGATAACTAGGATTGGTGAGTTTTTTCAAATGCGACATAGGTATTTATCCAATTTTATGGAACTTTTGTTGTAGTACATTGGGCATCATAACTATTTGTCTTCTTATAAACAACTCTATATTTATTTTTTCGTAAATTCATTTTATATTTTTTACCATGTTTTTTTTTGTTTGTGTAAAATGCATTCCCAATATCATATTTTATGATGGAACATACAATTATACAACCCATGGGGATCGAGAATACCATATTGGATATGTTAGAGTAAGATATTTTATCAGGATTCTACGGTACCCATGTGGGTTCGTGACAATCCATATCCCCTTACATGAAATGGGAAAAGAAAAATCGACTATGTATAATATGAAATAATCCTCGAGAAATGTTGTTGTTTATTTTACCTCATAAAATATTAAATATTGATATAATTATGGATTTAATATTTTTATAAAATTTAATTGAAATTATTACTCTAATAAAATACATAATCAAACCCCGTTTATTTCCATCTAACAAATTTAAAAACAGTAATATTTCTCAGGTGTTTGGTGGACTATCACATCACGAAATGATGTGACATGTTTTTCAATACTTTTTTTAATGGTTTGTTAAAAAATATATTTTGATGAATATATATTATATTTCTAAATGTATTATTCTTTTTGAAATACTATATCATTTATAACATATTACTTTCCAGTCTGTGGGTGTATGATAACTTCATTTTTATATATGGTGGAAAACAGCGATGTCATGTGATGTGATTGGTTTTTAACTAACTCTTTTCATTTAGGGTAACAAGAAAAATATTAAATAGTACAAATGATATATATTGAATAAAAATTCTTCCAAAATATTAACATATAACTTAATATTCATTCATTTTATCCTTTGAGATAATTGAAATAGTGGTTATGCGTGTGTATGACCTACTATCTCCATGAACGATGTAATTCATTTTATAGAAATATGTTTTATTGAATAATATATATAATTAATATAAATATATATATATATTTGTTGATATTTTTTAAATAATTGAACTATGATCAGTGTAGAAGGGATAATATTAACAAATTAAGACATAAATGAAAAACCAAGAAGTATTTAATGAAACATGATTTTAACAATGAACTGTTATCAAATGGGTAATATAAGGTCTTGAATAAATAATATATATATAATGATATAAATATATGTATGGTTGATTAATATATTTATAATTAACTTTTATTCATTATAATAAAGACATAAACATGTACAATATTTGTCGAAACATAAGGATATGGATTTCAGTCTCAATTCATCCATTTTAAAAACATGAATTATTAATGACATTATTCATTTATAAGGGGTTCTTAATTTCCATGAATGAATTTATTTATTTTTATCTTCAAAATTATTCAAAAATACAATATATATTTTATTATCTCTAATTCATGTGGATTTCATTCATCAAAAGATACCAAAGTGGTGAGGGATTGTTTTCCAAATTTATCATAATTAGGATACAGGTAATGTTATGAACTGTTATTTCTTTATGAATTTTATAAAAATAACATTGGACATTTAATATCAATAATTTATTTAATATTAGTATATTTTTAGTTTGATTTAATTTTATAGATCCATGGGTATTATGATTAAAATTTACCAATGTGGAAGGATTTTTATGATACATTATCACCATTTATATAGATTTATTATATTTATTATTAAAATGAATGGATCATAGAAATAATTTCATAATAAAACAATGAATAATTTTCTACTATGTTTATTTATTAAGAATAATAGGATTCCCTAAAAATTTATCTACTTATTTACTCTACAATCTAATACTATGTTTTAAATGAATATTGAAATTATTTATATTTTCAAATAAATTTTCACATATAAATGTTTTGTTAAAATATTTTCACAAATTTTATAACATTTCTCCAAGTATTAGTTAAATAAATTTAGTCCAATTTCATAATTTTTATTAACAAAATTAAAATATAATATTTTTTTCTTTTTATGAATATGGCATGTTTAAAATTTAATGAAAATGGGGATTGTGTCCTTATTTTAGTTTCTAAAACATGGAATAAATTTCCCACTATCATGAAAAATATTAAATTTAATGTTTCATATAAAGTTTTCATGGTCAGTCTATATATATGTTTTGTTTTATTTGTTATTAATTAAAATGAATTTTTTAATGTGAAAAGTCAATTTTAATTATGATATATTTATCATTCATAGTTTATAAATAGATGGTTCATTGATATGATAAATAATGTTTATGAAATTGATTTTTTATTTTTGGATATTATATAATTAAATGATTTTGAAACAAATTTCATTTCATGTTTTCAAATATGATGAATTTTTTTCTGTAAAATGTATGGATTATGTGGTGGGTTAGACATATATATCCTATTATTTAATTGGGTGATTAATAATGTGTTATGATCATAGAGGCTACAAAAGTATTTTTCCCAATCCCAATAATTGGGTACATGGGTGGTTATCCCAAACCCATAAGAGGTACTAAATTCTCTAGGAAAATCCAAACATGATAGGACTATATTGGTGGGTATCCTTGATATATGGGGTTTTCCAAAAATATATGACACATTCTGATTTTATTCATAACTAGGATATGTTCATTGACACAATGATTATTCGATTTATATTATTGTTTAATCTATATGACACAAATCACAATTTTTATCTTTGATATAAAGTGTATGGTTTTAATATTTTATTATTATTTTCACATATCCATAATGTCCCTATAACATTATTTATTTACATTTTGTACCATTATTGGGCATCTGAGCCAATTTTTTAATATTTTTCACTTCCCCTAGATATGTTGATTGGTATAATGAGTGATATTCCCCTCTAGATTTCCAGGTAAGTGGAAATAATTAGAGAAGAGTCGGAACTCTTAGGAACCTGTTTTTTATGTTTCCTAGATTCCAAATGACTATAAAACTGTGATCCCGTAGTGAATGTTTCTGCAATGTAACCAATGTTCATCTAAAATGATTTAAAATAATTGTATTGAATTATTTTGTCTTTATTGTTTTAATTAAAAGTATTTTTAGTAATTAATTCGATAATTGGTTGAGAGAGACATAGTGATATCCCCATGTATAAGTATATGTATAAGTATAAGGATGCATATTTTTTTGAAATGAATCCTAGAATAATTTTGATGAATGGATAATCTTTTTTATACTTATACATCCCTCTCTATATAAAATATGTGAGGTTTTTTTGGAGTAGATGTAACATGCAGAAATAACCCCATAGTTCCCTTCGATATTAAATCAAAAATTACTTGTTATACATTAAATAGCATTATTTTGTACCTATAACGATAATAGTAGGTGATTTGAATTGGAATTTAAAAAAATTATAAACCATCAAGATTGATTTAAAACATTAAAAGGAACAACACAGGGTAGGATAATGTTTCCATATATGTTAATGATTTTTTATTGATTTAGAAATTATATAAATTATTTTCTATATTTATTTTTTCCGAATACGATTCTAATTTATAACAGAATAAATTTATTTTTCATTCAATGGAAGGAACATGAAGGAACAATATTAAGGACGTGTTCAATAGGAAATGAAATTATTATAATCATAAGAAAGAAAACATTCATTAAATTGGATCTGAAACCATTATTACTATGATAATTACACTTTCTCATGATAAAAATCATCATAATATTCCAAATGATTAAAATCATGGAATAAAATTATGTTGCATTCATTATGATGAAATATACACCATATTTTAGATGTTATAATGATACACTTGATTTTGATACACATATCAGAACCATATGAAAGATATTTCGAAATATATATTTTTTATATGATAACAAATTCTATTTTTTATATTATTTAGAAGGTGAATTAGAAAAAATTTCGACTACCATCAATAATAAGAGTAAACAAGATGAAATTGACTCAATATTACTTTAAGACTTTTAGAATATATTAATAAATAAGTACATTCCTCATATTCATAGTATGAAAATAGATAAGTGTTTATATGAGTAATAGAGAAATAATGATTAAAACTCTGGTACCTATGAGATGAACATCGAAGAATTTTTATGAACACTTATAGTACTATAATCAATCATGAATGTAAGGATGATTGATTCTTTAGTGGATTAAAAATACCTCTATAGGGAATTTTCTATAAAAGACTTCAATCGATATAATGATTTTTTCTATCATCATAATGATAGGGATTGGATTTACCCATCAAAAACATGGTTTTTATAATATTTTTTTGAAGGAATTCTATGGAAACACTTAAAATTATTGATAGAAGAAGATGTTATTTCATTCATGATTGAAGTGTTGAAGGAAAAAGGATGAAATTTTATTAAGTTAGATATTAAACATGTTATATTTTGAATGTACTATAATATTGGGGATTATTTACATTCACAAGGGAATAAGATAGCTAATTATTTTAATAGAGTGAAATATACACCAATTTCACCTCTCACACATTAGTATTTCAAATGAATAGATTTTACGAATTAAACTAATAAGTGACCATGTATGAGGGTTCCTAAAAATGATCAAAAAAAAGAAACCATTTTTTCCATTGGACTATGATAAATCCCATCATATCATGATTTCATATGAGGAGTGTGATAATAATGTGATGAATAGTATACATACCATCAAATTTTAACTACTAATGTATTATTTTCCTATGAATATACCAATTATTTATATATTATTAATTTTATATGTGTATGAAAATACCACATCTACAATTATATGTTGATGTAGTAGTGAAAAATCTAAATCATATGGTGATCACCTAATAAGTATTTGAATCCTCTCTTATTTATGTTGTGGAGAGTGTGATTCCTAAAAATCTTTTCCTTCTTTATCTATTTGAATTTGATGTAATTTTAGTCTTTGATTAGAAATCTCAATATGAATCCCATATAAATATTTTATGTGGTTACGTCACATATTATATCACAATCTAAACTAGTATCATATATTAGTATGTTTAAAATGAAAAATATCTGATGGATATTAATCCTTTCTATGGGTTTTGATTTCTATTCCAAGGGGGAATTTACCTTAGATAGTTAGGTTGGAATGAAGAATGAATGATATTTCTATTATAAAATTGTTTTTAATTTTTTTTCAAAAAAGGATTATTAGTATTCCCCGATATAGTGAATTTGAGTACTCAATAGAACACATACCTGGTGCTACACCTATTTTATTAACTCCTGACAGAACAGTCTGGATTGAGTAGTTAGAATTGAAGATGAAGCCCCTGGACAATCATGAAAATGGACTCACTTGACCATGACTATTACCATGGTGTGTACCTATTATTTTTCTTGAAAAATGTTACTATTTTGACTCTTTGTTGACTATATAGATATGAACAAGATCATGATCAATAAAAACTATCTTTTTACCTATGTTGATGTTTGTTATCAACTCATTGAGCTTGATACCTTAAAGTGATTCCCTTTAGAAATGGATATAAAATTGAGGTATTATACTTTTGATATATAGAAGAAAACTCATTCTACATGATACTGATACTAGGTGTATACAGAAATTCGATTTGCTTTTAATAATTCCTCTCATAACTTTGTGGGTATAATCAAATAGTGTTATTAAAGAACAACTTTTTTAGTTTCAGAGGGACATTACAAATTATATTATTATTTATTCAAAGAGAAAATAAAATCATGATAGTCACCACATAATTTTAATAATGATTCATATCAATGAAAAACTATATGAAAACATTAAAATGTAGGAATTTTAATTTAAAATGACTCATTTTGGGTCACATAATCTAAATAGAGGGAATATTTGTGGACTATTCCTAGATGTATGTTATTGATTATTTCCCAAAACCGAGAACACAAAAATAAATCCAAATTTTTAAGAGTTTGTATTATTATTATCGATATTTTGTAAATATGTTTTCATTAACATATAATACACTCAAAATGTTAACTCAAAAGGGAAAAATTTTCTTTTGGACATGTGAATTCTTAGAACATTTTACAGAATTTATGAGTAGAGTAGTCATCTCACTACTTATTACATTACACTACAGTATGGAATGGTTTTTAATTTAATTTTATTCATTATAGAAGGTTATATGATAAATTCGTTTGAAGATATGAATGGTTATATCTTATTCATCATGGAAATTGATGGTTTATGGGAAATAAAACATAACCTACGATTTGGAGGTAGCTGATGAATTATTTTAACTACTGATATAAAGGTAATATATTCAATCTAAATTGTGTGTAACATATAATGATTTCAAGTAGATTAATTCAACATTCAAATAAAAGGATTTGAATATTTATTTGTACATTTTGTTATAGTATATTAATGATTATAAATACTCAATACATTAACGCATCAAAATATCAAATAATATGGATGGTGATTTGTGTCAAAATGTTCAGTGAATATAATCTATGATTATGGTCACCAATGATGAAATATTTCATGATTTTATTTGGGTGGATCTAGAACTATTGATTAAATGGGATAAATCTAATCATTTTATATTTATTTTTCATCTATCAGTCTTTGTGAGGATTAATATGGAATAGAAGGAAAATATAGTGACACATAAGATGGATTGAAAAGATACTAAGTGTAACATTTATTATGATGTAATTAAAATTTTCTATAACTGTTTACATGTTCCATACATTTCACAATTTAATAATTTTTTATATAATGATCATTTTTGTTATATCAGTATTCATCCTAGAATTACATATATGTATATATAGTTTAATGATTAATTATTGATGGATATAATGAAGAGATATATAACATTTTTTGTTTCTCGATTGATGGTACGTCATAACATTATCTATGAGAGACAAATTTCTAAGTGTATGTTACAAGATTTACCTATAATAGAATGGATATTCCAAAAAATCTCCATGGATTTGGTCGATTGACACCCAAAAACATATAATGGGAATAATTCGACAAGGGTGTTGGTGGATCTATTTTCAAATTCAACAGAAATTATTTTAATTAGTGAGATCATTCTTCTTGAAAAAAATTCATATTTATACATTATAGATGTTGTAATGTTTCATTGTGTGCCAATACATTTTTTTATTAGGATCATAGGTGTACGTAAATGTTCTTATATATTCATTCGTAATATCTTGATTCAATGTATAGTTTGAACACTATATATCATCCCATGCTAGAGGGTAGATATAAAAGAACTATTCAAACACTATAAGATATATTGAGATCACAATATATGGATATAAAATGTTTTTTCATCAATGAATAATTATTATTATTGAATATTATTTCAACAGTATCGATCAGTTAATCCCTCAAACAGTTCCTTATGAATCACTATTTAAAAATAATTATATAATTTCAATGTATTTGATGTATATTCTGAGAAAAAAATATATTAGTACTAAAACATTCAAATGGAATGGAAGATATGGAGAGATCAATATGTAAGTACCTGTGGGTAGCACAATATCAAAAAGGTGATATCTTTTTAATCATCAATGAAATCTAGACAATGATTTCTTTGAGAATTTTATCCCTAAAATTTTGACATAGAATAAGGTAATGATATTTAGAAGGAATCATATGTTATGACTTTATTAAATAGGTACTTTTAAAATTATGGACCGTATTGGAACTATATCTTTTCGAATGAAACTTCAACTAAACTTCATTCATGTTAACGATGTATACCATATAACCCAATTGATGAAGTAAATAATATATCTATCACATATACTGAACCCATATTTCACACCACTAGATCATGGTATTTTTTATATGTAATAACTGGGGTAGAGTATTTCCCATATAGATAATCTTCTTGGAAACAATATCATTTACCTGGTCAAAGTATTGTGGTGAAACCACATGCTTGAGAATAAGACATGGGAAGATAAATATTCCATGTTAAAAAAATGACTGTCATAATTTTACTAAATTTATTAATTTCAATTAAGAGAATAATTATGTGTTGTGGTAGAATGTAACACATGAATATTTCATTTTTTCATATAAATTAAATTTCATTGATAGGCAGTGTAATATGCAATAATGAATTTTGAATAAGTTTGAAGACCTATTAATATTTAAATTTAATCTCATCCATTTATACCTATCTTTTAATTTTATTTAATTATTATTAAAAAAATTCAAATATCATGTATAATTTATTTAAATAAAGAATCCTTATTGATAAAAAAGTGTTTAATTCTTGACATAACATTAATATGGTCCAAAAATGCTATTTTAAAAAAATTATGAACATTTAATAAAACACGGGTTTGAAAATATTATAATATTAATATGGAAAAATAAAGTGAACTTATTAAATATAAAGAAATTATTTGACTTATTAGGAATTTTATGAGTATTCAAATAAGATGGATTTTTTATTAAATAGTGAAAAATACTAGTTTTCAAGAAAGTATCTCATTTTTTTAAAAAATATTTATGAACAATTTTATTTTAAATGGTATTAAATATACATATATTTAAATTATTATTTTTTTAAATAATTAAAGTTATATTAATTTATTCATATTTATTTTATTTAATGAAATCATTTTATACATTGGAACATATTCTAGTTAGGAAAACACATAATCTTCTTAATTTTTATGTATAAGTGTATATTAAATTTTTTATTTATGTGAATGGAATTTGTAAAATTTTATTCCATATTTGAAATAAATATAATTTTTATTAGAAAATATTTTAAACATAATTTTTTATATGAATAAAAATAATAAAAAAATTTAATTAACTCTATTACAAATAAAATGGTTTAAATGAGTCTTTTAATAAAATGATAATCAGTAAAATAACCTATAAACATTTAAAACAATTATTAAATGAAATTATTTCTAAAATATCACCTAAAATGTCATATAATAGACTATTTATATTTTATTCATTGTGAAAAAATTCGGTATTGTTTATTCATATAAAAAATTCCACGATTTCCCTCTCCTCAAATTATAAAAGGCAATCTCATATCCTATACACATTTCACATAAAAAACCCATAGGATAATTAAGTACCAACCAAAATATATTTATTATATACATCAATGAATCATAATTTCTTGATAAATATCATAAATCCAATCTAAAAGGTATTATTGAAAATCATAAAGTGGTTTTCACAATAATAGGGTTTCTTTTAAATATTCCTTTTTTTATTACACAATTTTATAATTTTTTTAAAATTATATATTTATGATAAAAATACTACATACTATATAATTATAGGTCATTATGTTAATAAAACTACATATATACATATACACATCCATCAAATGTGAAACGTGCCCATTGATCATGTGTATGGTGGAATACTGCCTCACAAAGTGATATCATTCGGTTTTCACTAACACATTGAATAAAAATTAAATAGTGTAAATTAAAGGAATATATTATATATATATATAGTGAAAATTAATTTTTATTTTTAATATATTAGTTATTTTTATTTATCTTCATTTAATTTTTCAGGAAAATTGAATAATCACTCATGTGTACATACAACTTGCAGTCTCTCTGAATATTGTATTTAATTTTATAATGTTATTTTAATGTAATATTTTTAATTAATATAAAATAAAAATATATGCAACATTTACAATGTGGATTAAATTCAAGATATATGGGAATGATAATCAATGTAATATGACCAAAAATAAAGGAAATCATTAATGAAAAATAATTTCTGATATTTACCAAACATGATTAGAAGAACGGATTGTCAATAAATAGGTAAGAAAATGTCATGAGGAAATTAAATAAGGTATTATATATATAAATGATTCTATTTAATATTTTTTTTATAAACATGTTATTATTATTCAAGTTGTTTTAACTTTTTCAAATGATGGGAAGACATAATTAAAAAGAATTTTTTAACTTTTATTATCTATATAATAGATTTCTTATTCACAAAGTTATTTTCCTAAGGTTCAAATTGTATATATTTCAATTTATTTTAGTATTATCCTCATAAATGTAATGGGTATTTATAAATATATTTTATTATTTTTATTTCATTTTTTATGGATTATATTTTACTAGTGTGGTAAGGGTTTCTGTCTCAAATTGTCATCATTATATTATATTACATGTTATATACATATGACATTTTCTATGGAGTATATAAAACCTCATATAAATGATTAATAATTATTTTATTTATTCCATTAATATTTAATTTATCATTTAATTTTACTACTTAATATGTATTATGATTCAATGTCACTAAAATTGTAAGGGTATTATTATTCAATCCCATATTTTATCCCTATTGTTAGTTATTATAGTTCTAATGATGAATAATTACTAACTATATGTCATGAAATTCATGAAAATTAGACTACTCTTGTTGATTATTGATAATAATTTTTTACCTTACTCGTTCCCTCTTTATGTTGTCAAGATTCTAAAGTAATTCATATAAATAAAACCATATTTATTTTTAATTTCGATCAAAAACTAAATTTCATCCATATCCATGTTTTCAAGATAAAATAAATTAAAAAATGTTTTATCATTAGATAAATTATTTTTATAGATGAAATTATATGTTTTAGAATTTTTTAAAACCAATTTATAAAAATTATTCTTATCATTCAGAAAAAGTATTATCTAGATTTTTTTTCAATATTATATTGATGGAATCACTTTCTTAAGGGTTATTTCATGTTAAAAATTTCCCACCATCATGCCCATTATTTATTTTGAACCACACATTATTTCTTTCAAATGTTATTTTCAAGGAAATAGTTTTCAAATGTTCATTATTTCATTAAAATCAATTTATAATGTGAATATATAATTTTACTCAATAATGGTTTTAAATAATTGTTAATGCTTCAATTATAATTTTCCATATATTTTTCTAATCAAATGGATTTTTTAAATTATTTTAATCTTTTTTAATATAAAAGTTTAGTGAAATTTTATTATCTATATTAAATGTGCCTACTGTATTTTTAAAATAATTTGTCATTAAATAAATGTTTACTGATGACAATAATTCTTTATTATATATATGATTCAATGAAACAATTCATTATCATTATCTATTTGGATTATGAATATCAAAATATAATATATTAAAAACCCATTTTTATTTTTTTTATTCTATTAAGAAATGTTTATGAATCACATTTTTTTTCATGGGTTCTGATATAATGAATGTTTTATGATCATATATCACATAATTTTATTTATTATATAATATTTGTTTCCTATATATGTATCCAATAAATTTAGTAATGATTAATGTTCTATGAAATCAAATGGTACATGAGAGGTTTTTTCCATCATAGAGTGAGGGTACATTGATGTTAAATAAATCTTAAGTTGGTACATGGGTGGATATCCCATGAGTAACATGTTATGTTAACTTATTTTGGTATAATTCACATATTTTTTTCATGCTTATGTTTTTTTATACACAATTTTGTATTATTTCAATTATATACACTTCTATAGTATGTTCTTTGATTCCAATATCTTTATTTTATATTGAACATCATTTAATTTTTCATGAATATAAATTGTGATCATTCATATGGATGGTATTATTTTCATATTTTATGCTCATTTTTTTGTATAACCTTATACTCATGTTATGTTTATTTAATTTTACTTTGTACAATTACTAATCTTCTAAGATATCTAATTCTTATGTTTCATTACACCCAGTTATGGTGATAATTATTATGTGTGATATTTCTATGAATGGTGCAAGTTATAGGGAACTATAATTAAATGAAGTAGAAATCCGATGGACAAATTTTAATAAATCCATGATTTTAAAGGAATTATAACTTAACGACCAACATTTTTTTTGTGATGTGTTCAATGTTCATCTAAAACAATGTGATATGTACATATATATAATTCTATCAAATTATATTTGTTATAAATGTATATAATAGTTAAATATTAGATTATAGGATGATAAATCATTAATCAAATTCAGTACTATATGTCAAAGGATAATTTTATGGACAATTATAAGTATAAGAAAATATTATGTAATATATTTGAAGGATATAGTGGATCTTTTTCCAGGAAATACAACCATGTCTCCATACTATAAGTGAAAATGGTATGATGATTGATGTACCTTTATTTATTATTTCAATAATGGAATGTTGGGCTTTACTCGAGAAAACATTGTATATGAATATAAGACTTACTATTCACATTATTTGACACAACTATCGGATATTTTTAGAAATATCAAAAATTAATTATGAATCATCTTGATGAAATAAAATAATGACAATGAATTAAATAAGATAATCCTAATATTCCATATATTGAAATTAATATGTCATTATTTTTATATCCTATAAATGATTTTATGGATTATGTGGCTTCCAACTATGATTGTTAAAAATGAAACTATTCATTTTTCCATGGAAATATCTTCAATTTACCATGGTAATGATTAGTGAAATAAGAAATGATATGATTTTACATCAATATAACCTAATTTTATGGGATCTATAATGATAAATGTCATTCTTATTATGAAGACCCATAAAATTCAAGGGAATTTTTTCTTAATGTTCTTTCGGATTTTAAAAGAACACAGTTTCTGACGGAACCTGGTTTTGAGGCCCGGTGTGCCCGGAATCAATTTCCGAAGATTAGCTCGGGTACGTTCAATGAAGGAACGAGCGAGTTTTCCTTACTTTTGAACTGGTGCTGGGAATCAAAATATGAGGTCACCAATGAAACCATAGCGCTGGTAATTGCTTAGGAACACCTTTTCTGGAGTTGCCTTTGCTTGGGTGTGGTTATTTTAAAAAAGGGTTAACTAATGAATAAAATAAAAGTTGTGCAACAATTTTTATTTTATGTTCTATGTAGTATAACCTAGGTCTTGTGATTGGAGTTGGACCCACTAATATCCTAACTCCACTATGAAGGATATTAGTGAGGTGCAGCCCACATGAGCCCCACCCCCTTAATTTCCTTTTGACCTCCCTCTCGTGCTTTTAATTTGTAACTCGCACACACCTCGAATTAATGGCAACTCAACCCTCAAAATTAATTTGAATATTAAACGCTCTTCTTCTAATTCAATTATTTTAATGAGATCTTTTTTGTTTTCAAATTAATGGCTTTCATGTGTGTTAATAAAATAAGACAAGACTTACTTTATTGGGGGTTGATTCGTTTTGCGAAAGGAAAGGAGGACTCTTGCGCTCTTGATGAATATCTCATTCCTCGTTGAAGAATGCAAATAACGCCGAGTCTTCGACGAATAACTACATCACTACAAGGGAATAGTCGTTCCACCTCCTCACCTCCTCGCAGTCGGAGAGAGATGCCTTCTTTCGGAGAACGACGACGCGCCACAAATTTTTTCGGGCGAACTCCGACGACGCTTACGGAGCATCGATCAGTGACGTCGTCTTCCAGAACGCCATCTTCCGCAACGTCGTCTTCCATGGAGTCCTTTTCCCGCGATGAACCTCATTTGATGAATTCATCAAGGTAGGGGTTTGGTATTTTGTTCGTGAATATTCTTTTCATTCTACGTCTTTTATTTGGGGCTTCCTGTTATCATTTTAACGGGAGGAGGTCAGACCACACGAACACAGATGACCCTCCTCCCCCTTTGATGTTGTTTTTTGCGGTTCGAAAGATGGCGGTGCGGTGCAACGACACCACGCGGAAACATAGAGGAATTCGGCGAAGAAGCGTGGCACCGCCACGCCGTGCCGTTGAGACCGAAAGAATCCGTGCCCGGAGTCAGGCCGCGACAAAGGGGTGGGGCGCCGTCGCGCCGTGCCAGAAAACCACGATGATACCGCGACCAGAGTGGGGCCATGGCGAAGGGGCGTGACGCCGTCATGCTACACCGGTCAGACAAATGCCGCTGTCTTTGTCCGCAACGGAGCAGGAGAGGGCGGCCGGAGCCGCCGGTGCATAGGGTGCGGGACCGGCAGGTCCCGCGCAACACTATGTCTGGCCGTTGCGGCTGGCCAGATCCAATAACTGGGGGTTGTAAGCCCGACTGAAAAAACGAGCGGCTCCCACGTGGGGGCCGTGGTTTCTCAATCGGGGGGGGGGGGGCACGCCGCCCCCCCCCCCCCCCCCCCCCTTTTCTGCTCAGCTCCGCCAGCGCCGAGTTGGCCACACTCGGGCCGCGCCCGTGCAATGCCAACCGGCCGCCCAGGCCGGCCTATCCAGGCCGGGCCGGGCCGCGCCCACAGGGCCAGGCCGTGCCTTAATAGGCCGGACCTAGACGTGGGTCTGGTCGAACAGGTTCAGGCCGACCCAGGGGGCCTTGGGTCGGGTCGGTCCGGGCCCAAAACCCCCTTTTTTCCGGACAGTTCTGTTCAAACTCCCATATCTTGGGCTACAGACCTCCGATTGATTCACCATAAGTTGCGATGTGATCCGTGGATAGAGACGGTCGTTTTGGTATATTAAACTCAAGGTTTCGGAGAACATTGGGTACAACCGGGTTGGTTCGAGCACAAAACAAACCGGGCCCTTGGAGCGGAAAAACTAATAACATGACCCCCAGACGTCCGATTGATGTGTCGTCAATGCTGTTGGATTCCTAAAAGTGAGACGGAAATTTTGGCTTAATCTACTCAAGGTTTGGACGCATTTAGAGTGCAGTCGGGTTGGTTTTGACTTAATAAACCAACCGGTCCCCTGAACGAAAAAGCCAATAACTCTTAGACTGGGCACCCAATTTACACGTCGTCTATCATGTTGAGTTCCTTTTGTCGAGACGGACCTTTGGGATACATCAAATCTAGACCATGTGTCAGTTGATGTATCGACCCCCCCTTGGCTAGTGGAGCGAACCCTCCCGGAATCGAGCATTCTGTGTGCGGGAACACTAGAGCTGGCTGCGACTGCGATGACGATGATGACTGCACTAAAATCCTTCGTGGGTTCGGCAGCGACGAAGACTGCACTGAAATCCTCCGTGGTTTCAGCAGCGACAAAGACCGTACTGAAATCCTCCGTGGGTTCGACGACGATGACTACTATTCTTGTTTCCTACGTGGGTCTGGCAGTACTACTATTCGTGTATCCTATGTGGGTCCGACAGTGTTGACATTGTTCTTGTATTCTACGTGGGTCTGGCAGAGTAGCTGGTTTTTGTATCCTACGAGGGTCCCAGCTTAGATGAATCAGTGGCTACATCTGATCATCTCATCACCTAACGAAAAAGTATACCTGTGTGAGTTGAGTCTTGACTTTCAACCATTATCTTCGATATGATTGACTTGATTTCCTATGTCGATTGGGTTTTTCATTCTTGTGTGGATTATGTGGTAGTTTCCTGTGTGGACGTGATTGAACTTGGGCTCAGATGTTGGATCCGAACTAGAATTTATGACTTAGGTATATGTATAGGCATATAACTAAGTAGTTTTGGATGTTACTTCGTGATTGTATCTTTCCTTTGTGGATTCTGGGAGACCTTCAGGGGTCTCGGGGTCCCTACTGAGTATCGTATACTCACTTTGCACGGGCTATGACCACACTACGTTGTGTTGGATGCAGACGACAGATAGCGCTGATCGTGGTTGAGACTTGTGGAGCAAGTCGGTACCTGGAGGTGGACCATTGGGTGGGACGTACATAGAGCGGACGGCTGGACCCGAGGAGCTGAGGAGGCTATATGTACCCACCCTTCAGGTGGGACTTCCAGTGGACAGCTCGATGTTGCTGCTTTATTTTCAGTTTATGTACTTTCTTTCCAGTTTTACTTTACTTTCAGTTTGGGTTTGTATTCTGGCCCATTTACTTTCCACACTGACTATTGTACCCAGTTTTACTTAGTGTTTACTTCTGCTGGCTTACTCAGTTGTGTTTCTTTACTTTATAAGGAAATGCCTTCCCATTTTTTGGGATTTATGCCTTTGGTGCTATTCGCCAGCCCCTAGCCTATGGGAGGCGGGCTTGGGGTAGTCATGACACGGGTCCTGAGGATGGGTCGTGAAAAATTGGTATCAGAGGTGTTCGGTTCTACAGCAGAACTTAGGACTCTGATCTTTCTGCTTTGTGAAGAAATAGTGTTAAGGGTATTGAGTGTGGTTATCAGTTCCGGGAGACTAGTGTTGGCTCAGCGGCCGACGTATCCATACACCCGGACCCTGACTTCTGATTTTTGACTCAAGGCATGAATACATTGATTGCATGTGTGTTGAAAAAGTTTTCTTTGTGATTACATTTTGACAGCTCACCAGGTATACTGTTTTGACCATGGCGCACCTGTTTCTTTTCAGGATGGCCCCATGATGACATCCAGCTAGGGTTGAGAGAATTGTGCGAGATGACAGCCCCCTGATCGATGAGGCCTCGGTGCATGGCCCTTTTTCAGCAGAGGCACCGACGGTACCAATACCCGCCGAGCCACTTATGCCACCAGCCCCAGCCGCTAAGAGTGCACGTCGCCTTAGTGCACTGCACGAGTTTCAGTGTCCGAGACCACCCAGGTTACTCTAGGAGATGGACCCTCAGGTAGCTGAGTATTGGCTGGATGCGGTTGTGCGAGTTTTTAGGTTAGTGGGGACACCAACTGACCTCACGGTGATCCTCGCAGTGAGCATCCTGAACGCAGCAGTAGGAAGATGGTGGAGCTTGATGCACCAGGTGCACAATGAGGCATCACTCCTCTGGACAGATATTGAGAGCCTATTCATCTCGGAGTTTATCACAGCCAACCTCTGTGCGGTGCACATCCATGAGCTACTACAACTGTGACATGGAAGTATGACGGTCGCCCATTACTCGACGAGATTTACAGATCTCTCGCACTATTCGAAGGATATGGTACGAAACCCATTCCTACGGGCCCAGACCATTGAGTAGGGACTGAGGCATGAGATCAGGGCATCGATGATCTCCCTCAACATTCTGACACAGGCAGGAATAATAGAGCGATCTCTTATCATAGAGTGCTTTCTTGTTTAGCCTACACCAGCAGCGAGGCCAACCGCAGGGCGATATGTAGCAGAGTCTTCTGCAGCTGGTAGTCGACAGACGTCACAGGGGTCCAGGCGGACCAGACCTCAGGTGGACGACCTCATGACACTGGCTCAGAGGTGCGGGGCATGCGGTGCATATCCAACCTTCCGAGGAGAAGACAGTGCTACGCATGCGGCAGGCACGGCCACTTGGCTCGGGACTGCCCGACCCGCCGTGCAGAGGAGCAGCATACGGTTGAGGGCCCCCCCGGCAGAGACAGAGGGTCGACCATGGTGGTTCGCAGAGAGCAGGCGGATGAGCCTTGGGAGTTGTCCGAGTAGCAGGTGGTGGGTGACGCTTTGAGGTTTTACCCCCACAAGGAGGTCCACCCCAACCACAAGGAGATGGCGGGCAGAGGCAGGCTCAGCTTCAGGTAGGAGAGGCCTACGACCATGGCGCGCCAGAGATGATTCGAGGTACTATATGTTTTTACTCCACCCTTGAGGCAGTTCTTGCAGACATAGGAGCGAGTCATTCTTTTATTGCCGCTGCCCTTGTTAAGAGCTCGGAGATTCCGACGGAGCCGTTGGCTCGATCCTTATGGCTAGAGACTCTTATGGGAGTAGACTCGATGATTACGCATTGGTTCCGGCGGTGTGAGATTACTCTAGGAGGTTAGAGCTTCGGCTAGGATCTTCTTGTAGCAGCGTCGAGGACTTACGACGTCATCTTGGTCATTGATTGGTTATCTACAGTCCATGCTCAGATTGATTGTATTAGGCGCAAGGTGCAGTATGTTCGCACCGATAAGAGCAGGTTCACCTTCACCGGCGAGAAGGGAGCCTTTGCAGCACAGGATGGACTCACACAGAGGAGAGGACAACCAATCACTCATCAGTTGGGTAGCCACATCCTAGGAGCAGTTGACGTGCAGAGTCCTAGTTTTCCTGTTGTGGTGGATCAGTAAGTGGACGTTTTCCATGACGACGTTCTAGGACTACCCCCACAAAGAGATGTAGACTATTATATTGACCTGTACCCCGGGACAACCCCGATATCCACTCCAGAATATCGGATGGCCCCCACTGAGCTTCGAGAGCTACGAGTATAGTTGGAGGACATGCAGGGAAGGGATTCATCCGACCCATTGTTTCACCATGGGCTTCCCCGATTTTGTTCGCCAAGAAGGCGGACGGAAGCCTACGACTGTATGTCGACTATCATCACCTGAACCAGGTGACCGTGAGGAACACATATCCACTACCTATGATTGACGACCTCTTCGATCAGCTTAAGGGAGCATGGTGGTTCTCGAAGATAGACCTCAGGTCAGGTTATCATCAGTTCAGATTTTGGGACGAGGATGTGAAGAAGACGACCTTCAGATGTCGATATGGCCACTATGAGTTCATGGTTATGCCATTCAGCGTAACCAATGCTCCATAAGTGTTCATGAGTCTCATGAACAGAATCTTTCTGCCATACCTCCATCGATTTTTCATGGTATTCATTGACGACATATTGATATACTCGACCACGGATGAGGAGCACGCCTACCACTCGTGGGTTGTACTGGACACACACTGAGAGCACTAGCTTTATGGAAAGATCTCGAAGTGTCAGTTCTGGATACGTGAGGTCCACTTCTTGGGACACGCCATCTCCGAGGCGAGAGTTGTGGTGGATCCTGCGAAGATCAAAGTAGTGCTAGCTTGGGAGCCACCCAAGATCTTGACGGAGGTGCGGAGTTTATTGGCTCTAGCTAGGTATTACCGGAAGTTTGGGCCATACTTTTCCAGAGATGCGGTGCCACTTTCAGCTTTGATGAAGAACGGGAAACCGTTCGTGTGGTCTGATAGATGTCAGTAGATCTTCCAGGAGCTGGGACAGAGATTGACCAGTGCACCTATCTTGAGGTTACCAGAGGAGGGAGTATGGTACGTAGTCAACTGCGATACATCAGGGACCAGAGTCGAATGTGTCCAAATGTAGGAGCGGGTTGTGATCGCTTATGGATCGCGTCAGTTGAGGCAGCATGAGCAGAACTACACTACCCATGACCTGTAGTTAGCAACAGTGCTCTTCTCTCTGAATATGTGGCGACAGTATCATATGGGAGAGTGCTTTATGGTCTATTCCGACAACTAGAGTCTCAGGTACATCTTCTTGCAGAAGGACCTGAACCTGATACAATGGCGATGGCTCGAGTTCCTCCAGGACTATGTCTTTGATATATTCTATAATCCTGGAAAGCGAGACATAGTAGTCGATGTTCTCAGCCGGAGGATGGGCATTCAGCTACTCAGGGAGGCGACAGAGCAGCTAGCCACTTTGTAGATATGCTTCGTGGATAGAGATGGACAAGCATTTCATCAGTAACTCATAGTCACTCCTCCACATCTTATGTGGGTAAGATAGGCACAACATGGGGATGTAGACTGTGAGACACGATGTTCACAGATATCCTCATGATAGGCACCTGATGGATTCTCTATTGGAGGAGTGCATGAAGTCCTTTTCAGAGGATATACCATGGTACCAACTGCTTTGTAGGAGGAGGTGCTGAGGGAATTTCACACATCCCCTTTAGTGGTACATCCAAGAGTGGCGAAGATGTACCAGGATCTCAGACGTCAGCACTGGTGGCCAGGTGTGAAGAAGGCTATGGTAGAGTTTATTTCTTGATGCCTCACTTGCCAGCAGGTGAAGGCGGAGCACCAGGTACCAGAAGGCTTGGTACAACCCTTAATGGTCCTAGAGTGGAAGTGGGATGGGATATCTATGGACTTCATGACTGGACTTCCACATACTTCCAGAGTTCACGACTCCATTTGGGTGATTGTCGGCCGACTCACCATGTTGGCTCACTTCTTACCCATCAGAGAGCAGAGCTCAGTGGAGAGCTTGGGACACCTCTATATTCAGGAGATCTTACGGCTTCATGGTGTTCCATCATCTATCATCTATGATCGAGATGATCTCATTACTTCGCGGCTTTGAAAAGTGTTTCAAGATTCATTCAGGACGTAGCTATGTCTGAGCACCACCTTTCACCCTCAGACAGATGGTTAGACGGAGAGGACCATTCAGACTCTCGAGGACATGCTCCATGCACGTGTCCTCGACATTGGTCACAGTTTGGAGGACCACATACCCTTGGTGAAGTTTACGTACAACAACAGCTACCACTCCACCATTAGGATGGTACCATACGAGGCATTATAAGGCCGACCTTGCAGATCACCTCTGTACTAGACATACCCTGGGGAGTCAGCACTAATGGGACTGGAGATGGTCCAAGCCATGACAGAGAAGGTCCTGGTTATCTAGGAGCAGATGAGGACAACTCAGAGCCGACAAGAGTCTTATGCTGACAGGAGGTGGAGACCACTAGAGTTCGAGGATGGAGACCGCGTCTTCTTGCGGGTCTCATATCAACGTGGATTATGGAGATTTGGCTGGGGCGGAAAGTTATCTACGCGCTTCATCGGACCATTCCGGGTTCGTAGTAGGATAGGCGAGGTGGCTTATCGCCTATCTATAGAACTTCAGTTGCACTTGGTGCATGACATCTTCCATGTATCTCAGCAGAGGAGGAATGTTCATGACCCGAACCATATCATCGACCATGGGGAGCTTGAAATTGATGATGGATAGAATTCTGCAGAGGTCCCGGTGGAGATCGAGGATCGACAAGGGCGGGTCCTACGTGGGTGGTCGATTCCTTTAGTTCATATCATATGGAAGCACGGGAACCTCTAGGAGAGCACTTGGGAGCGGGAGGCTGAGATGCGTGCATAGTACCCACATTTGTACCTCTAGTTCATGATGTATCTTTACAGGGACGTAAAGCCCTGAGGAGGGATTAATGTAAAGACCCGTAAAATTCAAGGTAATTTTTTCTTAATTTTATTTGGGATTTTACAAGAATGTAGTTTTAGATGGCACCTGATTCCGAGGCCTTGTGTGCCCAGAATCAATTTCTGAAGTTTATCTCAGGTACGTTCAGTGAACAAATGAGCGGGTTTTCATAAATTTAGAATCAGTGCTCGGAATCAAAATCTGAGGGCATCAATGAAACCACAACTCTGGTAATTACTTTGGAACACTTTTTTGGAGCTGCATTTGCTCGGGTGTGGTTATTTAAAAAAAGGGATAACTAATGAATAAAATGAAAGTTGTGAAACAATTTTAATTTTATGTTCTAAGTAGTATAACCTCGGCATGGTGGTTGGAGTGGGACCCACTAATATCGTAACTCCACTAGGTAGGATATTAGTGAGGTGGGGCCCATACGAGCCCCATCCCCTTAATTTCCTTTTAACCCCCCTCTATTTCTTTTAATTTGTAACTCACCCACACCCCGCATTAATGGCAAGTCAACCCTCAAAATTAATTTCAATATTATATTCTCTTAAATTAATTCAATTAATTGAATGATATCTTTTGGATTTTCAAATGAATGGCTTGCGTTTGTGTGAATAAAATAAGACAAGACATACTTTATTATGGGTTGATTCATTGTGTGAAAGGAAGGGAGGACTCTTGCGCTCTTGAGGAATATCTCTTTCCTCATCGAATAATGCGAAGAACCCCGAGTCATCGACGAAGAACTCCATCACCGCAAATGAATCGTCCTGCCATCTCCTCACCTCTCCGAAGCCGGAGAGAGACACCTTCTTCGGAGAATGAAAACGCACCAAATCTTTCTTTGGGTGAACACCGACAACGCTTACGAAGCATCGATCCGCGACGCCCTCTTCCGAAATGTAGTCTTCCGCAATGTCGTCTTCCGCGACGTCCTTTTCACGCGGCGAACCTCGTTCGACGACTTCATCGAGGTAGGAGTTTTGAATTTGGTTGGTGAATATTCTTTCTGTTATTTGTCTTTTATTTTGGGCTGCCTGTTATCATTCTAACGGAAGGAGGTTGGACCGTACGAACACGGTCGACCCTCCTCCTCCTTTGATGTTGTTCATTGCGGCTCAAAAGAAATGGCGCGATGCAACGGCACCGCACAGAAACATAGAGGAATGCGGCGAAGAAGTGCGGCGCCGTCACGCCATGCCATTGAGACCGAAAGAATCCGTGGTCGGAGACGGGCCATAGAAAAGGGGAGGGGCGTCGTCTCGCCGCGCTGGAGAACCACGAAGAGATCGCGGCCGGAGCGGGGCCGTGGTGGCGCCAGTGCACAAGGGACGAGATCGGCTGCTCCCGCGCAATACCCTAGCCAGCTGTTACGGCCCGCCAGATCCAAAACCCGGGGGTCATAACCCCCGGCTAGAAAAAGGAGCGGCCCCCACATGGGGGACGTAGTTTCCCAATCGTGGGGGCAGCGCCCCCCCACCCCCCGTTCCGCTCGGCTTGGCCAGCGCCAATCTGGCCACACACGGGCCGCGCCCGCGCTAGGCCAACTGGCCGCCCCAGGCCACACCAGCCGCACCGGGACGGGCCGCGCCGGCTGGGCCGGGCCGCGCCAGCGAGGCCGGGCCATTCCCACCGTGCCGAGGCCGCACCCTAATTGGTCAGACCCGGACCCGGTTCGGGCCGACCCAGGGGGTCTTGGTCCCGGTCTGTCCGCACCCAAAACCCCTTTTTTTTCCGGACATTTCTATTCAAACTCCCGTATCATGGGATACATACCTCCGATCGACGCACCATCAGTTACGATGCGATCCTTGGATCAAGCGGTCATTTCGCTATATTACACTCAAGGTTTTGGAGAACATTGGGTACGACCGTGTTGGTTCGAGCATGAAACCAATCGGGCCCTCGGAGCGGAAACACTTATAACATGATATCCGGACGTCTGATTGACGTGTCTTCGACATTGTAGGATCCCTCATAGTAAGATGGACCTTTTTGCTTATTCCGCTTAAGGTTTGGATGTAGTTGGAGAGCGGTCAGGTTCCTTTTGACTTAAAAACCAACAGGGACCTTGAAGCGAAAAAGCCAACGACACTCAGACCGGGCGTCCGATTGACGCTCCGTTTGTCACATTGAGTTCCTTTTATCGAGACAGAACATTGGGATACATCAAATCCAGAATACATGTCAGTTGATGTATCAACCCCCCTGGCTCTTGGAGCGGACCCTCCTGGAATCGAGCATGATGTGTGCGGGAACCCTAGAGCTGGCTGCGACTGCGACGATGATGATTACTGCACTGAAATCCTCCGTGGGTTTGGCAGCGACGACGACTGCACTGAAATACTCTGTGGGTTCGACAGCAATGAAGACTACGCTAAAATTCTCCGTGGGTTCAGCAGCGACGAAGACCGTATTAAAATACTTTGTGGGTTTGACGGCGATGACTATTGTTCTTGTATCCTACGTGGGTATGGCAGCACTACTGTTCATGTATCCTACATGGGTCCGGCAGTGTTGACTCTGTTCTTGTATCCTACGTGGGTCTGGCAGAGTAGCTGGTTTTTATATCCTATGTTGGTCCCAGCTTAGATGAATCAGTGGCTACATATGATCATCCCTATCACATTACAAAGAAGTATACCTGTGTGAGATGAGTCTTGACTTGAAATCATTATCTTCGATATGATTGACTTTCTTTCCTATGTGGATTGGGTTCTGCTTTCCTGTGTGGATTGGGTTGAACTTTCCTGTGTGGAAGTGATTGAACTTGGGCTCGGATGTTGGAGCCTAACTGGAATTGATGACTTAGGTATATGTATGGGCATATACCCAAGTACTCTTGGATGTTACTTCTTGATTGCATCTTTCCTTTTTGTATTTTGGGAGACCATTAGGGGTCTCGGGGTCCCTACTGAGTAGCATATACTCACCCCTGCATGGGCTATGCCTGCACTACATTGTGTTGGATGTAGACGATAGACA
The DNA here is from genome assembly GCA_963277665.1 of Viscum album. Taxonomy (NCBI): domain Eukaryota; kingdom Viridiplantae; phylum Streptophyta; class Magnoliopsida; order Santalales; family Viscaceae; genus Viscum; species Viscum album. The sequence goes on from OY728150.1 coordinate 2,082,696,482, forward strand.
ACACTGATCGTGGTTGAGGCTTGTGGGGAAAGTCAGTACCTGGAGGTGCACCATTTGGCGGGACGTACATGGAGCGGATGACTAGACCCACGGAGCTAAGGAGGCTATATGTACCCACCTTTTAGGTGGGACTTACAGTGGACGACTCAACGTTGCTGCTTTATTTTCAGTTTCTGTAATTTATTTCCAGTTGTGCTTTACTTTCAGTTTGTGTTTGTATTCTGGCCCATTTACTTTCCGCACTTATTATTGTACCCAGTTTTACATAGTGTTTACTTCTGCTGGCTTACTCTATTGTGTTTGTTTACTTTATAAGGCAATGCCTTCCCCTTTTTCTGAAATTTACACCTTTGGTGCTAGTCGCCTGCCCCTGGTCTATGGGAGGTGGGCTTGGGGAAGTCACGACACGGGTCCTGAGGATGGGTCGTGACACTTATTCACACAAAACATTATAAATTTTTAAATTACTCTATACATTTAAATGAGAAAATGAGGGAATAAAATTTACTGGAGTTCTATATAATTATATGTAAAACAACATTACGTGGTTTTTATGATCCACTAGTTTCAATAAAATAGTTCACCACTATTGAAATGTTATTTTCAATATCTTATGGTTGGATCAATAAAAATAATTTTTAGCCAATATTTTGAAATCTTATGTGGATTAGTGCTGGATTATTATAAATAATATTATTCAACTCAATCAAATGAACTCGAAGTAATGGGATAATTTTAAGAATATTTTTTCAATAAGATCATTCATTATATTATACCCATGAAAATATAGTTGTAATTTTCAATAAAATTAGTAGGTTGGATTATTAGATTGTACATATGAGGAAAACTTTACAAAACATGTGAGGTGAAATATTTTTGTTATAATAAAATATAAAATAAATGATCATATATTATTTTCAAGATAAAAAAGTATCTAATGGAAATTTTTCATAAGTTCATTCAATAGCTATGTTGAAAATATTATTTCTACTATCATAATGCTTCTGAAATTTAAAGGAATTCAATAATCTAATTATAATGATATGAAGAGAATTGTAATATTCATGGGAAAGACTAAAAATCATTGATTTCAGAAGATGATATTTCAATCATGATAGATGTTTGGAATGAAAATTTTTTGTAATTGTTTTTGGTGGAATATGAAAAGTTATAAGTTTGATAGGGATGTCCATCTACTAAAATAATGATTATGTGATTAAATGATTTTATCTATTGATATTAGTAATGATAAATTTATAAAAAATTTATCCACACACATAATTGTTTCAAATGAAATGATTTAATGATATATTATACCATGTTCCATGAAATTTTTGTTGATGAAAATGATCAATGCCAGGGAAATTTTATTCTTAGGGAAAAGAGAAATCAAATATAACTAGTATTATAGTTGAACAGTATGATGGTGATGTGAATAAAGGTAAAATTATTATCCAATATATAATTACTAATATCAAAATTTACTAATGATTTATCCACCCTTTTATATATAATTTTTAATGGGATTTAAAATAAAACCTCAATGATTAGATGTAGAATTACTGGGGATATCCATAAATTGAAAAATTATAAAATCATATTTATTTGAATCCTTTATCAATGTATTTTCTCCAAACTTTATTCCAGAAAATCACATCATTTTACCTCTAATTAATTTTTGTGTTATCATAGAAATTGATTCACTATCATTAAAGAAATAAAAATAATAACTTATAGGGAAGCAATAAATATTTTAATATTATAAACCAAAAAATTATTATCAATAAAGGTAATAAGAAATTCAGAAATACAATTTAACTCAAATCCCTTTTATTTATTTTAATTTGAAAGGTGGTAAAACAAAATTTTGAAAATATTAGATTAGTTTATGCTTAAAACTATATGTATTCTCATTTTATGCCTCTAAAATTTATTAAATAGATATAAAAACAATTCCAAAAAATGATTAATCATATTGTAGTTAGAGCATTTATTTTCACATATGCAATGACTAGGCAAAATCTTAAATTTTAATAATTACTAATAATGTACGATTTTTTGTATAACTTTTCCTTCATAGGAATATATGATTTTATATAATCTTGTTGTTATGTGTGGTGTACTCTATCATTCATTGAGTCCCCTTTTATGTAATCATAACATCTAATTCATTTTTATTAATTGATATGAAGATGAATTATTTTACAATTACCTAGGATTTCATATCCATACATAGTTTTGGAAATTATGGCCTATCAATTTCATTCACATAACTAATAAGTGAGGGTATTTATATCTAATAGATTGATCATATTCCATTATTTCCTACTAAAACATATAGGGTTTCCATATAACTTTAAACTAATGAATCACTTTATTCTGTAAAACCATCTATTTGGGGTCAAGAATCTAGACTGGCAGTTCATCATAAGAATGATTCTCTTCCAATAGAACTACTTCTAAACACAAATCATGATATGGATCTGAAAAATACATTAACCCATTGAAACATGAAAAACATTGTGTACATGTTATCAACAAAGAGGTAAATCAAATCTTTAATCAACTGATATAAATTTTTCTTGTATTTCAAAGGGTAATATAAACTATAGATGTAACATTACCTTATTATAAAACACATTAATCCTTTTCCTAGAGAAGATTTGAAAGAAAACATGATCATCTTACTCTAAAGAATGATCTATCCTTTAGATATCCACATAACGTTTTTGCATGCTCTGAGCTTTCCCCGTTTGTTTCTAAATCAACATAACTTTTTATTTCATCTCTTTTGACAATTTTTATTCCATCAACTTTTGTTGACTAACATCATCTCAAAAAAATGGTGTTCGAAAATGGTTTCTATATAATTCTCAATTGGTTTCATCTGTATACTACAATGAAAAATATTATTATATGAGAACTCATCCAAAGAATATTGTGCATTCCAAATTCCCTACTAATCAAATGAACAAGAGCGTAGCATATCCTTCATTATATAAAATGTCAGTTATTCCTAGCAATCAGATTGAGGATTAAAAGATTTAATAAAATATAATTCAGTACCGAACTACTTGTAATCGCCTCTCCATATGATAGAAGTGAACAAGGTATCACGACCAAATATAATATAGATAAGAACTTCATGTAACTAGGATCTCCTCTAAGGATAAAATATGAGGGTTTTATCCAGCTATTGTTTTTCTAGATAAGGATAAAAATTAGTTGATTTAGTCAGTCTATAAATAATAACACAAATAGTATTTTCACCTCAATAATTATTTGGTAATCCAACAAAAAAATACATAGATATATTTTCCTATTTCAAGTCTAGTAATGGAAGAGGATGGAGTGTCCCTTTTGAAACTATCATTCTAATTTCACCTACTATAAATTCAGACACTTCATATTAGATTCATCAATGTATATTTTTGTTCCATCCTACCAAAAATACTCCAGAACATATCTATACATATTATTACTTCTAGGATGAACAAAAAAAGAAGAACCATGAACTTCACAAAACCACACTTTCTTAAACTTTGAATCACAAGGCACACATATATTTTTCCAAAATCTCAAATCACTATATTTAGGAATATTAAATTCAACCAACATAATATTCTTAACCAATTATTCCATATTCTATAACTTATCATCTTTCTTCCACACTTTATTAATTCAATCAGATATAGATTATTTCACAGACACCTGAAATAATAGAGATTAATTTCCCGCACAAACAACTTCCCAAAAAAAATCATCAATTCATTAACTAAAGGATGACATTCGAAATGTATCATGGTTAATGTATCATTAATTTAACTTATCATATAATTGGATATATTTTATTTCCTCAGATTGAAATCAATCATGCAATCATAATCCTTTATTAGTTCAAACCATATTCTTTATATAGTGTTAATTTTTTCTAATTATATATATATATATCAAAATTTTATGATCAATATATATTTCAAATTTTACTCCGTACAAATGTTGTCTCATTATTTTTTAATAATATACTACAACAGCTAATTCAAAATTAGGAGTAGTGTAATTTATCTCGTGAGTTATCAATTGATGTGAATCATATTCAATTTCCTAATAATTATGCATTAGGAAAAAACAATTTCTATTACACAAACAATAATTGTAGATATCAAATTTACCATAATTTTAAGGTAATACCATGATAAGAGTATTGAAAAATAGTTTCTTCAATTCCTGAAAACAATCTTCACATTCTATTATCCAAATAAACTTAACACTTTTTGAAGTTAATGTAGTAAGTGATCTAGATAACCATGTAAACTTTTCAACAAATCAACGATAACAGCATTATAAAAAAATAAAATGATCAATATCTGTGATATTTTATTTTATTGTGAATTCTTCAAAAACATATGATTTATTAGGATCAGTCGTTATTCTATCATTAGAAATAATGTAACCAAGGAACTAAATTGGTTCTAACCAAACTCACACTTGTTTAATTTCCCATAAAGTTTTCATTTCTTTTATGGATTTCAAGAAAAAATTTAAATGAAATTTATTATACTTTTTACTTTCATAATATACCAATAATTGTTCAATAAAAACAATAACATTGTTATCCAAATAATCCTGGATTATTTTGTTCATAATATCCATGAATATTTTAGGTGAATTAGTTATCCCAAACAGCATAGTTACATGATTATAATGGCTATATATACTATTAATTGATGTATTTAGAATGTATGATTCAATATAATTCAACTACGAGTACCCTGACCTCAAATAATCATTCATAAAATACTAATATCATTAGAGATGATCAAACAAATAAGCGATCTGAGGAAATGTATGCATTTTTGAACAGTGATGTTATTAATGACTATATAATCAATGAAATGTCTCAGTGAATCATATTTATTTTTAAAAATCAAGATAGGATAACTCAAATGACATTTTCTTGGTAGAATGGTATCTTTAACTAATAACCATTTCAATTCATTATTTAACTGTAAATGATCAATTTGATCCATTCGATAAGGGGGTATTGAAATTGAATTTTCATCAAGAAATAAGTACATTTTAAATTCAACATCATGACATGTATAATAATAGAAAAAACAGTAGTAAAAATCATCTAGATACCCATTATCACTGAAATATCATTAATCTGAAAAATTCCTTTGTTTTAAGTGATATGTGAATGGTAGCATTTTTTTCTATATATTTTTAATTTAATAGATCTAGAGATGGTGTCAGAGGTAAGGGTTAATTATTATAAACAAAATATTTTTTTTTTGTAGAATGAAACATATTTAGATATATAGTCAATCTTATCAATAAGAAATGAAATATATTCAAAACCTATAATAGAATAAACCTCTATTAGAGGAAAATATATTACGTTTGAAGGAAGATTCCTCCCAAAAAACAATTATATGAAGATTCATAGAACTTTTTTTTCTATTAAATTTTCTTAGAGTTGTATATACCAGAAGTTATTGATTAATTTTTTGAGATGTAATTCAAAATTTACTTGAATGTTTTTTTAGAAATGTAATAATATGTACATACATAATCAAATAACACATTGGAATAATCTGAATAAATAAAAAATGTACATGACACCACTTCATTTGATGGCCTAACATTTGCTGAAGTAGTTTCAATGGATTTCACCACACATTTCTACTTATAATACAACATCTTCTCATCATATTAGTTATTCTTCGGACACAAATTATCATATTGACCCAAATAATTGCAATTAAAACATTCTACGAACTATAAGTCAAAATATTTCTTACCACTACCATGATCTTTTTTTTGAAATTACGATCCTTATTTACCATTTTACCACACTGGAAGCATATACAAAAATTCAAAATGCATTACTCAATCTGATTTTACCAAAATATTCACAATCTATAAACATATTTTATTTACCATAAAAATATTATGAAGAATTATTCCCATTCACATGGAACATAGAAATCATATTCTCTTGTTCCTTTAAAATAACACATGATCATTGGAAATTTTATTTCCACCTTCTCCGCATGTCAAAAATGATTTCCATAATTTATGAGCTCATGAATGTCCAATGCAATTTAATACATTGGATTTAAACCTGAGTTGAAATAATTTAATATACTATCAAGATATCGAAATAAATTTTGACCATACATTTCCTGTCTAGTGATTTTTTTCTTCATAATAAGCCATTGAGTAATCATGTTACCTGAAATCCCAGAATTTATTTCCATCATATGTTAAACCACCTTTGGATAATATTTCTCATGAAACATGACTTTGACTTCATAATAATATTGACCATAAATATCCACAATGTACCTTGATAATCATAACAATAGACCACATCTGATCGGGTTCACCATCAACATGTTAAAAAACAAGACTATCCATTATATTATTGAACTCCCCATGACATTGATAATCATTTCTTTTGATTTTATCCACCATTCAGTTGGAAAAGGGTAAGATGAGTCTCTAAACTGTGGGGGATTATTCACCATGAAATTCAATAGTACTATCATGTTCCACTATTGCAGATTTATCTAATATTTACCATGGTTACAAACACCATTTTTATCTTGAGTCAAATGCAAATTCACTACAATAAAAATATGTTGTTTTGATTCAGACCATCTCAAGATGTTGATTTCGATGGTTGTTTTCCACTTTATTTTGTCCAAGAATAACATACCTTTTCCTACATGGAAAATCATTCTGAACAAACATATATTTGATAAAGAAACATGGGAATATTCAAATTATTTTTCATTTAAATTTGTCCATAATGTAAAACTCATTTATGGATATTATATTAATAGCATTTTTTATGGTGCTTTCATCGGGGTACATGCATCCGTCTATTCGAGGATGAAGACATTGTTTGTTTCCTCGAATTCCAACCTTCCATAGGTAGGAAACATATATTTATTTTTTAGGTATGTTGGTTCCTTGATCTATATTGGATGATAGGATGTTGAGTCTTCTTTCAGTTGATTCATCCCCAGAACTCGTCACCAAGTCTGGGTCTCCCTTATAGACATTAGATGTTATTCATGATAATCTTCCCAGTTCCATATATTCAATGACAAGATTTAATTACACTGCTTCTGTCGGGACATTTTATGGGGTCTGGTCTGGGCAGTAACCATAGGCCGAGGAAGTATTCACAATGTAAATCCCTGGCATGTGTGGATGCTAGAACACTGACGCATCTAGATTTCATCCCCTTATTATAGGTCTTCTCAAGGGCACAAGATTCTGAGAATTGCCACATTGAATTTGGGGAATTATATTCCATAGGCATGTATATGATGTTTTCCTAAGCTTCCTATGTTTAACATAGGGAATCACACATGTTTAACTTCAAGCTGTCACAGATTGAATAGATTGGAATAGTGACTAGAGTAGATCAGTTGGGTGCAACCCCTGGACGAAACACTGATGTTGGGGATAACACATGGTTAGCTACCCAATTGTTGTTAAATGGAATGGGGAATGATGTGGCATGATCCCACTAAGATGTGGCGGCCCAAGTAATAATCAAAATGGATGATGGAGAGTTAAGTGATGTGGGTAGATAATATGATGAAATAGACTCGAGGATGATGGTGTTGTTGTGCGTGAGTCTCGAAGAGACCTCCTACGTATCCCTGTGGTAGGGAATCAATGTCATCATTGTTCTTATAAAGAAATATTACCACTGAATTGGGTCGACAATGGCTTACTGCTAAATGGGGTCGACAACGGGTTACCACTGGAAGGGTTCATAATAGCTTATCACTGGATGGGGTAACCATGTCTTACCATGGGATGGGGTCAGAATGGATTACCACTAGATGGGGTCACAAAAGCTTACCAATAGATGGGATCACAACAGCTTACCACTGGATGGGGTAATGATGGATTACCGCTGGATGAGGTTGAACCTCACAGAGGCTTCCTACATACCTTATCCAGGAGACAAGGACAAAACCAATGTAGTTTAGGAAGGAGGATGCAGTTTAACGTCGTGCAGGATGAAGGTGTTCCTGCGTGAAGATGGTCGAGACCAATAAGATTTTGGGATTTAACATCGGGGAGGATTTATATATACATTATCATGGCATGAATAAATTTTTTTTTAGTTCAGGAGGGGTGTGGGAACATACATAATGATTTTCGGTACTAATGGGTGTTGGGGTTGATCCTCAAGGAGGCTTCCTACATACCATGCCTTGCAAAGAATCAATGTCCACATAGTTCAGAAGGTTTCTGGTAAACAGACGTGAAGGGAGTCGTTACCAATGGTTGTTGGGATTGATACTCAGACATGATTCCTACGTATCATTCCTTGGAATGTATGAAGGACCCGGTAGTTCATGATATGGGCTTGGGGATTACACTCTAAGGAGGAACAGAGAGGATGTCATGGTCGGTCCTTGCTCTAAGACCGCATGAGTCATGGTCGTTGTGAGAAACAATAGGTGACAAAGACCTGACAATCATGTTGCAGAAGGGGTGTTAGTGGGAACTGTAATGGGGTCTTACGCGTGGATAGTGGACCAAATAGGAAACATGGGCATATGCATGGTTCGTAGCCCACAGAGATGGAGATTGGGACATACTCCAGGGTGGCGGCCTTGGTGGTTACAAAGCCATGTAGGAGAGGGATTTGAATTGAAGGAAGAGATGTGGAGTACATATGCTACCTCTTAAAAGAAAATCAAGGGGAATACCCCAGGGTGGTTACAATTTCCTTGCAGACAAACGTCGATCCTATAATGATGATTTCATTCCATGTGAGCAATAATCTCACTCTCATGGAGACCAGTGGGTGTGAAGAATGTCCAAGTTGGTGGAACCTGAAATCTGATGCATGGGTTGTGGTCACAATTTAACGTCATGTTGTGAGGAATATGGTTCATGTTAGTTTAACGTCTTTCAGATTGGATGAGGTGGGTTCACTCCGCACCCCTAGGACTTACATAACCGATTCCCGCCAGCCCTTGAGGGAAGGATGTCATTAGAAATGACATTGTTGGGGGATGTTATTGAGTGATCCAATGGGGTGTCCATGTTATAGTGTTTATGTGGGGATGATATATCCATTTGCGTGAATATGCAAAGAATCATGAGGTGGAGTAATGCAATAGAATGCTCTACCTTAGGAACATTGAAATTTCACTGTGAAAACCTGAGGGGATGCATGAGAAGAGAGCCTGTGACCCAGGTGTGTTATGCATAAGAGGGGCTCAGACAAGGTGCCTTAAAATGAGGGAAGCACATGGATTACATATAAGAGAATGGGTATGGCAAAGATAGAAGGTTTGAGCGCAATATGTGAGTATTGCGCACAATACAAAGGGGTGGTTCACAAGAGGGAAAGATTGTGCACAAGATGGAAATGTTGCACACAAGACGGAGGGGTTGTGCGGAAGAAACAAGGTTTATGCATAAGAAGGACTGGTTCCATTCAAGATAGAGGGGTAGTGTGCAAGATGGATTGTTTTCATGCAAGAAGGACTGGTGGCATGAAATATTACCTATCGTATATTGAACATGCACCCAAAGTGGATCCATTGTGGGCAAATGACTTAGGGGGAAAGGGAATTCCTGAGGATCCGACAGAAGAGGGGCTGCCAGATGGAGCCCCCTTGGGGGACCTGTCACACAAAATCTATTACCTGAATGACATAGAGTGTTTCGTGCAGTTGTAGAAGATTCTGATTTCATGCATCAGAGGATAACTTCATTTTTTGTCACCATCCCTGAAGGGTGGGGATACGGTTCAATTTATAGTCAGAGTCCTCGGGGAGGTGCACAAAGGGGTCCAGACACTCAAACTATTGTTTAAAATTTCCTTCGGCATTCCAAGGGGGATAGGAATGCAAACATTCATTTGACATTTCCTTTTGTGAAGAAAGGTAGTCGGGCAGGCAAATGAAAATTTGAAGTCGTCATGTTCGCGGAAAATTGGGTCGGGCATGCAAATGCCGGGTTGATGTTGCCTGTCTGTGTAAAAGTGGTTGGGCATCCAAATTCATGTTTGACATTTCCTTTTGTGCATAAAAGGGGTTGGACATGAAAAATCCATTTTGACATTGCCTTGTATGTAGAAAAAATGGGTCGGATTCCAATGATTTTGTTTAACTTTTATTCACACGGTTCATCCTTTCTCCAAATTTTTGCATCAAAAAATACCCCCATGCTCAAATGGAGAGATGAAAGAGAACCCAAAGGTCAGATTATGAGGGTCCTCCAAAAAAAATGGGGAATCCTTTTTGGGGGCAAGAAAAAACATATTTTCCATGAGAAAACTGGTTGTGTGTGCCTTGAAGGAACATCAACAATTTATAAATAGGATGAGCCCCCCTAATCCCAACATTGACATTTTCCACACGACATACATTTTTCTCTTGTGCATGAAAATGGTGTCGATACACGCGTAAGATTCCATGACCGACTCTGAGTTTTGTGCTCCATCCAAAATAAAGTCACGCATGTTGACCTTCTTTGGAACCACAACCACTTTGGAGCACTGAAATTTATATTCAGAATTCTTACACATGAGGGTTGTGTCTAATAACCATATTCATTTCAGCATGCTTTTGCAGGATCAAAAGGATTACATCCTGACTAGTAGTCTGCTGCTATGGAACATCAATAAACTGGAAGACGGTCTGACTCCTAGTTTAGAGACAGACACACCATGGTCATGGGTGATACGTGAGGATAGTATTCGAAAATTCCATAATACAAAAAACAGTCATCCTGCGAGGGAAACATAAACCTCATCCATCTATGACCTAAATCCGAAGACCAGAATAGTTGTTAGAAGCGATCCACTCTCTGAGGAATCTCCTGCTATTTATGTATGTACATTAAGAATAATAATTACTAACAAGGCAAAGGGTTGGTAGGAATGGGATTTCAGATCAGGGGGAAAAATAAACAATGAATGGGAATGGGTGGACTGGGTACGTCAGAATTGCAAGGAATTCGGGCTGGAGTTGCGGTCCATTGGGAATTTCGAGGCTTTATGGACATCCTAATTCCAATTCCACTAACAGTAGGACTTGGTAGCAGAGTGGTTCAGTCACTGGTAACCAGATACCAACACATTTCACCTCCACGATGTGGAGTCAAGCATTATCATATGGGATTTCCATTGTATCAATGGAATACCCTTGGAGGGATATTAGTATGACGTGTTCTTTCCAACGGAGAATGTCTGGGGGGATAAGACATGCACCCCAATTATATCATGGAATCTGATGGAGATGGACAAAGAGGAGCTCAAAATAAAATATATTCTAAAGTAAATATCATATTTAGGGTTGTTTAGTCCCTTCCTGACCAAGGACACGTCCATGAAGATTCTAGACCGAGGGATGTAGTGCCCAAACACATATCCGAGGGGAAAAGCGGGATAATATTGGATGATTTTTTAGACACGAGAGTACCGATAATGGGGATCCTTAATTAGTGAAGTTTAAAACCTGAATGTGCGATATGCTGGGTTCCTTATTGCATTCATGAGAAAAAGGTTTTTGCCTATGAGGGACACAAGTTTGGGAGTCCGCCCAGGGACGTTAGTGATGGATGATATTATGGTGGAAGATAACATGGTAAACCTAGGGGTGCATGTGTTGGCTAGGATGTATAATATTCTAGGGTGCATCTCGAGGGGAAGTATGCCCAAGGGTATATGTGGGCCATTCGAGATTCTCCACGGCTGGGTCTCCTGCAACTGTGGTGTGTATGACATCCTAAATTCCATTTTCCCAGGGTAATGGTATGCGACCATCCCTCTTGAACATTAATAGAATCCACCCATTGACACTCAGTGGTGATGTAATCAGGAAAAATATCGGCAACAACGCCCACTTGGACTTCCAACCATTCGGTACCCCGATCAGACAAATCTTAGATGATGGGAGGGGTCCACTAGATCAGTGGGGGTACCTGTAGAGCATACGAGGCAGAGTGCTGGTGGCATAGATTTATGGAAAAATATTCTTTGAACTATATGTGTCAACCATGTTTTCCAGGTAGTTTTGGTGCTTATAGCAGATGCCAAAGAAATTATACACAGAGGTTCGGGAAGAGAGGCATCCCTGCATTCTCCTCCAATTGTGGCTTATGATCATGATAGCTGGATTGGGGAAAATCATCACTTCCTCCCACCGATGGTAGATCTTGAATGTCAACAAAGTATATTTAACACTAGACGAGAATGTATCCCAATGAGATTCTTTGTAAACACATCCGAAAGATCAAGGCATCTAGTGCAGAGCCGGAAGAGCAGGAAGATAAACGAGGTTCCATGGGGGGAGTGAGGAAATGGATTTGTTGTGAAGCTATCACGATGCATGCAGGTACTTCATCGATAGGGGAAGCGCAGGCTGGGAAAGTTCCCCCACCCTATGAGGAAGGGTTGTCCCATGTATGGACTTATGGTCCTACTAGGGAACAACTAGAAAAGCTATTGAGGTACCTCTTAACAACTTCTACGGATTTTGAAATCCCTTTTCTATAGTTTTCTTGGAGAATGAAAGGACAGTCCCTACCTACCAAAGAGTTGTCATAGGGGTTTATACGCATCAGGATTGATGTTACAAACATAGGGCTTATCTAGATAACAGATAGGGTAAACATTCATTGTCAGTATTCATACATGATAGCCATGTATATGTACGCATGCCTGCTGGGATTGTATGAAGAACTGCAACTCCAGGTGAATTTAATGCTAGTCCAAAAGCATGATGCAGAAAACCTTCCATTCAAGGATAAAATTCTAGAGGAAAGAGATGAAGAAGAAGAAGGAGGAGGACATGATGAAGAGGACCCTGTTGATTGTCTTGGTGGTGAGGGGCCTTTATAAGCTCCCTCTCAGCAGCAGAGCTCTTGGGAGAGTGGCGAAATTGTCATCTCTGATATAGAACTGTCATAATAGCTTATGGTATGCTTTAAAAATTGTACTGGACTTTGTCTTTATATTATCTTGATATGTAGACCAAACCATGTCCTATTTAGGAACACAAGGGAGAGGGTCTTGAGGAAGCCTTCCCCACAGGGGGAGTATGTATGTCTATGGATGCCGGGGAGTAACCTCGGGGGGCCATTCCTCAAGACTGACCATATTTGGGTGTCAATTTCCTCTAGATTAGATGATAATGATCCAGAAAGGCAGTCCCCCAACATTCATATTGTTCATAGGAGACGATGCAAGTGATATGGTTGAAATGTGCTGAAGGGTCCCCAGTGGCAGCGGCCCTCTCCATGACACATTAATTGGACACCGCTGCACTTGGATCTCGTAATTCCTTCCTCATTGATTCCCCTATTTTCTAGAGAATTCATCTAATAAAGATAATAATTCTTGATACAGTTATCACATGGTTGGATAATGAAAAATCATTGAGTTCGAGACATTTTCAAGTTTTCGGTGGGCAGCAGCCGCGTCGGCCTTTATAGAATTAACCATTCTTAGAGGCCCTATCCTGGTACTTGATGAGATGGAGATTACAGTGAGGGAAGGAAATTCTACTGGGGTGAAGCTCCTTACCAACAAGAGTGATGTTTCTGACGAGGAGGAGTTTCCCAAATAAGATTCTACTGTGGAGGAGGGCCATATGACATGACACAAGGTGTGTAAGTACATCATACACTTTCTCATCCAACCACATGCATAATGGATAAACTGGATGGGGTTACTTCACACCTAGATATTCTTTCTATTTGCTGGATTGGTAGAACCTCTCCGTTTTCATGTAATGATATGCGATTACATGGTAGAAAACATATGGGAGGAAAGCTGATGTTCAGATGTTGCTTGATTCCAAGAGGATTCAAATAATGCTTTGGCCTTTCTAGAGGTGAAGCCAGAGGTCCAACGCCTTAAGGAGAAAATAAAGGAAAGGGAGGCATTCATTGAAATCGAATATGAGATCGTTGAGTGATGGAAGGCCCAACTTGTAGATTCTAAGAAGAAAATAGCATATGCGAATCACTAAATTATTGAGCTCCAATCTGAACAATCACTATCATAGGCCATGGATAATGAATTTCACATCATTGCTGCTGTCGAATAGATGGATATTAGTTGATGGGAATTGATGATGGAAGCCACAAGTCAAAAGGTGGTAGTGTTGGAGCAGTCCATCCAAAGTATTGATCCTTAAGGGCCATATTTTGGCTGACCCCTCAATCGCATCCTTCTTTATTACATCTAGATCTGAATTTAAATCATTAACATACTATTTTATTGTTTATTTTAATTCTATTTTACCAAAATCCCAATGTAAATAGTGATCCCTTACTGGTCTCATGTGGGTCACACCTTGTGTGAGAAAAAATGGATGATCGCGCTATTACCCCACTTGAATTTTTGAGTGACAATAATATTTCAGACACCCGAGGAAGAAATAACTCTCTTGGGATTCTAAATAAAAGGTTGAGACCTGAATTGAAAATAAATTCCTCAAAACAACTGAACTATAACTTCCACAATATTCTACAGTGCACTAGCGGTGTAACACCATGGGCGTTAGAATCGATTTGAACATAGGGGATTGGGATGTGTGACTCACGATACCCAAATTTGAAACACTGTAGGGATGGTACAATAATGAAGGATAACAATTGACCACATTTGAATCATTATATCCTTATTGTGTAATACTTGAATAGGGAAAGACAAACTAGTGTCGGCCACTGACCATGTTTGAAAAATGGGGACTGACACGAAATTTACATCCACTTGTCTTTTAGAACAGTTCCCCGGGACAATAGGCGTGCCATAGGCCGAGAATGCATACTGTTAGGGGGTTCCCTTATATATGAAGGAGGAAGAAGGTCCGAATGAAGGACACAAAAAGCGTGGAGTTGGAGTGATGGGTTATTTGAATATAGTCCAACACTCTTGAAATCATGCCACCATCATGATGAAATATTAGGTGGGTGTATCCATCTAATCATGGATCAACCATACTTTTGATCATAACCTATTTGGAAAGGGATCTGGTGCATCTGATGTCTAACATAGGGCATCCTAAACATGTTCCGCATTGAATATTAGTTTAGTGTCATGAACTAAGGACATATGGACTCGCATAGTTTAAAGTCATACGATATAACATGGTGTAAAAGGAAAGATCCCAGAACAGGAGTATGTGGCTCGGTAGCTATAAACCCGAGATTAATGAGGATATAAGGAGTCAGAACCACACCTCAAATCCTTGATTAATATATTTTATGTCAAGGGACCAAAAGTTAATGTTAAGTTCGTCTTGAAGTACTGTTTTTGGGCGTTCCTACGTATCCTATTCGGATGGAAATCAAGCCGCACATTGTTATGGGGGCTCGTTTTAATACCATGCAGGATGATAAAAGGAATGTGTGGCATGAATTCTCTAGTACACATCCTACCAGAACTACTAAAACCACGTGTGTCGTGCTCTATTTGGGAAACATGGAGTGGTGATGGGACTTTCCTAGAACTGGAAGGCACATGTTTGGGGCAATGGGACATTAGGTGATGGATTTTGGTGGCTCATGAGAGGATCATATACCCTTAGTGGAGTTCTCACACAATAACATCTATCAAGACTTCATACACATGGCTATGTTTGAAGCATTGTATGGGTTTCCCAGTCGTTCTCCACAGTGCTGGGTAGAAACTGGTGAATAATCACTTGTCAGACCAAGGCTTGTCTATGAAACAACAGTGAATATCATGTTGATTAGATGAAGGATCGAGACAACTCAGAGTCATCAAAAATCTATTTCACAACACAGTCGAAGACTGTTGTCATTCGTTGTGGAAGATCACGTCTTCTTGAGGATCTCTAAAAGGATTTGACATCATCATTTCGGGAAGCAGGGCAAGTTATCTCCTATATTCATTGGCCCTTTTGAGTTACTAGAATAGGTTGGAGAGGCAGAATATTGGTTGTCATTACCACCACTGTTCAGTTTGGTGAATAATGGTGTTCTATATATCTTAGTATAAAAAGTATCAGCCTGATCATGACCATGTGATCTGATGAGATCGTGTCGACCTAGAGCCGGATGCTTCATTGAATCATATCGCAGTAAGGATTATGTATAGGAAATAGAAAGTCTTATGTAGAAAAAGTATTGGTCTAGTACGATTTTTATGGAAGCATGGTCATATTCAGGAAGATACATGGGAACATTAAAATTAAATTAATGAGTAGTGTTCAGAACTCTTTCAGTTGGTTTAAGGTTTTCTACTTTCTGAGGACAGAAAGACCAATGGTGGGGAGAATGTAGTACCCCCATTTTCTAGTATTTAACCCTTTCTTGATGATTTTACTGTTTTTAATGTTATGGGTGATGAATGGGATAGTCGAGAGAACATTAAGTGATGTTTTGAAGAAAGAGGAAAGTCTCACGGGTGGCGTATAGGTTTTCAAAACCGTTCGGCCATACAGTGCATAGTTGGTCCTTGAGACATTAGCTTCTGCATGGGTGGCACACTGTTTGTCTAAATGTGTGACCAAACTGTGCGTGGAGTGTTCTTCAAAGCATTGGCTAGTGCACGGTTAGCGCATGGTTTGTCTGACTGTGCAAGAAAACCATGCGACTACAAAAATGAGATCCTATAAAGGTGGATCTCACGCGTTTTTTCCTCTAAGTTTCTTGTTTTTTCTCCTAAGCGTCCCCAACTAGGGATTTTTCTTCTCTTATGGACATAGAAGGTTTTCCAATCATTCTAGAGGTTATTCGAAGGCTACTCTTGGAGAATTTATGTCAGATTCTTATGGTATGTGATTGTTCTTCTTCATTCTTGATCGATTTCATAGATCTACTTAGATATACTTCTTCTCATCTCTTGGTCTCTTATATTTTTTAAATTCCATTTATGGTAGATATAAGTGTGTGGATCCCAAATTTGATTATTTTTGTTCTTGATTGTTCTAGGATAAGAGATTTAAGGTGGGGTTTCGAAGTATCAACTCGGTTTTTTATAGATTCTCTGTTTTTTAGGGTTTTCGTCAAAACCATTGAGGTAGGTGGCTTCACTCTCGACTCCTTTTGTAAGAATAGATATTCTTAGGTTCAAATTGGTTTGTCTAAATGGATTTGATTGTTAAAATAATGGAATAATCCTTATTTAGTGAGAATTTATGGTTTTTATGAAATTGTGAAATCTTAGTGAATTGTTGTGAAAAGTGATTTTGGGTTATTGAATTTAAAATATCGATTTTAAATTATGGATTTGATGAAATCATTAATGGTTCAATGAAAAATGCGTTTTCATTAAAAAGGGATTTTTATTGAGATGTTTTTAGATTGAAATGACTTTGATGGAATTGGTTTTTAATAAAAAGGTAGTTTTATTGAAATGGTTTGAATTGGTTGAATACACTTGGTAGTTGACACGATGGTTGTGTGTGTTGAAGGGTATGTAAGACAGATGAGGGTTAGGGTTCTCCTCCATTAGTGTAGGGATGGATAGGGGTTAGGTCTCTCCCCTGTCAAACATTCATATTCCATTCGGGGTGGATAAGGGTTAGGGGTATCCCGCATTAATGTTGGGAAGGATAAGGGATATGGATCTCCCCATAAATCATTCATGGGAATTTTGGTTGGATTTGGGTATGAAGTATCCTCCATCTTGGTTGGGATAGAGAAGGGTTAAGTATTTTACCCTTTTCTAGGAAGAATGCATGGTTGGTTGCATGGGTTTTTGGAATGGTTCAGTATGCCAAAAAGGAATGCTTATGAATTGGTTATAAAGTTTATTTGTTTATGGTTTTTGGAAAATAACTTTCTGGAAAATTTGTTTAAATTTATTTTGGAATGACATTGGTTATGAATGGTTTTGGAAACATGTTTATATTATTCATAAAATACTTTTGACAAATTTTTTTAAATAAATTATTTTTATATAAATGTTTCTATCTCTTCTATCATTGTAGTGTGAGTAGGGAAGTCATTAGGGAAACCAACTGAGTTTTATACTCACCCCTACATTGGCACTTTGGTACCATTGTAGACGTCATGATCTGGGATACAAGTAAAGGTAAAATATCTTATTTATAATGGCTCGTGGCGTTGGTTGGGAGATGTTGTAGAGTTTGGAGCTTATGGAGCATGGAGTCGTGGAGTCTATTGATAGTCTTGAGTTGTTCATCCCCTGTGTACTTTGATGCTTGGTTTGGTTTTTCAACTATTGGGTACTTGATGTAGTTTGACAAAAATGATGTTGTTTATTTTTCATTCATTTTTTCATGCATTATATAGTAAATGTTTGGTTATTCATAGATGGTTTATGGGTTATTTAATAAAGGGTAAACCGTCCCCTACTTGTATTTGAATCCCTTCGGCATTTATTTCTAGCCTTTGGTGTCTTGGGTATGTCACTTAAGGTCTTGTAATGACTCATTGTACTCTCAAGACAATGAGAATTGGCCGGTCATTACAGCTGTTATGCCTAAAATTAGGATTTAATAATGTGGGGATGGATACTAGAAAGTGTTTTGGGAATATCATGGTTAAACAAAAAGTTTTTGGATGTGTGATTATTAGAAAAGATATGTACATTTTTATAGGAGATGGGTGGGGAACCTTTGGAAATTCAAAAAATATGAAATTATCATAAATTAACTTTTTTCATAAAGAGATTACTAATTTAAATATGTCAAATAAATGATGGAAATTGATTTAAAACCACACATACAATTAATTTTATTCATGTATTTATTTTCTTTTAACCAATATTTAATCTGTTTACCCTTAATTATTCTATTTCAATTTCGATGTTTAAAATACATTTTTATTATTAAAAGGCTATTTATTTAACTTATATGTGACAAAATTCCCATAATTGGACAAATATTGAACTTTTATAACTTATAATAGTCATTTAATTAAGATAAAATATATTTAGAATTTTTACATATTTTAATAAATTACTACATTTAGAAAATTTTAATTATGAAAAATTTTACAATATTCATTTTATTGAATTTAAATAAAATAAAAAGAGAGAGATAACATCATACCAAACCATTGAATAATATTATAATTTTCTTTAAAAAATGAAAAATAGTGTATGTCATAAATTAGGTAATATAATATATATTTTAATAATTATCATAACATTTATTCTATTTATTTATTAATAAACCAATCACTCAATCCTAATTGTGTCATAATCACTCCCAAGTGGATAAAAATGGATGAATGTTCATCTGAATGGTTTTCTTGGTCATCCATATCATATCCAATAAAATTTAGAGAAGTGTTAGGGTAGTATTATATTATTATAATATTATTTTTACCCCATTTTACATGATTTATCTTTTAATAGTCATAAAAAAATTTACTATTGTTACTATTAATGATTTCAAAACATAAAAGATACTGATATATAGAATTTGGATCCTCTAATTCACAATGAAGAATCCATTTTTCCAAAATAAAAACACTAATTTAGTAGTCATAAATGTAAATTTATTCATGATGTTAAAATGGTAAAACAAAATTTTTTAAAAGTAAAAACCATCAAATTATTAATATATATTTATATCAAATTGTAATGTTAAATTACTTATAATGACCAAAACTATATTAAATTATCAAATAATAGTCCAATTAGACATTAATTCAAATTAAAAGGAAAAACTAACTCTAAATATATATTAATTGAAAAGTCATTTTTGAATTAAAATGCATTATTATTCACATTTCATTATAAAAATTAATATTATCGTAAAAATTACAAAATTCAACCATAGTAAATTTTGACAAAACGTCAAATTTTTAACTAATAATTTTATTTATTTAAAATAAAATCAAAACAGAAATATAACATTAAACCAAACAATTTAATACTCTTATAACATGTCATATTGACATTAAAAATTCTTGTATGACATAAATTTTGTAATATAATATTTATCTTAATATATATAATATAGACGATTTAAATTTTTCATTAATAGTGATATAACTCCATCAATATTGTGTCAGAATTAAATTTAATTATGTTATGTATAAAAATTATAAATAAAATATCATTATGAATGAAATATATTAGTTTTTTCAATTAATATTTATAGTTGAAGTGATCACTTATATAAATCAATATTAAACATTTTTTAGTCATAAGATATAACAAATTTTCCATTAAATTAAATTAATACAGATTAGTTTCATAATCACAATAAAGTTGATTCCAAAGGCCAAATATTCATCTTAATGCTTTTAGGTTATCTATATCTCATATAGTAGGATTAGTACAAGTGTTAGGGTAGTTTTATATTATTTTAATATTATTTTAACCTTAACTTATAGGACTTACAATTAAACCATGGTAAATTAAAATAATTACTAATGTGCCTATTCAAATGATCTAAATTAGTATTCCATTTTTCAAAAATCAATACACTGAAATAGTAGAAATTATTGGAATATTATTCTCCATTTCAAAATTGAGAAAAATGAAATTTAAAGTAAAAAACCATAAATGATAGACATGTCGTGATAACAAATTTCAATGTGAAATTACAAACATTGCCCAAAACTAAATTAAATTATAAACAAATAGTCTAATAACACATTAAAAATAATTAATAGGATAACCTAACTATATAAATAATGTTGAATAAAAGATTATTTAGAATTAAAAAGAAATATTTATCTCCACACATTTTATGCCGCTAAAATTTATTAGTTGAAAGTAAAAACATGTGTAAAAATAATACAGTTTGTTATAATCATATCCACCAATACAATTACTATTTTATTAAAAACAATTTAATATAATTATACTAATAATGTATGATTTTTTGGAATAATAATTTATTTTTTGAAACATATGATTTCAAAAAAACATACTGTTGCGTGTTTAGTACGCCAACATACATATCATACCCTTTTACATAAATTTAATAAAAAATTCATAAATAATAATAGGTATGAAAATTTCTTACCTTATAATCAACTATGATGTTAAATCCTTACCCACTTTTAGAAATCGTGTGCTTGTAATTTTAGTCACTTATCAAATACATGGGGGTATTTCTCCCTCAACGAATTTTCATATTCCAAAATTTCTTCTTCAACCATATTTGTTTTCCACTAAACCATAAACTGATGTGTATACTTATTCTGCAACACCTTCTCTCTATGGTTAGAAATTGAGACTGGCTGTTTGTCATATGAAATTTTCTCTTCCAACTAAAATACATCAGGACTCAAAACAAGATATGGATATGAATAATAAATTCTCATC
Source organism: Viscum album (assembly GCA_963277665.1). Lineage (NCBI taxonomy): Eukaryota > Viridiplantae > Streptophyta > Magnoliopsida > Santalales > Viscaceae > Viscum > Viscum album. The sequence goes on from OY728150.1 coordinate 2,082,717,762, forward strand.
ATTAAAACATTAAAAATCATGTTTACCAGGGATAAAATCAGAGGTAAATCGATTATGTATGAAAATGATCCAAATTTATCAAGGATTTCATATGGTCCAATGAACCACTAACTCATTATTCCCTTATTACTGAAATGAATCACTGTTTTCCATGGACAATCTTTGATAAAGACATGATCACATACCTCTATATATTGATCATTTCTTTAGTTATGAATTTTTTTTAATTTTCTTATATAATTGTCTGAATGAGATTCTGAAACAACATCTATTTTTTCAACAATATCTTATACCTAATTTGGCCCCATCAATATCCTTTCACCTAATTCATCCCAAAATGCAGGAGTTCAACACCAGTTTCAATATAATTCCTCGAATGGTTCCATTTTTATACTGGAATGAAAATATTAATATAAGAATGCTCTACCAAAACAATATGTTGCCACTAACATCCAGGGTAATACATAGACCATGCTTGTATCATATCGTTTAATGTATGAATTTTCAGTTCTATATTACCATCATATTGGGGATGAAAATATGTACTAATATATAATTCAACACCCCCCGATTCCGGAGGGACATTCTATAAGATAGAAGTGAACGTTAGATCAGGATCAAATAAAATAGAGATAAGAACCAAATTTAACCAGATTTTCATCTTTGGATACAACTAATAATATTTATCTCTTAATAGTTTTTTTAAAATTTGATGAAAATGAGAAAAATTAACATATCTATCAATAATAAGACAAATTGTATTGTCACAATGAGAGGTCTTTCATAGTCCAACTATGAAATCCATTGATATATTTTCCCATTTCTAGTATAGTAATTCTAGAGGATGATGTAGCTCATTTGGAAGCTAACATTCTATTTTCAACAGCTGACAGGTCAAACAAATCATGGTAATGTTATCAATATCTCTTCTTATTCCATACAACTAGTAATACTCTCAATGGTCTTTGTAAATCTTAGTGTTGTTATGGTGAAATGATAATAGAGAACTATGAGCATAATGAAACAACTCTTTCTTCATTTTTGAACCTCAAGGCACACATAATCTTTTCCCAAATCTAAAATCAGAATATTTTTCATTATTATATTTAGACAACATATGCTTCTGAACTCGTTCTACTTTTTTTCAACTCACTATATTACTTCCTAAATTGATTAATTTTTTCTGATATAGTGTCTTTTTCTTAAAACTGATTCAAAATAGTAGAAATTCTTGCATGAACAACTTCAAAATAAAAATTCATCAAATCATTACCCAAGGGATCACTTTACAAATGAATAATGGATAATATAGAATAAACTTTCCATTTAAAATCATGAACCACAATGTTTTTTAATGGAAGGTAATAAATCATGCAATCATAATACTTATATAGTTACAACCTTATTCTCTATATCATGTTCAATTATTTCTATGTGAATATATACATCAAACATTTGTGATCATTATATTTTTATCATTTTTTGACATAGAAATGATTCCTCCACATTTTTAAGGAAACAACTACTAGATATAATTCCAAATCATGTGTAGGGTAATATAACTATTGAGTTTTCAACTAATGTGATTCATAATCAATTAACAGATAACTATGCATTTGGAAAAAACAGCATCCATAAAATAAATTCACTATAGTCAACAAATTCACCATTCATGTAAGGTAAATCCTTAACTAGAGAATTCATCAATAATCATTTCAATTAATGGAAAAAATCATCACATTCTATTGTATAGATGAAATTAACACCTTTTCAAGTTAACATTGATAGTGAGCTATATATCTCTGATAATATTTCAATAAAAATCTGGTAATAGCTTTATAAACATATAAAACTACGAATATCAGTTATATTTTTAGGACAATTCTATTCAACAAAACCTTTTGATTTTGCAGGATCAATAGTTATAACATCATTATAAACAATGTGACCAAGGAAAGAAATTTGATGAAACAAATAATCACTCCTGCTAAAATTCCCATAAATTCTTTTAGGCTTTTCACGAGATCCCTACAATGAAATTCATCTTCTCTTTTCTTTTCGAATATACCCAAATTCCATCAACAAATACAACCACAATATTATTCCATAACTCATGGAATATTATAAAAATAGTTTATCTGAATAGATTTGGTGCAATAGTTAACACAAATGATGCCACTAAAAATTTATTATTGTAATATCTAGTATGAAATGAATAATTTGGAATGTATACTTCCAAAAAATTAAAGTTATTGTGCCCCAAACTCAAGTCATCCTTCCAAAAATACTATGAACCCTGGTGCAGATCAAACAAATAATCGATTTGAGTCAATGGACATTTGTTCATAATACTGTTGTTATTCAAGTATCTATAATCAATATAAAGTCTAACTGAACCATATTTATTTTTAACATTCATGTTAGAAGAACCCTAAGGTGATGTAACAGTTCAAATGATACCTTTATATATTATCACATGCATTGATTATTTAACTTTAAATGATTAATTTTAGACAATAAACAAGGGGGGATGAAATTTCCATAACATCATGATATATGTAAATAGTAAATTCAATATCTTGATAAGGTATAATACTAGTAGACTCATAAGGTAAAAAACATCAAGTTACTAATTATCACTAGAACATTATTAATATAATCAATTACTTTTTTTAAAGAATATGTATAATGAATAATTCATTTCTATATGTAAGTAATTTCTTAGCATTATGATATTTTATCAGAGGAAATGGTTTACTCTTATACCAAAACATCTTGAAAATTTAGATGGAAACATCTTTAGATATACATCCAATCTTATCAAGGTAAAATGAAATTTGTTTCAGTCCAATAATAAAAACAACCTCTCTTATAAGAAAATAAATAATGTTTGAAGGTAGATTCATTAAAAATAAGGATTAAAATATTCTTATAACATATTTTTCAGTCAACATATCCCACCATGTGTTTTTACCTTAAGATATAGAATCTTTTATATAGGTGGAATTCCAAATTTACTAGAAGATATCACATAAATGAAAGAATGTTTAGATCCCAAATAAAAAAATGCATTGGAATAATCTAAATAAATAAACAATGTACATAATACCACTTCCTTCAATGTCCCAACATCATCTGACTTTTTTTAAAATGATTTATCAACTCTTTTCTGCTTATAGTCTTGTTACATCACAACCTTTGAGTCCGTCTTCAGACACACATTTTATTAATTACCCATATAATTTCAATTAAATCATTTTACTAACTATAAATCAGATTTTTTTCTTTACCACTAACCTAATGTTTTCCCTTCAATTACAAGATCTATGTCCCATTTAACTAGATCAGAACACTTACAAGAATTTAAGAGGAATTCCTCAATGAGTTCATTACCACAATTATCACAAACAATAAAAGTAAATTTCTTATAATAATCCTCTTTAAAATAATTCTAAGCCTTCACATGAATAAACAAGCTATTATTATTTTGTTTTTCAAGGAACACATGATCATTAGAAAACCCCATTTCAACCATCAATGTACATCAATGAATATTTACCTAATATTTGGAATCATAAGAAAGAAATTCGCTTTGATGCTATTGATTTAATAACGAGTATAAATAATTTAATATACTATCAAGATCGTGGTGAAAATTGGGATTATACCATTTCAATCGAGTGAATTTTTCTACCTAAGAATCCATTGAGTCATCGTGCTACATCAATTCCAAGAATTTGTTTCTATCGTATTTTTAATAGCCTTTGGAAAGTATTTCTCAGTGAACATGATATTTAATGCATTACAGTCAAGGGAATAAATCACATAAATGTTTTTAATATTCATAACCATAGTCCATCATTGATCTGCTTCCACATAAAATGATAAACATCACAAAATTATTTTTTATTTTCTGAACACCCCATTCCAAAAAAAATTATTTCAAGTACTTTAATCCTCCCACCATTTTGAGTAGGGTCAGATGATCCAATGATTAATTAAGTATGTTGCCTCATAAAATTCTCTACTACTAACACGAACCTGTATCATATATTTGGATAATCACATGCTTGGTTACCACCACAAATTATAGAAAAAGGCAAATGCACCATCACTACAAAAAACTATTCAGTTATGATTCTATCCATCTCAGTATTTTGATTTGGATGGTTTTTTTCTATTTTATGTCATCAAAGAATGAATTCACATGTTTTCTATGGAAATCCCTTCTAAAAAATCATATATTTCATTAGAAAGATGGGAATATTCATATTTTAAGTCATTTAAATTTTACAATAAATTTAAAATCTTTTTTTTATATTCTATTAAAATTATCCTAACCACTAATGGTATCTAAATTTACATCTTATACCATCTCTAATGCCCCAACATTAAAAATTTCATAATCATGATTTATTTTAATAATAAACTATGTGTTTATTTTCAAGGACAGTGTTTTAGAGAATTAGGAAATTACTAACCCATAAAAACTAACCTTTATACAAACTGGATAACACTATAATTGTCTCCATTTATTCAATAATATAAAATTTTAAAAGTAACCATGATTACTTGTCTTAATGAAAATCTTCTTAACTTATTCCTTTCTCATTCCTATCCCTGTACCATCTGAATTTTTTTAAAAAAGAATAGATGAACAGAAAAATATTAGTTTGGGATATCAAAAACATGGAATGAATATGTTTGTCTAGGAATATTTATGAATTGATGATATCATATGAATCTTAAAAAACATCATATAAATCATAAATCAAAAATTTAACTTATGGAATCTATATCATACTTACATTTTTTCTTTCACAGCTACATATGGTGTAACCATCATTGTTATGATTGGAGTACCCATCATAGTATATTCTCTAAATATATTAAACGAAACTTTATTTTTTAAATACCTCTCACTAAACAGTGCATTATAGAGCTATCTTAGGATCACCAACCTTTAATTTTACACATAACTACACGAATACATAAGTAATTACCATGGAATATATCATAATCGTAACACATAAACTATGCATAAAGGAAAAATAACATTTCCAAAATAAATCATAATATATAATTTAAATATATAATCAATTCATTCTAAAAAAAATTATCAATAATAAAAAAAATAAAAAAATATGGTATTTAATTATAATTGAAAAATAATCTTTCATCCAGTGAAATCCAAATACCAAATAAGGTTAGGGAGAAGGAAAGGTTGTTGTCAACGCATAGGTTAAAAAATAGTTTTTTGATTTAATATATCAATTCCTATTAAAAATATTCCTTTTGAAAACTTTTAAATTAAATTAAAATTCAAAGGGATTGACTATATAATGTATCAAAGCAGGTTCTATATGCCATCGACATATGACTCATTGAAAGGAGATTGAGATGATGTATATTACCAAGACTATAAATAATTAAATAATATTTATATTCATGAGTACTAAAAAATATTAATTTCTAAATGTGTGATTAACATATCATGTTTTTTATTTTTTGTATATCACATATTACCATGTTATTAAAAATATATAATTATTTAATTTCATATCAAATGTTTTTTCGATATTCGATACATGATTTGAAAAATCATATTGGTTTGAGGTCACTATTCTATGTGGTCATAAGCCCATCATCATCAAAATAGTATTCATTATGTAATAGAAACTTTTATACATTAATTATACTTTTAAAGTTAAACCATAAATTTTGGTTATGAAAAATGAAAAGCATTATATTCTTGGAGATGGAAGGTCATATGTATTATTGAGTAACATATTTATTTTTCATAGATCATTCTATAAATTAGTTAATTATTATGTTTTCTTTGAAAAATGATAATAATATTATTATCATAATAATAATAACATAAATTAAAATATATATATCAAACAAGTGGTGTGAAGAAGAAAAATGATGCACATAAATTCATGGAGGTGATAGTTTACACATATGGAAGAACAAAGTTATTGTTCTTAAGGGCATTGATGGTAAGAACATAATTGAAATATTATTATTTTAAAATGATAAATATGTCATAAATATCATTTATTATTTCGAATTCCATTATTGTAAACAATATTATAGATGATAATGAATAACATACTAAATCGTATTGTAGAGGTGATAATTCTCACAAATGCATGAATGATTAACTACATTCACATTTGATGTTTGTAGAGAGGGATTTTGGGGATTATAATTACATTTAATTATATTTAGGATAAAAAAATGAATATTTCATCTTTGAAAAATAATATTTATAGTATGTGGAAGAATAAATAAAATAGAAACTCATAAAAGAATGATACCACTTCATCAGAACATCACATTGGGAGAACACATTAACACCTCATAGAAGTATGTTATGCCTAAAATATGGCCTCAAAAAATTGGGGAGTGATCTTAGGAAGATATTTACAAAGATATTGGCCATTAAAAAATCCTTTGTAAGTTTGATTATATGATAATAGATTGTTTCTTTTTATAAGAGATTGGAAGGGGAACATTAGAAATTCCAAAATCATTAAATTAACATAAATTTTTTTATTCAAAATAAACTTCTTAATTAAAATATTTATAAGAAAAGATGAGGAATGTTCGAAATACTGCAATTCAAAAATTTTATACATGTATTTGTTTTATTTAAATCCTTATATTATTGGATTACCTATAATAATTATTTATAATTTAAAAGACGTGACAACATTGTTATTTTTAAGAGGTAATTAAATTTAACATATATGAGATAAATTTCGCATAATTGGAGACCTACTGAACTTTAAAACATATCATAGTCACTTATTGAGAAAAAATATTTTTAGGATATTTTTATAATTTATTAATTTAATATTTTCATAAAACATTAATTATGTCAATTTTACACTATTTGTTTTTTGGAATTTAAATAAAATAAACAGAGGGATAACTTCGATTAAAACCATTGAATAGTCTTATAACATTTGATATTAACCTACAAAACCTTAGAATGATATTAATTATTTAATCTAATATAAATATCAATTTTTACAATATCATGTATTTGATTCATTCAGTGATAATTCTACTACGTTTTCATTATTGTGTCATAATTTAATTTAATTATTCAATGTCTAAAAATAATAAATAAATTATCATGATGTAAAAATTATTTTCATATTTCAAATTAATATTTATATATTAAAATATCATTTACATAAACCCATATTAATGTTATTATCATAAGAATATATAAAATATTTTCCATTACTTTAAATTAAATGAGATAACTATCATAATCACACCCAAGTGGGTTCTAATGGAAAAATTATCATCTCAATGGTTTTATTGGTCATCCATATGTAATCAAATACTACTAGTAACAAAGGTAGTGGATTTTAATATTATTATATTATTATTTTTACCCCTATTTACCTTATTTACCCTTCAATCATCGAAAATCAAAATAATTACTAAAGATACTAATCATAATATCCAAAAATAAAAGGGAATTATTTACATTATTTGGAGCTTCTGATTCTAAATGAAGAATCCATTTTTCCAAATTCATATCATTGATATAGTAGTAGATAATGTAATGTTATTCCCTATTGTCAAAATAATAAAAAAAATAAATGTAAAAACAATCTAATGATGGAAATGCGTTAATATCAAATTTCTATGATAAATGACTCCAAATGACAAAAATGGGGTTAAATTATAAACCCATAGTCCAATAAAAATTTTAAAAAGTATTAATCGTTTAAAAAAACTATATAAACAAATTAGACAAAAAGGTTGTTTCGAATAAAAATGAATTTTTTTACTATTCAATATAAAAACGAATTTTATTATAAAAATTACAAAATTAAAAAAGTAAATTTTGATGTCCCTATTCTATAGAAGAAATTTATTTTTAAAAATAGAACAAATTAAATTTATAAAAATATATTTTAAATGTGTTATCAACAAAAAGTGGTAAAACTACCTTTTATAAATATAAGATTATTTTATTATTACAGCTGGATTTATTTCCATTTTAAGCACATAAAATATATTATATAAACGTGAAAATATTTAATAAACTAATTTAAACATAATATAGTATATTTTTTTTCATTTCCTGTAAATACAATAGCTAGGAGATAACTACATGTTTAAATAAAAATAATAGTAATGTAATGTATTTTCTTATAACTTAATGTTATATCCAACATAATATTTTGAATAAACCCAAAATTCCTTATTGAGTAAGATATATTACATAAAGTCCAGATTTATGTATAATTAATATCTAATTTATAAATATTAATAGATATGGATTTTTTTTTTAAAATTACGTGAAATGTTAAAATTAATATGAATTATTGTGTGAAAATATATTATTGTAGAACATTCCTCATGAAAATTAATTGTTCTTAAACAAATTTACCCAATACTTTATTTGGACTCAGTTGTACTAATATTTGAATGAAATATATGGTGGAATTATCTTTAATAGGTTATGTTTAATATATATACTAATAAAAAAGATTAATGATTATTTTCAAATAGAAATAGTTGAAAATTCTCTATATAAGATGGTCAGATACGATTAGAGATATTGAATTCTCATTACATTACCACCATCAAAAATTCAATATGGCCTCATATTATTTATGTTAAATGGATAATTCTACCCTATATAGGACGAGGATAAGAAAATATATATTTTTTTAATTTATAAAAAAACAATCCTGAAATCATGATTGATGGTGAAAAATCATATCATTATTAAAGGAGTACTTAATATGAATCAATATGAATATAAAATAAATATATAAATATGTTTAAGAGTATCAAAATATGTTTATAAATGTTTTGGATTTTTACACATATTTTGATGGTATGATATAATTCAGGAATCATGTATGTATTCCCTCCATAACATAATTCATGAATGATGTTTTTGATTAAATTAAATTTTTTTATTTTTATGTTATTCCTAGAATTTTATAAATGTATATATAATTGAGGGAGTATGTTTGGTGGTATAGAATGATGTGTGATATTGTTTAGATTATAACTCAGTGGATATTATGTCATAAATTTAAGTATAGGAGACAAAATCCATGGGGTAACAAAACCATTACACATACCTGTATAAAATTGAGAAGACATCCTCATATTTTTTTAATTAGAATTAAAAAAATAAGAAAAAACTGAATAATGTTATATGGGTCCTAATATATCAGTTTAAAAATTTTGTTTCATCATGTTACCATGTTTGAGATATTTTTATTCTCAATAATTTATTTCCTCATTCATTGTGTGCATTATGGGACTCCCAATGATAAAAAAAATTATTGTGAAAATGACCTATTGTTCGTTGATGTATATTCCACATGAATTAGTGGATTAAGGGTGTAAATGTGTTAATTTATGACTTCCCATATCCCACTTTTCGGAGAATTATTGAGGTGTTATGGATTTTTCTGTTAAAAACTACCGTTTTTACTATCTGATGAGTGATTAATCTCCACATAAAATGATTAAGTGTAGTCTATTGTTCCACATGTTGAAGCCGTTATATTTCATCATAACATGAATGGTTACATGAGGAATAATGATTATACATAGTGTGATTATAGAAGATCATTTCCTAATAATGAATATAAGTTTTCCAGTGTATATATACCCTATGGATTCAATGACATTTAATATTATTACATACTATGTAATTCTAAAAAATAAAAAATTTTAGGGAACTGGATGACTAATTTCTTATTTCTTTCATCAACCACCCCCATGATATCGACCATGAAGTTTTCTATAATTATTTTAGAGACCTCCAACCATAATAAGTCATTTCATTAAATGATTCATCATAGTTACTGATTTAATGTGTTACTTATGGTGAGTAATTTTTTTTGTTCCACATTGTATTTAATCACACTAGCCCTATTATGCAATTGTTTATGATATGTTGATTTATATTGAGGATTGCTTATTTTTTTTATTATAGATATATTGTGTGTTATTTATATAGTAGGTGATCTATTTTAGTTATATGTGTAGTTGTTTAGAGTTTTTATTTATGTTGGATTATATCCTCTTCACTAACAATTTTTCTAGATTAAATTAATTTTTGGATGTTTGCACCAAATCGAGATTTTTATTCTTTTTATCGTGTTATTGTTTTTTGATGGAACTCTTGTGACAATTATGAATCCCCAATTTGTTGTAAGTGGTTATATATTAATCCTATATTGGATGAAATACAATATTACTACATTATAATTTTTTATTAAATTAAATTATATGAAATATTATACTATTTGTTTATGTTGAAATTGTATTCTATAAATTTAATTTTCACCATCTTTTGGTGACATAAGTGATAGTTTCAAAAAAAAATTGAATTGCATTTCTGAAATGGTTTTTAATATATGATTTTGATGAAATGGTTATTAAAATAGGTACCATTATATTCTGAGGTTTCTTTGGTGGAACTATTAGTAATAACCCTCATCATTTGATAACATTTAAGGGGTTTCTGATTTTAAATTCTTTTTTTCCATAGTCATCTTGTTCTACAGACTGGGTAAATTTTGTTGGATGGGTAACATATTAGGGTGGGCCAGTGATATTTATATTCAATGCATATATCATTGTGATTTATGATTTCATGGTCATATATGATTGGGTAAAAAAATTCCATTTATCCTATACTAGTTTTATCACTGGCATGATGATTTTAGTTTTTTTATTTTTTTTCTTTACCTTTCATATTTGGATTTTTCCTCACTTTTCTTATAATATTTAATCATTTTGTCCACAGATTGATATGATATGTTATGCATTTTTTTCCTTTATTATTTATATATTCGATAATATATGTATTTCATATGCATTGAATATATTTTTACATGGTTTCATTTTGAAAAGTTGTAATTGGAGAACAAATTATTTTTCCATTCATTTGATGTTAAAAATCTTAATTTTTTTAATTCTGTATTATCTCTAAATATAAAAATTCTATATTATCTTTACATAAAATATCTATACGACACTAATGTGGGTTCTTATAGAGCATGTTAGATCAATCCTTGGGCACCGCGTAATGAGTGAATTAAACTAATTAAGTCAACAGATATATGGAAATGCAATATAATCTAGTGGGGTGGTGAGGTTTCTATCTGTAGGTATGTGTATGTATTGGTGGGGTGGTGAGTGTTTTCCCACACTATTATATAGATATTATTATATTCAATATTGATTTTTTCAATCCAATGAAGTTGGAATGGTCTCTTGTGGATTACTTTTTTACCTATGAAGTTGTATCGCTTTTGTTCCCCCTTTCCTATTATGATATATATATATATATATATATATATATTTCATTGTTTTAATATTTATATTACATATATATATAAAAATTTATATATATATATATTGTATTCTTTAGGTTTGGGGAAATAATTCACACTCATTTTTCTTAATACCCAACTGTATGTTGTCCCATGTAGGGATCATGAACACCCTTCATGTATATGGAAATTTAGACATGGTAACAATTTGAGAGTGTATTTGGGTTAAATTAATAAAAAATTCATCCTAAATCATCACAATCATATAATAAATGACTCATGATAAGCATAACATTTTACAAAATAATTATGTGGAATGGATTCAGGGAGTATCACATTCTATTGTATCTAATTGGGATCTAAATGATACCAAAATGGTTTAGGGAATCCTTCAGTAAGAACATGGTATAGATTTGGGTTTTATAACATCATACCATTCAAATATAAATAATTAATTTTAAATAAAGCATCATAATACCTACTATATATTTCAATCTGATTATTTTAATGTCAAGGGTGATCAGAATAAACACCTTCCATTGTATTCATTTTCCTAAAACTATATCATTCACTTGAAAATTTTGTTGGATCAACATGAATCCATTGATAAGAATAAATAAAGAAAATCAATGTGTTTGTGTGAAGTACGTGAATGAATGATTTTGGCTCCTAAATAGGATGAAAAAATGGAAGGGAAGATTAGATTAATTCATTGTCACATAAGGTATGCATAAGGTCACCAAAAATGTTATAATGATAATAGACTATATTAATAGTTATATGAGGTTAGAAAGATGGTTATACTATGTATTTCTCCTTGAATAATGTTATATTGTTTGACAAAAATGAAAACTACGAAGATGGATTATTGTTTTCTTTTGATATTCATGATCATACAAGGACCATAGCTTATTGATTGGAACTTCCACTAAACATATCTTAGGTGCATGATGTATTCTAATGATCTTTATCAAGGAATTTAATAGAGGATATATCACATGATAATAACATTGAGGTTGTACTTCTCAAGAGTGATATTTATTATAATGAATAACCAGTTGATATTTTTTATCATACAGAGAATGTTCCATGAAATAATACCACTACAATGGCCAATTTATTAGGCAGAAACTAGCAACTTGATGGAGCTATGTGGGAACCATAATATTAAATGTGGAAAATTTATCCATATATTTTTATATAACTGTTATGGATTTATAGAGTTAAAATCATTTTATGGATGTAATAATGTATCACCCCAATATTTTATTAAATATATTTTTGAATAAATTTAATTTGTTTGATATCTTGCATTACATGAAGCACATAGTTTTAACGAACCATGAAAAACTGATAATATCATTTAATTAAAAAAAATTACTTTCTATCAATCATATCATCATGAATATGAATAAGGAAATTTCTAATATTACCTATTATGATTTTAAATAAGTATAACAAAAAGATAAAAAATTAATTATTTTTTATTAATATATTTATATGTTTTAAAATAATATTTTTTGAAAAAAGATTCTGTAATAATAATAAAATTAATGTTTTAAAATTATAAAATATTTTTTTAAAAAATATTCATTACAATTTATATATCAAAATTTTCTATTATTTAATATTTTTGGTTTTTATTAAAAGTTAATTGTATCATGGAATAATTTATGATAAATGTTTTTGTCGAAAAATTTCATTCTATTTGAAAATTCATCAAGACTTTTTACTTAAAAAATTATTCAAAAATTAAAATTTAATCAATTATTTTATTAATACAATATATTCCCTTAGAATAAATTTCATTTATAATTTTTTATAAAATATTTTGAATATTTTGAATATTTTTTTTAGAAAACCAATATCTCATCACATTTGTGGGATTAATTTTAAATTAAAATTTTCCACTTCTATGAATTAATTTTTTTATAATTGATTTAATTTTTAGATGATTATTAATTTATATAAAATAATACGATCAATATAACTTTTTTCAAAAAATAAATTGAAAAATAGTAAAAATTAATCAGTGTCCTTAATGTGAAAACATATTTACTCAAGGTATGGGGGTAAAGAAATAATATAAATCTTTAAATGACCTAATAACAATTAACGATCCATATTTTTGTCATATATTTACCTAATAAAAAATATTGTTTTGAATGTCCCTCCTATTATCTTTGAGTCAAATGAAAAATATAATTTCACTAAATTGTTTTGATAACTTCTACATGCCTCTTATTCTAATCTAATTAAAGTCCAACAACTCTAATCTAGACATAACATCTTCCAAAAATATTTATCAACTAATACACGCATCAAAATCATTAATAAGGGTCTCCAGGCATCCTAGAGTCCTTGGTGATATTAGAATGAAAATATAGGAAATAATTTTTTAAACTATTGAGGATATTCAATGAATATATGATGCATTAAACTATTCATTTTTGTTTTACATCCCCTAAAAAATACATCAAATAAACATCAATTGTTATGAAATAACAACATAATTATCTCCCATATACATTTATATAATTATATGAATATAATAACATATATCCAACACCACTTCCATTAATTTTTTACACCAAAAAAACTGAAGTACAAATTTTCTTAAATAGTTTTTGTGACACAAAAAAACATATTTAAAAAGGGAATATATTAACCTGATACATTACAATAACAAATAAATATAATATATTCAATATATTGTACTACACACAATTTTATGTTATCTTTCATTACATGAAAGAGATAACTTTGTTGATATCTTGTGTTACACTTTAGAGCGATCTTCCATGATAGTTGGCATTACATGAAAGACCAAGAATCACCAAATAACAATGTATTATTAAAATATTATTAATTTATATAATATGAAATAACATAGAAGCTATGTTGGTGGATAAGAATATTATTAACTAATTTATTATAATTTATGGTTATGTAAATTAAAAATGAATTAATTGTTACCAATTAAAAATAAATGTATGTAGAAACCAAATGGATATAAAAAAATATTATTTTTATGCTTCTAAAAGAATTTGTTTTCTTAATAAACATAGATAGTTCAAATTAGATAATTATTTAAATGAAATATATATAAGTTATATATTCAGTAAAATATTTATTATATCCATAAATTAGGTTGGATATTCATAAGCTAAGAAAAATGCAACCCCAAAATATTTCAGTGAAATTTATATCATTAAAGTAAATCAATAGCTTATATTTCATGCTACACTGTCTGGTTATGCGTTATACACAAGCTTGTGCTTCTCTGAGGGAACACATTTGTATTATATTTTTTTAATCAATATATATATTTATCAATTATATATTATAATAAAAATAGTAACAACTAAATTTTAAATGTTATTTATAATGTTTTCACATTAATTATACAAATTTATAATGAAATGTATATATTTTGTTAAAATTGTTATATATTTAGAAAACTATTTTTTTTGTGAAATACATTTTCTGTTCTTTTGTGAAAAATAAAAAAAATTAAATAGAAAATCATTATAATTGAATTTCAAAAAATATCCTACATTTTTTGATTCATAATATCAAAGTTATATTAGGGTGAATTTTTGATATATTTCTCGAAAACATTCAATTTTTGTTGAATAGTTAAAAATACTGCATTATACATAAGAACCAAATTTATCATCAAAATAATTATTTTTAATTTAAAATCATCATAATTAAAAAATATATACATAATAAATATATTAGTATAATATAAGTCATATGAATAATTTTATAATAATTTTGGGTGAATAGTTAATGTTGAATTTTATTTATAACGAGTAAAAAGTAAATAGTGTAATTAAATATAAAAATGATATTATACTTACCAAAAATCAAGTCTTAAATTTTTTTGATATGTTTATTTCTACCAATATTATCCTTGAGACAAAATAATTATCCTTTTTATCCACATGGATTAGATTAATACATTTATTATATTATATTTAAAGTAGTGTTAAAAATGATAAATTCAAATTTTAATGACAAAATAATTTTTAATATAGGGTAATACCTAACATAAATTAAACTATAAATATCCATTAGAATGATAAAATAATATCCTACATCTTTTTATTTTATATATAATTTTTTGAATTAAAATAATTAAAATTATTTATGTCACAACAATGATGAATTAATTACCTTATTAAATAATGATGAAAATAATTGATATCAAAAAGATTAAAATTAATGTAAATTGAAAATTATTATTCCATTCAAAAAATTTATAGGTGAATATGACATGTTAGGGTTTATTGAATATATTATTTTCTAAATAATCATGTTGTTATGAATTTTACAAAAACCAATTACAAAATAGTGTCAAAATTGACATAAATGTGTTTTTAAAACCAATATATTATTTTATTAAATTATATAATAGTAATAAAATACATTGTTTGGGAAAATTGCATAGATAATTATAGGTATTAAATTAATGAATTAATTTATTTTTCCATAGAATTTTATAGTATGTTTAATAACCAAGATGTATAAAAGTACCAGAAGACATGGTAAAAGATATACTATTTAACAAAGGGTTAAATAAAAAAGATAATGTTAATAAAGTGACATAAACTTGTCTAAAACCTATTGGTTTGGAGGAATGAGCCCCATAACCACATTATCCTTGAAATAAATCCATTTAGAGATATTATAAACTGAAAATTTTTTATAATAAATTAATACATCATGATTTTCCTAAACTAACCCACACATCTCTTATAAAAGGGTATGGCCCATTCTCTTCAATTCACGCCTAAAAATCCATTTGGATTGGCCAAAACCAGCTCTAATATTCTCCAAACTACCCTAAAATCATCCAATATTCCTTAAATTGATCATAAAGATATCCTATTGTGGACATTTGTACAAATCAAAACGAATCACTGTAAGGAGAGGTAATTATTTCATCACCCTTTTCAGTGTTCTTTTCTTCCTCCATGTCCTCTTTAGTTGTTGGCTCCATAAAAAAATAATAACTCTAGTATCTTATAAATACTGGGATGTTATTATAAATATTTTACAACCATATTCATTATTCAATCCATCTTATGAATGACAATGTCATCGTACATGCATAAGTATGACTTATCACCTCCATGCCATGTCGTAGTTTGTTATTCAACTCTTCACTATTTGGATGGGTATAATAACGAGTATAATGGAAGTAAAAAATAAATAAAACATGGTAATAAATCTATATATATAATATAAATTAAAATTAAACATATTTTGACAATAATTATAATGATATTGTCACTTGTGTGTACATATGGCTTTTCGTCTCCTCGACGAGATGTGTTTCGTTTTCAACAATCAACCTTCAAGATTTTTTAAGATATATATATATACATTGATTAATTATGAGGTACATGAAATGATATTTCCACTTTAATAATATAAATTTATGTAGATAAAAATATATCCTTTACTATCTTTAATACTCTATGACAAGAAAACAGAAACAATGTCCATGTGTATTTACAGACTACCATCTCCATGAACGGTGTTTCCATTTAACATAACTATATATTATATATATATTTATATTATGAAAAAATATTATATATAAAGGATGTTTTATATTATATATTTATGTAAATCATGATAAATGTGATATAATAATGAATAAAAAATTAAAACACGTACGAAAAAAGGATGATATTATTACCCGAAATGATAAATTAAAATGGAAATTATTATTAAATGGGTAGTATAAAGTCCTTAATGAATAATATAAGATATCATAAATATTAATATAGTTCATGAAAAATTTAATAGCATACTATGTTAATTATATATGAGGTAAAACATGCCCTCGACCAAAGGAATGTACAAGGTAAGTGGTTTTCATCTAACTTATTATTCCTCTGAGATTCATGCTATAATTTCCATTATTTACTTTTCTGTGGTGTTTGTAATTCCCCTGATTGTATTATTATTTTTGTAATATAAATTATTTTATGGGTATTTACATCTTTATTTTATGATCCTTATTTCATGGATTATTTGTTTCGTAGGTTACCAAACTGTTAATGATGATTCTAAGTTCAACTTCCACTCATTGGGTTTTACGCACAATTCATTGATTTTTTTAAACCAGAATTATCTGTGAAATCACTGTTTATTTATTTATGTAGTATTTTACACTCCCCTTTGTGTGGAAATATTTTTGATACATATAATCACTCCACTGATTAATTCTTATGTCATTGATATGAACATGATAAGGGTAATCATAAAACAATTTCCATTCGTTGTGTTAAACATCCAAGTTATTGGATTTTGTTTGTACAATAATATATATGAATTTACTCTAATTCATATACACTCAAAATACAATGAAATTGAGTTTATTTATATTTTTTAGAAATAATTTTGTCATTTATTTATCCTTAATCTAAGGATACAATTATTGTAATTGATTTTGTCTCAAGTTACATTTCATTGATACTTCTTTGTTATTATAAACCAATTCAATTTCATATGGTTTATACACAGTTATTTGGAATATTATATCAGGATTCCATTTATTCTCTTGATATTATAAATTTTTTTATTAATTTTATTCCCCAATCATTTTTATTCAAACTTCTTTCATTAGGTTAGTAAATCTTTATCAAAAATTTTATTTTAAATGATTTAAATATTTTTTCTTTTAAGTCATTCTCATTAATGTCCACGTTTTTAAAATGGTTTTATGTATATATTTATATGGTCATGAATGTTTCAAAAATTAAAATACCTTTTGGAAGTTTAAAAAGTGATGTGGGACAATTAAATTAAAAATATATTTTAGAAAACTTCTTTGATAAATAGTGGCACATTTAAATGTTTTCAAGAAAAATAGTATATTTCTCTCAAATTGATTTATTGATTATTTTAATTGTGTAAATATCCTTCATTATATTTTATTCTTGATGGAGGATGATTTATTATTATAAAAAATTCCATATTTTATTGAATAAGTTATGTTTGACTGTGGATATGCTAATTTTATACCATTCATGGTTTTTGGATAATGTATTGAAATTTCATATGCTAGTTCTAATAAGAATGTTGAAATAGTGCTTCACCATTTTCATATGATGGATGCATTTTATTTATTAAAAGATTGTTGGGGCATTCTATATCCACTCTATGCATCAGTATGTATCATGAGACAAACTAGTATCTTGCCATAAGTCCTTGATAAAACTTATAATTAGCATCTTTTCACGAGGACTTGACTTTGTGGTTAACATTTCCTACATTATGCATGCCATCATTATGAGATTAGTTATTATTATTACATGTGATTATTCTACTAGTAGAATATCCATTTGAATATTTAAATGGAATTATTTAATTTATATTTTCATATTATGAGGATGTTTATGTTTAAAGGGCTTGTGTTTCAATTTATACCATGCCTGATTTTTTATTATTATTTATGATATTTTACATTTTATTTTTTTATCCTTACCATGCATCTGATTTCACCCATTTGTTTTGTTTTATTTTCTCAGGATGGAAAGAAGTATATTATGATTTATATGCAGGTCTATGCTAGGAGAATAATTGAATTCTTAATGGGTTATCTTGTAGTATTTTATGATATAAATTTCAATATACTGTTCATGTATATAATCTATTTCCCAAGAATACTAAATTTATAGGTCCTTTGGGACATGATTCTTTTTAATGATTCTAATGGATTATTATAATACAATATCTCTAGGATCCTGTCTAGTGATTTTTTTCTTTATAATAAGCCATTGAGTAATCATGTTACCTCAAATCCCAGAATTTATTTCAATCATATGTTAAACCACCTTTGGAAAATATTTCTCATGAAACATGACATTGACTTTATAATAATATTGACCATAAATATCCTCAATGTACCTTGATAATCATAACGATAGACCACATCTGATCAGGTTCACCATCAACATGTTAAACAACAAGACTAACAATTATATTATTGAACACCCCATGACATGGATAATCATTTCTTTTGTTTTTATCCACCATTCAGTTAGAAAAGGGTCAGATGAGTCTCTAAACTAAGGGGGATTATTCCCCAAGAAATTCAATACTACTATCATGTTCCACTATTGTAGATTTATCTAATATTTCCCATGGTTACAAACACCATTTATATCCTGAGTCAAATGAAAATTCACTACAATAAAAATATTTTGTTTTGATTCAGACCATCTCAAGATGTTTATTTGGATGGTTGTTTTCCACATGATTTTTTCCAAGAAAAACACACCTTTTCCTATATGGAATATCATTTTGAACAAACATATATTTGATAAAGAATCATGGGAATATTCAAATTATTTTTCATTTAAATTTGACCATAATGTAAAACTCATTTATAGATATTATATTAACAGCATTTTTTATGGTGCTTTCATCGGGGCTCATCCATCCGTCTATTCGAGGACGACGACATTGTTTGTTTCCTCGAATTCCAACCTTCCATAGGTAGGTGAAATCTCTTTATTTTTTAGGTATGTTTGTTCCTTGATCTATATTGGAAGATAGGATGTTGAGTCTTCTTTCGGTCGATTCATCCCAAGAACTCGTCACCAAGTCTGGGTCTCCCTTATAGACATTAGATGTTGTTCATGATACTCTTCCCAGTGCAATATATTCATTGAAAAGAGTTAATTACACTGCTTCTGTCGGGACATTTTATGGGGTCTGGTCTGGGCAGTAACTATAGGCCGAGGAAGTAGTCACATTGTAATATGAATCTTAATTATATTTAAAATTAAAAATGTGGATACTAATACTAATAACGTCCATTTATATAATATTTTAATTATATGACGTTGTTTATTGAATCACGGTATTATGTACAATGAAAGCGATCAGGGAAGGTTTCTCTTGTAAGTAATGCAGGCCACGTTAGTGTTCCATGTAGTGCAAGATTCCTCTGTGGTTGAGCAAAACCTATTCAAAACATTGTTCATTTACACATTGAAACAATGATATACATAGTGTTTTCAATTAATTCGATCAAAATAAATTTAAATTATTGGCAATGCAAGCCAATAATAGTGGTGTTTATAGTGAAAACTAATATAGTGATGCGTATAGTCCAATATAATATCGGTGTAGCTTACAACAGAAGACATCAATGAAATTAAAATGAATCTAACTCGTAAATTCTATAGGCGTTGCACCTTACATCTAGAACGTCCCTGTAGGATATTGTTCGACACAATGGTGATGAAAAAATAAAAAAATTAATAGTGGAAGGAATTTGGAGTTCTTTTCACGTAAAATATAAATATACGATTTATGGTTTTATAAAAGGAAATGAAGTTCATCAAACTCAAAAGGGCTTACAGGGCCATAAATTAATATATTATTTTCTTTGATAATCATTTAAAATTTACAACATAGATTATTTAAAATGAGATGATTAAGAATTGATTATTCAAGATGGGTATTCAGTCTAATATTAATTATCATGTTTCTTTCTAAAGATTCCTTCTTATACTAATGTTCTAGATATATTGTTGATGGGTGAAATAGAACATCCTGGTTTGTTAGGGTTGATAAGTGTTCTATTTTCTCTTAGTTGTAGTTCAATTAGTTCCGCTAAATGTTAGGGGGATCTTTATGATTCTCATTTTTGTTATTGACATAAGGGTTTTTCTATTGCTCTTTCAGTGCCTAGAATATGCCTTTTGATTTGAAACTAATTTGGAAATCCTAGGAATCGAAAAAATATTTCCCTTGGTCAACTATGATACGTGGGTCTTGTGGATTTTTTGGTAATAATAATATGTTTTAAATGTATATTCGAGTAAACATAGTGTCACAAGATCATAAATTCCAAAAAAAATTGAGGTTTAATTAGATGATTCATGAAATACAGGGTTTTATCAATATGAATAAAGAATAAAGATTCATTATATAGTTGTAAAGTGTCGAAAGGAATATTATCTAGAACTAGTGATTATGATAGTTATAATAATAATTTATTATTTTTGAGACACTTATTTATTTTAAACTAGTGCATATCATTTTTTAATTTCATCTTGTATGGTGATTCTTTATAATCATCCTTTGATTATGTTATCTTCTATAAATGATATTAATACACTATAAATAACAAATTGATATAATTGTATTTTTAGATCTACAATTATATTACTATTATCGGAATTTAAATATTATTTGGATTTTATTGTTCTTGACATTAAACAAGATGAATTCAAATTCAGGATTGATAGGATTATTTCCAACAAATAATGAATTGATTTTTATATTTG